>CM031993.1:798228-836490 GCA_018804465.1 Populus tomentosa | reverse complement strand
TTTCACTTACTTTAGGTCTAAAAATATATTATATAGAAATTTTGATCAAATATATTTTGTTAATCCCTATTCTTTTAAACTACAATTAAAATTATATATTTAAAAATTAATTTTTTAGACCAACAGTAAAGACCAGGACAATTACAAACACCCTACTTAAAAAGAAAGAAAAAAATCCCATGTATAGAAACAACTCGTGAGATGTTTTAGGTATAGATTAAGTCGCGATAAATTGAAATAAAAGCGAAAGCGACAGTACCAAATAACGAGGGACCGACTGGACGTGTGGAGCGAATATTCACTAGATTTGAATTTGTGGTTTCGAATCCGGCTCGCAACTTAACTCTACTTATCACGATACGCAGATACGCAAACATATAACCTCACAGCTTATCAGATCATTTGATGTACTTATCACTGATAGGTCAGTAGAAAAGAAAGAAAGACCTCTGTACAACGCATCGAAGATAGCGAGACCGAGTCTCTTTTTATCTCCTCCTCTCTCTCTCTCAAACCGCAGCCTTGAAACCCTAGAAGTAGTCCGATTTCCGAGCTCTAAGAGCCTTAATTGAGCTCTGAAGTCACTGAATTCAGCTCAATTAAGCTTAGATTTGGTAGTAATTAGTGTCTTTAAAGAGCTAATTTTATTGATTGATCGAAAGAAAATGTCGTCTTTGAGTAGAGAATTGGTGTTTCTCATACTTCAGTTTCTCGAAGAAGAAAAATTTAAAGAGTCTGTCCATAAGTAGCCTCTGTCTCTTCCTGTATGTATATTTTGTACGTATTTGTGTATTTTTTTGGATGTATTTGTAATTTGTCTGTGAAAGTAGTGGATTTTGAAGCGTTATCGTAATGAAGTCTCGCTTACTGTATCTTTCTGTATGTATTTTGTACGTATTGTATATTTTTTTTGGTGTTTTTGTATTTTATGTGTGCTGTTTGTGATTTTGAACTTTTGTTACTTGGGATGGATTTATGGTTGTTGAGTTATAGATAAAGTGCTAATTAGTTTTTGTTAAACTTATTTAGTGGCGTGGTGGTGGTTTTTCTGGCTGTTTGTGGAAGTTGAAAATTTGAAAGTTGTTAAAATTTACTGATATTCTCTGTTTTTTTTTTAAAAAAGGATATTTGGTTTTATGGTGCGGAGGAAATCAGGGAAAAGAAGATTTTGAGCGGGAAGAGAAGTTTTGTGGAAGGTTGTCTTCGTTTTTGAAAGAAGAAAGATTTTTGAGTCAATTTTTTTTTAGTAGTTTGAAACTTTGAATTTTAACTTAAAAACTTGGATGGAAAGAGAAATTTTCAAAGATCTGTTTTTGTTTATCGAGGAAAGAAATATTTCAAGAAATATTCTTATTCGTTGAATTGTTGAATTTTATTATTGAAAACTTGAATGAGGCCGTTGGATTAGATGTAGTTGAGTGGTTTGAGGTTTTGATTTATTGAGCTTGAGTGATGAAAGAGTTGGGAGTTTTGTTGGCTGAGAGTTGGGTTTTATTTTTATTTTATTTTTGTCAGGGTTGGGGTTATTCAAAATGTAAAAGTTGAAATATTTGCGATTTGGATGGTCTGTTGGTTTTTAATCTTTGTGACTTAATTGATGGAGAAATTCTGATTGAATGCAAATGTTTGTGCTTTAGGCTTGAGAAGGAATCTGGTTTTTATTTCAACATGAAGTACTTTGAGGAGAAAGTGCTGGCAGGAGAATGGGATGAAGTTGAAAAGTACTTAGCGGGGTTTACTAAAGTCGATGATAACAGATACTCAATGAAGATATTTTTTGAAATCAGGAAGCAGAAGTATCTAGAAGCGCTTGATCGGTAAATTGCATCAATTTTATTTGGGAAACTTTCTGACTCTAATTTGAAAGAGTTCTTTCATTTTTTTTTTTTTGTATTTGATTCATACTTACAGGCAAGACAAGCGAAGGCGGTTGAAATTTTAGTGGGTGATTTGAAGGTGTTCTCGACATTTAATGAGGAACTGTACAAAGAAATCACTCAGCTTTTAACTCTTCACAATTTCAGGTATTTTTCTCTCTCTCTCATTAAGCTTTATGGGTTATCTGCAAGGTTTAATGTCACCATCTACTTCCCTTCTTGATCAGTTCGGTGCTGAGTGTTGGGAAATATTGAAATTGATCAATTGGTTGACAAAATGATTTTCTTAGCTAGGCTTAATTCCTGCTCATTTTCAACTATTATTATTAACTTTTTTCTTCCCCTCATTTTTTGTGAAACCAGTGAAAATATGTGGTACTAAGTGCGGGTTGCATTCATGGAGTCGCTTTCTTATATGAATTATGGAAACACAGAGAACTCTAATTGTTTAAATGACCATCCTTTCTCCTTGTTATTGATACAGGGAAAATGAGCAGCTGTCTAAGTATGGCGACACTAAAACAGCTCGTAGCATCATGTTGGTAGAGCTAAAAAAGCTAATTGAAGCAAATCCTCTCTTCGTGATAAGCTTGCATTTCCTACCTTGAAGTCATCTCGACTGAGGACTCTAATTAATCAGAGGTAAAGTTGATATAGCATTGGTTGATTAACAAACATCTTTTTTTGTTATTAGGACATTTTGTTATTATGAGGTCTGATTTATGCTGTACATGATTTATTATGTTTGGCTAGTTCTGCATTTTTCATGTTCTTCTGCGTTAAAGATAGCTTTTATTTATCAGATACCATAGTTTATTAAATTAGCATGGCTGGAGTCCCCATTTCTTACTAATGTTATCATCTAGGAGATCACTTGAAATTATTTTGTTTCTGAAGCTTTCAGTTGACATAGTTAATGTTTGACCATATGCATACAGTGATGTATGGTTTTCTTTGAACAAAAGGGGATCTTCGATTTACTATCGTCTTTTTTCCATGCTGCTATGTTTTCCATTATATTTTCCATATCAATGTTTGCCATTGCATGTGACTATTTTGTCATTGCAGTTTGAACTGGCAGCACCAATTATGCAAGCATCCAAGGTCGAACCCAGACATCAAGACTTTGTTCATAGACCACACATGCTCACCTACAAATGGTCCTCTTGCTCCTGCACCTGTCAGTCTTCCTGTTGCTGCTGTTGCAAAGCTGCTCCTTATACATCTCTTGGGGCTCATGGTGTATGATATCTTAAATTGTTTATTTTCCTAACCCAGAACAGGCTTTTGATTTTGAGGTGTTGATCACTGAAAAATTCATTTCATCTTTTTGGTGTGTAGCCCTTTCCAGCTACTGGTGCAGCAGCTAATGCTGGTGCCTTAGCTGGTTGGATGGCAAATGCTTCTGCTTCTTCATCCGTTCAAGCAGCTGTTGTTACTGCATCATCAATTCCTATTCCTCAAAATCAAGGTTTGCAATTTGATTGAGTTTTACTTCACTTTTTAGCAACCTGTCACTTTTAAAAAACAGTGATAACTGATAAGCTGAGGAACTAAAAAAAAACAGAGAGAGAGGTAAAGCTGAAACAACATCGAACTTCTCTCTGATTGCATCAATGAAACATTCTTACTTGGTACACGTCTTTGGATCCAAAATGGTTACATTTATTCCTATGCTTTCTTATATTTTTGCGGGAGAAAGAAGGATGTGTTTGGGGATGGGGTCCATGAATTCCAATAATTTCCTATCTGTTTCCAATCTCTGTTTGATTCCACCTCATTTTAGTTAACCAGATAGTGTAACATGGGTAATATGGTTATTCGGGAGTTGGGAAATGATGATTAAGAGGTTGACTCTTGGTTAACATACTTGCTTGTCGCCCAGTTTCAGTCTTGAAACGTCAAAGAACACCGCCAACTGCCCCGGGTATTGTTGATTATCAGAATCCTGATCATGAACTAATGAAACGTCTCCGGCCTGCCCAATCTGTTGAAGAGGTATTTTGTGCTAATTTTGCTCCATGTACAACTTGAGGATAATTCACAATGTTTTTTTTGTCATTATGTGTACTGTTCTTAAAATCTAGGTTCCATTGTTTCATTGCTAATTATGGACAGGCTTTCTTTTTAGGCTACATATCCAGCATCTAGACAGCAGGCATCTTGGTCTCTGGAAGACCTGCCAAGGACAGTAGCTTTTGCCCTGCATTCAAGGGTCAACTGTCACGAGCATGGATTTTCATCCTTCTCACCACACATTGCTTCTTGGTATATATATATTGATAATATATGTCAATGATCATATTGGAATACATTACTGCATTCCTGCCCCCCTCTAACTTATTGTGTCATTTGAGCAGTTGGTTCTGTTAATGGTGAAATTACACTTTGGGAACTCATCTCACGGGAGAGACTGTTTTCAAGCCCTTCAAGATTTGGGACTTGCAAGGTTGTTCGTTGCAATTTCAGGTCCTCTCTGATATCCTTTTGTACTACACTTGTATGAATATATTTTCTTCACAACGTTGCTCCATTTGCTTTGATTGTAAATGAAAACCAAGAACCTTTGTTATGCCATCAATGTGGTGGCAATTTTTGGTTTCATTGGACATCTTTGTTGTAACTTGTGACATATGGGACTTTGAAGCAACTATTTTGTGGGTCTTATATGCAATTTCTTGCAGGCTTCTGGTTTCAAAGATGCATCAATTTCTGTCACCCGTGTTGCATGGAGCCCCGATGGAAATTTTGTGGGTATGTAACAGTAGTTAGATAAAGCATTTAAGTTGTGCTGCTGGTATCTTAATGTTTTTATCGTTACAGGGGGCTGCATTTAATAAGCACTTGATTCACTTGTATGCATATAATGGACCAAATGATCTGCGCCAACATTAGAGGTGATTCAATCTCATGTTGCTTGCTTGGCTATTGAACCAAAATCTGTAACTATAGCATTGACTTGCCTTTGTCACCACAGATTGATGCCCATGTTGGTGGTGTTAATGATTTGGCTTTTGCTCATCCAAACAAACAACTTTGTGTGGTCACCTGTGGAGATGATAAGCTAATAAAGGTAAGCGAGATAACTTGTCAGGAGAGTTTTTTTAATTAAATTAGGGTTCCAATGTTATCTAATGGAAGAAATGAAACAGGTGTGGGATTTGACGGGACAGAAGCTGTTTAATTTTGAAGGTCACGAAGCACCAGTTTATAATATCTGTCCACACCACAAAGAGAACATCCAGGTATCTCAAATGGAAGCAAAGGGCTCAGCTGTTTTCCTAGTGATTTCTCTTCTCATTGCTGTTTGGGAAGCTGAAGACAGTATTCTATGGAAATCAGTTTATTGACTTGATTCAAAATAGTCTGTACAGCTTTACTATTTAAAGGACAATACAAGACATGAAATCAGGAACCGAATCAAATCATATATTAGGAGTGACCCCTAAATTATAGGAGTTGATTAATACCAAATCTATTGCCTAATTTATAGACAAAACTAATATAGAATCTTCTATTTTACAACAGAAGCAAAAAGCTAACTGAAAGCTATCTATTTTCTTGTAATTGATGGCTTGGTTCCCTAGCATGGTGGTGGTGGTTGTGCTATCTGCATGCTCATTCAAAATATTTTTTATATTATGTTGATGCCAGTCTATCAAGCATTCATCTCTGCTGATTGTTAAACCGGTTACTATTGTTTGGAATGTGATTCAAGTGCTGTGGTGACAGTCATATCACATTTACTAAATTAATATAGTGTAGCATTGTTTTTTTGTGGCACTGACTGTTGTAATTGCATGCTTGCAGTTCATATTCTCAACTGCTGTTGATGGGAAAATAAAAGCCTGGCTATATGACAATATAGGATCTAGAGTTGATTATGTTGCTCCTGGCCACTGGTGTACTACGAATGCTTTACAGTGCTGATGGTAGTAGGTAAGTTAATCACACTGTAAATTTGATTTGTTATTTTTCTGCTACTCCATTTCTACATTTTTTATGAGGTCTGATGAAATCCATGTTGAGCATTGTTCTTGTTTGATCTTTCTTGTTTCAACAATTGTTCATTTCTTTTCCTTTTTCCAGGTTGTTCTCTTGTGGAACAAGTGAAGAAGGGGACTCTTATCTAGTTGAATGGAATGAAAGTGAAGGATCGGTGAAGAGGAGTTTTCATGGGTTTAGAAAGAAATCATCTGGTGGTGTTGTGCAGTTTGACACTACCCAAAACCACTTTTTGGCTGCTGGTGATAATGGTCAGATAAAGTTTTGGGATATGGAGAATATCAATGTCATCGCAACACGGATGCAGATGGGGGACTACAGGTTATTTTTGTCAATGGCCTTTATCTTTTACGGAACACCTCTGCTTTTTAACTGTTGCTTAATCATATTAATTGTGACAGGCTCTTCCTCGCCTGAGATTCAACAAGGAAGGGAATCTTCTTGCTGTTACCACTGCAGACAATGGATTCAAGATACTTGCAAACGCTGCCGGTCTCAGATCATTGAGAGCAGTTGAGACTCATTCTTTTGAAGCATTGAGATCACCTATGGAATCTGCTGCAATCAAGGTTACGTTGATTACTTTTAGCAAACTTGGCTGTTTCTTTGAAAGCATTAATGTTCTAAGATCTGTTTGGACCTTTTCTTGTTCATCGGTCAGGTTTCTGGCACTTCTAGCATAGTAAATGCCAGTCCAGTGAACCTTAAAGTGGAAAGGAGCTCTCCCGTCAGGCCTTCTCCGATTCTTGTACGTCAACTATGTGATTTTAACTCTAGTTTTGATTTACCAATGTTTTTCTTCAAAATTTTGGCATTCTACTTTCAGGGCTTGCAGAATTTATTGAGTTTATTGTTTGCTTGGCCTAAGTTTAACATGCGTTACAGAGAGGCAGTGTTAGCTGTAGTTTTAGTTAATTAGCAATTACATGGTAGAGAAGATGGGTTCATCTTTTTCCTTCATTTTACAATGCACTCCTTTTCAAGTCACCATGTGCCCCGCGTTCTTGACAGGATGTTTGCTTAATACTTTTTGCTTAGTGAACAAAGTCATCTGCTAAGAAATTTGGCCCTCCTTTGAAGGCTCTGTCCTGTTTATGATCTTTTTTCTCCCTTTGATATTATGTCTTCTTAATTTCTAACATAATTGTGCAGTAACAAATGATTGAGACTAATGCTTTTTTTTTTTTGAATTTCTTGTTTAAGAATGGAGTTGAGCCATTGAATAGAAGCATGGAAAAGCCAAGAACTGTGGATGATGTAATTGATAAAACAAAACCCTGGCAATTGGCTGAAATTGTAGATCCTGGCGAGTGTCGATTAGTTACATTGCCTGATAGCACAGATACATCAAGCAAGGTGTTTTAAGTTTCTTCTGTTATTTGTGTTTTATTACCTGATTTTCTATTCTAATAATGTGTCAACTGTTCCATCTTTCTATACAGGTTGTTCGTCTTCTGTATACAAATTCTGGTGTTGGCATGTTAGCACTAGGAGCAAATGGTATTCAGAAGCTTTGGAAGTGGCCACGCAATGAACAAAATCCAAGTGGAAAGGTAATATCTGGTTAAAAATGAGTTTATGTATTTCTTTCCTTTTGCTTCTCTAGATTTGTTTATTTTGTCTTTCTATCGTTGAATGGATTTCTGAAGCTGGTTGGTGTTTAAAAAGGCCACTGCCAATGTCGTTCCGCAGCATTGGCAACCAAACAGTGGTCTTCTTATGACTAATGATGTCTCAGGTGTCAACCTTGAAGAAGCAGTTCCGTGCATAGCTCTCTCAAAGAATGACTCGTATGTAATGTCAGCCACTGGTGGGAAGGTTTCACTGTTCAACATGATGACATTTAAGGTTTGTCTGCACATGCATGTCTTGCATAATATGGTTAGCTTTATAATTTTTAGTATTTTCAATAAATTGGTTGGTCTGCAGGTGATGACAACATTCATGTCTCCTCCCCCTGCTTCAACCTTCCTAGCATTCCATCCACAGGATAACAATATCATAGCCATTGGAATGGAGGATTCAACTATTCACATATACAATGTCAGAGTGGATGAGGTGATTACTTGCTAAAAATCTACATGTTGATTTTTGTTCTTGCATTATGATTCCACTCTCTTAGCTGGATCTAATGCCTCTGCTTTGTTTTTCCAGGTAAAATCAAAATTAAAGGGTCATCAGAAGCGAGTAACTGGTTTAGCCTTTTCCACCAGTCTTAATATCTTGGTTTCATCAGGTGCTGATGCTCAGGTAAATGGGAGAAACGCTGCTTGCTTTTATTCTATCAGCTTTTGATTGAATCTAGTACAGTGAAGCACTTGGCTATTTCATGAGAGTTTAGATTTTTAGCTGCATGTGCACTCGGGCCCCCAGAGATGCTGGTTTGGTATATTTACCATTGTTTGAGGGGGCCTTCCTGTGGATGCTTATTGTAGCCTAACCCATTTATGTGCTCCGCTAGGTTGGATTATCTGCATCATAAAGAAGAAAACAAAGATAAAGCATGGATAACATGCCTTTTGTTTTCTAGGTCCTCCTCCAAACCCCCTTTTTTCCTTTCATTTATAAGAGTTGGGAAGGATTGATGTCACTGTAATCCATATCATTGATATTATAGAATTTAAAAGTTACAAGGGAAGAACTGGCCATTTTCCAGGGATGGTGGGAGATAATTTCCGAGTAATAACCTGGGGATTATAATTTCTGGACATTAACAATCAGCACTCAAATCACTGTTTGAGCATGTTATTTGGTGGTCTCCCAACTATATGAGATCAAGTGTTTATCTTGGCAGATAACTTCTTTGCTTTGTAAAAATGTCACGCTATTGAAACCCTTATATCATATGACCATGCAACCATTCACGTGTAAAATTGCTTTTGTCTTTGTGGCGCCAGTCACCTTAATAGCTACTTTCTGCAGCTTTGCATCTGGAGCATTGATACATGGGAGAAAAGAAAATCAGTTGCAATTCAAATTCCAACAGGAAAGTCACCTACTGGTGACACCCGTGTTCAGTTCCACTCTGATCAGACTCGTTTGCTCGTGGTTCATGAGACCCAGTTAGCAATATATGATGCCTCCAAGATGGAGCGTATCCATCAGGTACGAGGTTTGACATAAATATTTTATTTTTGTCCGCTTTAAGAGATTCAGTGACAGCATCAACATTCTCTTGATTTTCCTTTGCAGTGGGTACCACAAGATGCCATTTCTGCACCCATATCTTATGCAGCCTACTCTTGCAACAGTCAATTAATTTATGCTACATTCAGTGATGGTAACGTTGGAGTGTTTGACGCCGATCACCTGAGACTTAGATGCCGAATTGCTCCCTCGGCATATAACGGGTATGTGGTTTTTAGCGTGCCTTGTACTCGAGTTTCCAATGCCACCTGCTATTCCTCTCGCAACTAGAAGTGCCATCTTGATCTTTACACTTAACCCTTGGGTGTGTGATTCTGTAGGAGCCAAACTGCTCACCCACTAGTTGTTGCTACTCATCCACTCGATCCCAACCAGCTAGCTGTTGGGTTGACCGATGGGTCTGTTAAAGTTATAGAACCCACAGAATCAGAAAAGAAGTGGGGAACAAGTCCGCCTGTAGATAACGGGGTGCTAAATGGTCGGACAACATCATCATCCACCACAAGCAACCACACACCAGAGCAACTGCAAAGATGAGAGCCCTTTTATTGTATACTGTATTTGCTTAGGTGGCATCTGTAATTCATCAACATAGAATTTAGGTTCTTAGTCCCCCATATGTCCCTTATCAAAGGTAAGATCGGACATCGATGATTAGATACACATTCTTGTATACTTGTCAAGTCAGCTGTAGTTATTTGATTTTTCTTCCTTTTACTCTCGCCTACTGATTTGCACTTTTGAACAGTTCTTGTATCGATAATTTTATTGTTTTTTTTTAAATAAACTCGATTGTGATTGTGACCATGGTTGATGTGCATTATCATGGAGGGGAGGGAGAAGAAAATTTGGGTTTTATTGGTCATCTCCTCACAAGGTACTAGCTGGTAGAATATATATATTTTTTTCAATTAATATTGGTAATATTTGATGGGTTAATTTGATTGATTATATATATATATATATATATTAATTAATATTAATCTGATTGATAATTAAATTTTATAATTTATTTTGTTTATTTTTTATTAGGTTATTTTAATTTTATAACATGAAAATAATGCTTAATTTGAGTTAGTTTGGATTTTTTTTTTTTATGTTTTTTATTTAATTGATTTTAATTTAATTTTTATAAAATATCAGATTATTTTTTGTAAGAATATCTTAATTTTCAGATAAAGGTTACAGGCTATATTTGTTAGGAGGGATGGCTAAGAGAAGGATGGATTGAGTCAAATGAAGAGAGGATGGATGATTTACCATCCTTCTAGTTGTTTGGTTCCTAGGAAAAGGGAAAGATGAGAGTCGATTCATCTATCCAAATTGAAAACCATGAGCGAGAAAAACCTTTCTTGGATCTTTGTCCTTCTTGCTTAATGAAAGATAAGCCTAATCTTTTTTTTTCCCCCCTCTTCTTATGTTCTTTCTTCTCTCCATGCCTCTCGACAAGTATGATGTTATTTTAAAAAATTTAATATCAAGAATAACTTATTTTTGTTCACTCTTTTTTTTTTCAATTAGAATTTTAAATTTTAGATAAATTAGGAAAATTTTATGGTGTTTAGAAAATAAATGAACTTGAATGTTCTTACAATGGCTAGATTATTTTTTTTCATTTTCTCTTTCATGTTTCTCTCCTCTCTCTCTCTTTTTTGAGAGTAAATATGAGTAGTTATTTTTAGCATTATGAAATTTCTTGGAAAATTAAGAAGCTTTTGTCATTTTAATAATTAATTTTTTTTTATAATTTCTTAAGATGATTTTTATTAAAATCTAAAATAATTACATTTAAAATTTTATTTTGTAGAAGTTAAAATAACATGTTTTTTTTTTATTATTATGGAGACCTATCTTTTTTTATTTTAAAAATAAAAATATATTTTAGAGTATTTTTAAAGAAATATATTTTTTTAAATGAATTTTTTAAAAACCAAAACCAAAAAATATTTTTTCAAAATCTATTTTGTTTTTAAATCGTCAACTGTAAAATCTAAATCAAACACACAATTAGTATTTCAAATGGGCCATCATATTGATGGGCTCTATCCTTTTAGGGCTCTAATCTCACGGCCCTTTAATGAAAACGCACCGTCTCTCTTCCTCCTTGACGGAACACTCTCCCCTCCCTCTATAATCCCCAACTTCTTTTATTAGGGTTTCTCTATATATTTCTGAAAAATCTCCACGAAAATTCATCAAATCCAATGGCGAATCGAACAGATCCAACAGCGAAGAACATAAGAGGGACAAATCCACAAAACCTAGTAGAGAAAATCCTGCGGTCCAAAATCTATCAACACACGTACTGGAAAGAACAATGTTTTGGGTTAACTGCAGAGACTTTGGTCGATAAAGCGATGGAACTCGATCACTTAGGTGGTACCTACGGTGGAAATCGTAAGCCGACGCCGTTTATGTGTTTGGTCATGAAGATGTTGCAAATTCAACCTGAGAAAGATATTGTTGTTGAATTCATTAAAAACGAAGATTACAAGTAAGTGATTTTTTTTAAAAAAATTTAACTGTTAATTACCATTTGAGTTTTGTTCTAAATTGATTTTAATTGTGATTATCAGTCTCTATTTAGTGCTAGTTACCTTTGTTGCTTGCATTTTAAGTGTGAGTATCAGTGTATTTCGCGTTATTTACCCTTTTCCTCTGATAATAACCCAGTTTGGGGTAGTTTATGGTAAAAGTAACTGAGGTCTCATAAATTTTGGTGTGGGGTTGTTTTTTTTTTTTTTTTTTTTTTGTATGTAGGATTGAGCTAATTGCTCTCCATTTGTGTAGATCATCGAATTCACAAGCAAGAAGAAATTTTGGGTTAATTTACGCAAGAAAATGAAATGGAGACTTGGAACTTTTGGAATTGAAAAAAGAAAGAAAGAAGATTTAAATTGAATTTATGTTTTCTTTAGCTTCTATGGTTTTTGTTTTGTTTGCTATTAAAAAGGTATGGAATTTAAATGAATGGAGATAAGGTGATAGAGGAAAAGATTAGAATCTTGTTTGTTTTTAGTATTGTTGTGTTGGAAGTTACAAGATTTGATGTCTGTTTATTTGTTGAGATACTGGTGATGAGAGGAGAGATGTGAGACTTTTTGCTCTTAGTATTTGTACTTGTTTTGCATACTCTTTAGTTTTTTCTTAATTGTTTTTTACAGTTCTCAAATTTTCTACCTGGTTCTAACTGGACGTTTCTTTGCCTTGGTGTAGATATGTGCGTGTGCTTGGTGCTTTTTATCTGCGACTTACTGGGACTGATATTGATGTGTATCGTTACCTAGAGCCTTTGTATAATGACTATCGAAAGTTGAGGAAAAAACTAACTGATGGGAGTAAGCTCTTTAAATCCTTTTCTTTTGATTGCGTTCTCATTGTAACTTTTCAAAGTCTTTCATGTATTGCTGCTGCTGTTTAGATGAATTTACTGATGTGTTTGTTGAATTCTGTTTATCAGAATTCGCATTGACACACATGGATGAAGTTATTGATGAGCTCTTGACAAAAGATTATTCTTGTGACATTGCTATGCCCCGTATTAAGAAAAGGTAACTTTTCTACAACTTGCTCAAGGATTTTTTATCTGGTAACTGTGCAGGGCAGACAATTTTTGAGATGGCTTATGTTCTATTGCCTTAGGATATATAACTTGTGAGCTGATAAGTGAGTTTTTGTTTGTGTAATTTTAGTCTCTATTTCATTGAAATCCATTTTTTTGTTTCCATATGTGGGCGACCCTTTCTACAATCATCAGATGGACTCTTGAAACACTTGCTGCACTTGAACCTAGAAAGAGTGTGTTGGAAGACGATTTTGAAGAAGAAGAAGAGCGAGAAGAGAATGAGCAACTTGAGGGAGACAATGGTGCTGATGAACGGGTATCCTTCCTTCCCAAGCTGAGCTATATTTCAACTTTTCTTTCTTTAATTTCTTTCTTCCAAATCACATTGCATACTTGGTCTTATTTATCAATTAATGAATTATTTACAGGATTACTACCATGAGAGAAGTCCTGCAAGGGAAAGGGAAAGGGATCGGGATCGGGATAGGGATAGAAGACGTGATAGTCACAGACATAGGTAAGTGGTGTGCTCATTCTGGCTCCAGAATAGTCAATTTTTTTTTTGTCCTTGGGAACTTGGTGATTTATTATTCTTTATCATGGAATTTTTTTGTGCAACTTATTTGGTTTCTTTATGAATCGCAAAGATGTTAAGAAAAATCTGCATATACATGCAATGAAACATTGATATAGGACTACAGATGATGATAGCAATGAAGATCTGGTGGCATGTTGTAGGAACTACATTGTTTATTTGGTTCTTGGTAGAACTCCATAGAGCTTTGGAACTTTAATATTGAGGTTCTTTTTTACATGCATGTTTTCTCCTTAATAAAATGCTGAGGTTTTATACCAGTATCAGTATATCATGGTTGAAAACTTTTGGAGTTTCATAACTTTCTTAGCACATGAATGGATATGAGGCAGAGTTAGGAGTTTTCCTCTCTGTGAATCAACTAGAAGACCATTATGGAAGCTGTTGTCTAACAAGCAAACCATTTCATTCACTTGTAAAGTAAAATCTAGCTCCATTTTTTCGCCATGGCATTTAAAGCCATTGCTGGTTTAAAACAGCTTCCAACAGTAAAATCGAATGATCCTGCCAGGTTTCTCTGCACTGACAGTGTGCAGTGAGAAGTATGATGGATCAGACAATCTTATTGTAATTGCAATTTCATGGTCATTGGTGCTCATTTTAATTTGACTTTCAGCTAGTTTTCTGCTGTAAATTAAACATTCTGTTTTGTTTTATATGCCCATCATATTGAAACTTTTAAACCACTCAGTATGTAAATAGATTAGGGTTCTTCCGCTTTCAGTTATAAAATTGGTTGCTTTTATAGATAGCTAACTTTGTTTATTAAAAATGTCATGTGACTACGTGCATCTTCATGAGCACTTTTGAATTTCAATTCAATAACCATTACAGATGTTGGAGCATTGGTGACTTTGTATTTCCCCATCTCCAATTGAGTGCTACCATAATTTCCTTTTTTTTCCTTCCTTCCTGGTCTGTTAAGAATTACATTTCAGATGCAACTTTGATGCCTCCTGCATGGTTTATTGGAAAAAGGGTAAGCTTATGCCATTTTTATTTTCGCTATTTATGCAGGGAACGTGACTATGATAGAGATTATGACAAAGACTATGATAGGGAGCGTGGACGTGGAAGAGAGAGAGACAGGGACAGAGACAGGGATCGCTATCGTTTGAGAGATGAAAGAGATTATGGTCATGACCGGGAACGAGAAAGAGAAAGGGAAGGCAGGGAGCGTGAAAGACGAGATAGGGACCGTGGCAGGCGGAGGAGTCATTCAAGGAGCCGAAGTCGGGATCGTAAAAGACATGCCCACAGCAGTAGTCCTAAAAGGCGCGGAGATGGAGCAGAAGAGCCAAAGAAGAAGAAGAAGAAGGAAAAGAAGGAAAGGAAAGATGATGGTACGGACCACCCTGATCCGGAGATTGCTGAAGCTAATAAGCTCCGAGCAGCCCTTGGGTTGAAACCACTTAAATGATCTATGCTCTTAAGTGTCTGGTGCTGTTACTAGCAGATGTAAACTCTGGTAGCTGTAGGTTCAGATTCACTCTCTTATATCTGCTTGAGTCTTATTAATGCGTAATTTCTTGTACAATGTACATATTTTTAAGGGGATGGCATGGCATCCATTTTTATTGTTAATTCAGACTTTCTTAGTGCAGGACAATTTTTTGCTGACCAGTTGATGGGTAAGACTGGATACTGCTTTTTTCCTTGATCATTGAAGTCCACTTTCTGATGTTAGTGCATGTTGCATTATGCTAGTCTTTCCAATTTTGAAAAGGATATAAACATGAGAAGAAAGTAAATCAGCTGATCATGTGGCACAAAACACTCATCTGTTTTGGAGGGCGTGATAAAATGCAACTAATTTGGTAATTTGGTAAACACAATCACAGAACATCTGAAGTTG
Source organism: Populus tomentosa (assembly GCA_018804465.1). Classification (NCBI taxonomy): domain Eukaryota; kingdom Viridiplantae; phylum Streptophyta; class Magnoliopsida; order Malpighiales; family Salicaceae; genus Populus; species Populus tomentosa. The sequence continues at coordinate 821,446 of CM031993.1, read as the reverse complement.
AAACCATGAAATGAATCGAACCCTAAGGAAATAACATGTTGCTTTCCCAATCCTTACCACAGAAGTACCTCAGGCAACAAAGTGCCATCTTCATCATAATGAAGGGAGCCAGAAAAACTGAGGGGCTTGCACTTCTCCCCCATCAAAATCCTCTTCTTGCATAGCTCCTCACCACATTCTTCTCTGCTTTCCTCCCCGATTTGCACTGGTTTTCCTCCATTTTGGCTTCTCGTAGTATTTCCTAAGAATGAAGCCATCCTCAACTTCTGATCCGTACTGAGTACCCTTGATGGATTCCTAAGCAAGTTGCTGCTGCTTTCCTGTCTTCCAGCTGGAGTATCGGACATGCCAGCACCACTATGCAGGTCATGGCTAGTTCCCTGTCTTCTAAGCACAGTATGATCAGTGTTGGTTTTACCTCTGAAGAAGTTCAGACTGGTATACTTTGTGAAAAAACCCAATAGAGGAAATGACACTTTTAAATACATATCTGCTGCCCTGCTTGGTTTGTTATCTCTCCTTTCCATTGTTGGCTTCTCATGCTCTTCCCCCTCCTCCTCCTCTTCAATCTCCAGAAGAGGTAATGAAGACTTTGGCGCAACCCCAAAAGGCTGATCTCCATCATACAAACCGTCATCTGCCAACGCCAGGTCACTTTTATAACCATCTCCATTTTTGTGGACCTTAGAGGAAGCCTTTGGTGATTTCTTCTTGCCAAATACACTAGGGAAGAAGAGGCCAAACTTCTCTGGAAGAAGGCTTTTAGGCTTAACAACCCTTTCCTTCTTGACCCTGGCGTGATCATCAAGGTGATCAGTAATGCAATCATTGCTTCTTCTCCGCATTGTCCTGGCCAACAACTGAGGTATTCTGATTCTAATCTTTGGTTCAGGCATGGTGGAGCAAGAGACATTACATAGCTGAGAGTTTGGAGGGTCATTGCTAGCAATGATATCTCTACAAGTGTTAGGGTTTTCTTCTTTCATTTTGCCTCTCTGAAAGGCATTACTTGCCATTGTTGTTGGCTTTCCAAACAATGAAATGGGACTCGAAGATGGTTTTAAAAAGTGGGTACTGGAGAGAGGGAAACGTGGCTTGAGAAGTTCCTTCTTTCATGGGATTTCTTGTTTTCCATCTCAAAAAATGACTTGATTAGTCAGTAAGATAGAGGATTAAGCTGGTGAAAGTTTCATTGCCACTAGCCCACTACTCCTAGTGCATATCTACAAGTCTGTAAGCACGTCACATTAGCAAGGCACATAAATCTTTTAGGTCCAAAAGGTTAATCCTTGCATATAATTCAAGTGTTGAAGTTGAATCAATGGATACTTACTGTTTTTGTGATAAGTGACAAGTAACTCCCCATGATAGAGAAGTTTTTCTTGATTTTAGAGGAGGATAATGGAGAAAATGTTCTTTTTTTTTAAAAAAAAAAAAAACTATTTTGTTAGTGTTTTTTAAGAGTTTTTTTAATTAAGAGTTAAAGCTGGAGGGATAACATATAAAAAAGAGACAAAATTAAAGTGTGATAATGATATGCAACTAACCATATCTATCTATCATTTTTTTTTATAAAGAAAAGCAAACTTAATATTTATTTTAAAAAAATATTTCTAATTTTATCAAATTTTTTTCTTTTAAAAACTCTCAATTTAAAATATAATATTAAATATGGCTTAAACTAGAATGTTAACTCGATAAATTCACGATCTAAAACTTGATTTAGATTATATTTTAACTTGAATCAATTTTAATATTGACTCAACCAAATATAAATACCCTTACATTTTAATTTATGTTTTAGTTAACTAGATCAAATCAAGTTCAAACTTGGTTGAGTCAAAATCAAAATTTGTTTTTTAAAAAATGTTATTCTAGATAAAAATGATAAATATGAGTTGATTTAATGATCCAAGTTTTTTTTATTAGATCTAGGTTGAGTTTGAAAACTATAGTATGAAAAACAATGAGTTTTAAAAATGAAAATTAAAGCTTGAAATTAACATTTATTAAATGACCTCTGTATTTCACTCTAGTAAGAATAATAAAATGACAAAACCTTTTTCATTTTGGTTCTCAAATTTTTTAAGGATTTCTTATTTTTTTTTAAATTTTAAATTTAGTTTTTTCTTTTTAATTTCATCATTAAATATTAATTTTACTGGTTATTGGATTTCATAATTTTTTTTTATGAAATTATCCCAATCTCATGACCTAGATTATGAGTTAGTCTTGACTTAGGCCATTTATTTATATTTTAATTAATTTTTTTTCATAACTTTATCCTCCAACATTGAGTTGATTGAGAATTGAGTTTCATAATTTATTTTGATTTAATTTTTATGGGGTTATCTCGATCTCATGATCCATGTTTGATAGGTTAATCTAAGTTGATTCAACTTATTTCTAGTTGAATTTTGTTTTTAACTTTATTTATTGAAGTTTAATATTTTATTTTATTTTATTTTATTTCTATAGGTTTATTATGGTTTTATGATTTTGGTAATGGATTTAGCTGAGTTTTTCTAAATTAATCTAATATATTATCATTTTAATTTTGAAAAAAATATTATTTTGAATTTTTTAGTAAAATTATATTTTTAATAGTAATTCAAATTGTTTTTTTGACATGTCAATTTAATCAAATCACATCAAATCAATTTCTCTATAATTTAATTTTTTAACTAAAAAATAAATTAACTTGAATATTTTTTTTACATCCAAAAGCATCATCAACAATGATATAGTTTCATACTAAAAGTGGACTGGGTAATAGATAATTTTACTTGGGTATGATCCACGACAATTTGAATATGATATTTGACCCAAACTATAAACCCAAATTAATTTAATTTGGACAGTTCACTTAATGGGCCGACTATAAAACGTGCCTGTTTCTCGCAATTTCGCACACTAAAACCCTTGTCATCATCTGCTACCTCAAAAACGCTGTTGTAGGAGAAAGCCAAAAGCGGCCAGGTATTCTTCTCCTTCTCTTTTCATCTCGTCACTCTCCATCAATTTCTACACTGATTTTCTGTACGTTTTGCCTACACTATTTTTTTTCTTGGATTGTTTGGTTTTCTCTTTAAAAGATCCTCTTTTTTCTTGGCTTTGTTTGCTTAAAGTTTCGATCTTTTGATTGAATTTGATGCATTAGGTTGTCTAGAGGTTGATTTCTGTGTTCTTGGAAGTGGGTTCTTTCGATTTTGGTTTATAATGAGAGGATTGTGTGGATATTTGATAAATCACCGTGAGCTTCGTGATTTTTTACATGATGTGTGTTTTTTTTTTGAAGATTTCGGTCGCTTTTATGTTAATTAATGTATAAGAGTTTTTGATGTTTCAGACCTAAATTTTGTTTTTTTGTTTTTTGCTTTTGTGATTTTTTTTTCTTTTTTTGGTTTTTTACCTTCTGTATTTGGTGATTTAGAGTTTGATACTTTATGTTGAATTGTGCAGGTTGATAGATTTTGATTGCGTCATGTCGACTTTTGCAAAACCAGAGAATGCATTGAAGCGTGCTGAAGGTGAGTGATGAGTTGTTAACTGTTAACGCCCTCTCTAGTGCATAACTTTAATTTTCCTGGAATGGTGTTCAAACCTCAGAATTTAATGTATGTTATGTTTTAAGTTCCAAAAGTTATGATGATATCAATTTAGTTTGATGCTTACATACTTCACATTATTGGCAATCTTTCAATCATCTTGCATAGTTTTTGATTTTTTCAACAAAAAGTCTTAGCTGTTTGTGATTTAAATTTGGCCTCATAGGCGAAGTGAAAAACGCATGTGGTTGTAGAAGAGCCACTTTGTTTTCCCAGAGAGGCATCACTAGACTTTGCTCCAGATGTAGCTTTAGTATGGTTATTTTGGAAGTTGGGAAATAGTCACAGGCCTTTTATTTTCCACTTTGTAGTTGCATGTTTATGAGATTTGACATATATGCGATACTAGCAGCCCAATTTCCATGGTATATTTTTATTGAATTTTCATGATTTGTATGGTTGCAGAGTTGATAAATGTTGGGCAGAAGCAAGATGCATTGCAAGCTCTTCATGATCTGATCACTTCAAAGAGATACCGAGCTTGGCAAAAGCCACTGGAAAGGATTATGTTTAAGTATGTAGAGCTTTGTGTTGACTTGCGGAGGGGCAGGTTTGCCAAGGATGGTCTGATTCAGTATCGTATTGTTTGCCAACAAGTGAATGTCACTTCCTTGGAGGAGGTGATCAAGCATTTCATGCATCTGTCCACTGAGAAAGCCGAACAAGCTCGTAGTCAGTCACAAGCCCTTGAAGAAGCTCTTGATGTGGATGATCTGGAAGCAGATAAAAGGCCGGAAGATCTGATGCTTAGTTATGTCAGTGGTGAGAAGGGAAAGGATAGGTCTGATCGTGAACTTGTTACTCCTTGGTTCAAGTTTTTGTGGGAGACATATAGAACAGTACTTGAAATATTACGGAACAACTCGAAGTTGGAGGCGCTATATGCAGTAATTCCTACTTTCAACATTAAATGTTTTGGTGCAATACATGGTCCTTTTGTATTGTCAGCATCCATCTCTATAAATTTTTGATATGATGCACATATAGAACATAAGCAGACACATTAAGCTTTTTATGGAAAGAACATGTCTAAAATCATTGTTTTTTATGATAAGAGTGTGCATCTGATATGTGACCATCAAGTGACTTGTAATTTACATGTGGGTTATGGCAGAGGCCCAGCGTGTAAGGTTTTTTTAACCTCTTTCAGCTGGACGGACCAAAAATTATAAACGGTTTATAATGTTTTCCCTTTATTTAACAATTCTATTCTAAGTTTCAATTTCTTCTTAGTTGATCAGCATGCAATCAGATGATGAGAATCTGAATATTGATGCTGGCCAACCTTTTCTCATTGTACTTTTGAGTTTTTCTTTCTATCCTATTGACAATCAATAGCATTTGGACTTTTGATGATAGGGATTTCTCTTCCCTTTAAGTCCTTCATATTTTGTTTACCATAGGTTGCCCATCATAACTATGTGCTCATACTTCTACTATCTTTCACCATCACATGGTGCATGACTTGGTTGGATGTTTGTGTCTGTTCTGATGACCATTAGTATGAAAGTCCCAAAGATTATCATATGGCAAAGCAGAAACTGCGTCTTACTGAATTCAAGTTGTTATGTGTAGATGACAGCCCACCGAGCCTTCCAATTCTGTAAGCAATACAAACGGACAACAGAATTTAGGCGGTTGTGTGAGATCATCAGGAATCATCTATCGAACCTTAACAAATATAGGGACCAAAGGGACCGCCCTGATCTGTCAGCTCCAGAGAGCTTGCAGTTGTATCTTGATACACGATTTGAGCAGCTAAAAGTAGCTACAGAGCTTGAACTGTGGCAGGTATGCATATTGCTTTATATATTATTCCTACATGTTAGTTTTGTACCTGTAGTGTCTCTTGTAGGATGTATTATTATATTCTATTTCACTTCAATTTTCATGTGCAGGAAGCTTTTCGGTCCATAGAAGATATTCACGGATTAATGTGCATGGTCAAAAAAACTCCCAAGGCATCCTTGATGGTTGTTTATTATGCGAAGCTAACAGAGATTTTCTGGATTTCTTCAAGTCATCTTTACCATGCTTATGCATGGTTAAAGCTTTTCACACTTCAGAAAAGCTTCAATAAAAACCTAAGCCAGAAAGATTTGCAGATGATAGCATCATCTGTTGTTTTGGCTGCTTTAGCGGTGGCTCCTTATGATCACACATATGGTGCATCTCATTTGGAACTTGAAAATGAGAAAGAGCGGAATTTGCGGATGGCTAATCTTATAGGTTTCAATCTAGACCTGAAACCTGAGAGTAGAGAAGTGGTAATGCAATTTTTTCGCTTGCATTTACCTTCTTGGTCTATCATTTATTAGTTTATCTAATGGCTCTCATTTCCATAATGTTTTTTCTGCAGCTTTCAAGATCATCCCTTCTTTCAGAACTGGTAAGTTGAAGCTGTGATTTCTTGCTATTTATATATGTTCTTTGCTCTCATTGGAAAATGATTTCTTCATAAATAATTCTTCATTTTATTGATAAAAAAAAGATTGAGATAGAAGTGCTTCTTTTCAAGAGTAGTTTTCTATTATTGAAGGTTGAGATATAATAATGCTATTTTTTCCTTATTTCCACGAGTAATCCAACTCAAATTCATGTGCCACAACTCTACTTTACTGAAAATTGTTATTCCATGGGTTTTGAAACAGTATCTGTAATATGCCTTGTTTCCTGTGTAAACATTTGAAATGTCTGATTTCAACATCATTTTCAGGTATCCAAAGGTGTAATGAGCTGTGTAACACAGGAAGTAAAGGATCTTTACCATCTTTTGGAGCACGAATTTCTACCTTTAGATCTCGCTGCAAAGGTTCAGCCATTGTTATCCAAAATTTCTAAACTTGGGGGCAAACTTGGCTCAGCTTCTTCTTTGCCTGAAGTGCATCTCTCCCAATATGTTCCTGCCCTCGAGAAGCTTGTTACCCTGAGGTTGCTTCAACAGGTAGACAATTTTTGCTGCTTTACCTTTTCTTTTGGAGTTTGTTTCAATATTATTTATTTATTCTTTCTGTGGTCACATGTGCTCATACATATTTTTTTTCAGGTGTCTCAGGTGTATCAGATGATGAAAATTGAGAGTTTGTCTCAGATGATCCCATTTTTTGATTTCTTTGCAGTGGAGAAGATTTCGGTTGATGCTGTGAAACATAATTTCATAGCTATGAAAGTTGACCATATGAAGCATGTTGTATTGTTTGGCACTCCGGTATGCTTCATTCTGCACACATTGTTTTTATTCATGTACTATTTACTCTTCCTCTTCCTCTCTGATTCTCCCATCTGCATGCCCCTTTACAGAATTCCACTTCTGAACTGTTGACATTACTTCCTAACTTGAGTCCCTCTGTATCACTTCTTTTGTTGGAATCAAGTATATTGTGCTTGCATCTTGGCTATTTGCTAGCATTGATTCATTCCAAGTGGTCTGTCCTGCCTTTTACACTTGGTTCTTGTTGTGCTGGTGAGAACACCATAGCAGAGTTTGACTGCATTCATTTGACTCTTTCAGGGTCTTGAATCTGATGATTTGCGAGATCACTTGACTGTTTTTGCTGAATCCTTAAATAAAGCAAGGGCTATGATTTATCCTCCAACAAAGAAATCATCGAAGCTGGGTGAGATTTTACCCGGACTAGGGGAGATTGTTGATAAGGAACACAAGAGACTCCTTGCTCGGAAATCCATTATTGAAAAGAGAAAGGAAGAACAAGAACGTCAACTTTTGGAAATGGCAGGACATCTGAACTTTTGCCTCAGTATAGCTTACAGATTGGTTGTTTATTATGGTTCTCTTTCCTCTTATATCAATTTTTGTCTTCTAGGAACGAGAGGAGGAGTCAAGGAGGCTGAAGCAGCTGAAGATTACAGAAGAGGCTGAGCAGAAGAGGCTTGCAGCCGAGTATGAGCAAAGGAACAAGCAAAGGATCCTCCGGGAAATTGAGGAGCGTGAGCTTGAAGAAGCGCAAGCTTTGCTTGAGGAACAAGAGAAGCGCAGTAAAAGGAAAGGAGGAAAGAAGCCCATCTTAGAAGGAGTGAGTTTAGATCTTGTCTCATTTACTTTTCATTAAATAGGGAGCTGTGCCTGATATGACAATTTTATTTTTACATAGGAGAAAGTGACAAAGCAAATTTTAATGGAAAGGGCTTTGAGTGAGCAACTCAGAGAGAGGCAGGAAATGGAGAAGAAATTACAGAAATTGGCTAAAACAATGGATTATTTGGAAAGGGCGAAAAGAGAGGAGGCAGCCCCATTGATTGAAGCTGCTTTTCAACAACGATTGGTGGAAGAGAAAGCACTTCATGAACATGAACAGCAGGTATCTGTTTAAGTTTTTGTCACATTTCCTTGAAAGGTCGTTTTCCTTCCATATCATTCCATATAAATGTTTCTCTGCCCCTGTCTTTCACATCTTAAATTGCAGCATGCCTAAAAAAAGGATGTTACCACTTAGTGTAATTATATTTCTGTTCGATATAGTTTACTGTGCCTGCTGTTTAAGTCATGCTAATCAGTGTCTGCATTGCAGCTGGAGACTGAATTGAGCAGACAACGCCATGATGGGGACCTCAAGGAGAAGTATAGACTGTCTCGGATGTTGGAGAACAAGGTCAGTGTCCAATATCTCTGTGATTCCATGTGTCATGTGGCGAGCTACTTCATCTGAGGAAATATGAGGATAAATCCTCCAGGCCTGGATATTCTGTGGGGCGATGTTTTGTTGGCTTGCTTTCAACATTTAAACAAATTTGATGTTTGTTCTCTTTCAGATCATATTTGAGGAAAGAGTGAAGAGCCGTCGAGAGGCAGAATTCAACCAAAGGAGAGCCGACAGGGAAGAAAGGCTCAACCAGATTATTCAAGCTCGGAAACAAGAGAGAGAAGCTTTGAGGAAGAAAATATTCTTTGTTAGGTCTGAAGAGGAGAGACTGAAAAAGCTGCGTGAAGAGGAAGAAGCTCGCAAACATGAAGGTGGATACCCACTACACTGAATGGACACCTTTTTTCCACTCGATACTTGATGATCCATATTTTATGTTCAATGGGTTTCCTTTTATCCATTTCTGAAGTTTCTCTACTTTTTATTCCCCAACGTTGTTGCTTGCCTTCCCCCATTCAACTGTGTTCACATAGTGTCCTCTCTAAGCATATATAAGTCTGTGATTGACCAACTCATGTTCTATGTATTGGTGTTTTCAAACACAGAGGCTGAGAGACGCAGGAAAGAAGAAGCTGAACGCAAGGCGAAGTTGGATGAGATAGCAGAGAAGCAGAGACAAAGAGAACGTGAATTAGAAGAAAAGGAACGGGTAAGGAGGGAAACTCTCTTGGGAAGAGCAACTGATGGCCTTCATAGGCCTTCTGAGCTTCCTGCCGCTCCAGAGCCTGGGGCTGCTGCTGCTGCTGCTGCTGCTGCTGCGCCAGCCCCTGCAAAGTATGTGCCCAAGTTCCGGCGAGGTGGAACTGAAGGCTCAGCGCCAGCTCCTCCAGAAACTGATAAGTGGGGTGGTGGAAGCAGTAGGCCAGCCCCTCCAGATTCTGACAAGTGGGGTGGTGGAAGCAGTGGCGGTACCAGGCAGGCCACTTCAGATACAGACCGATGGGGTGGTGGTGGTCGCTGGGGCAGCGGTGGTAGCAGACCTGATGATCGGAATCTGCCCGGTGATAAGTGGGGTGGAGGTTCAAAGTCCACCTGGTCATCATCTAGGCCTCGTGGTCGCTGATAATCCCAGAGTCTACATGAACATTTTAAGGTGGCCATTTTTGTCTTGGTTATATTTGTTGAACGAAGGGAAAATGCACCTGGGAAAACCCTTGAGGAATAATTATTACTAAGTTATAGTTTCAAATTTTGTAGACTTGCAAAACATTAAAGTGACATCCTTGACTTTCCTTTTTTCTTTTCTTGTATGGTATTGTTGAGAAATGTTTATTGTAATTTGGACCTGTCACTTTCGAAGAGTTGTTTATTCTTTCTCACTCCTGAGTCGTGTAACTGTTCCCAGTTGATATTTTGAGTTATCCCTATTTTCAGGGATTAAGGTGCCCGTGACTTTGTTTTTTTTATGTCCTTACCAGTGGAATCATCCATCTTCTGTTCTAGCCATTAGTATCCCTTGTAGGAAATTTTAGTTTCCTTTCCCTTTTCCTCTTACCTTGTGTCCACTGAAACAGAAGACCGCATTTGTATTTCAGGGAGCACCATTCATCCATGTTGAAACGTGGCCTGGTCTCGGCTCCTGTTCTCACAATTCAAGTTCTATCCAAGCAAGTATGTTGTTATGGTCAAGTGTAGCGATTTGGTAGGTACTAGGTAGTGATGATGGCAATTTTAGCTTGTAATGAAACCTTAAAACCTAAATCGTTTATATTTATATATTCATTTTATTCTTGATGTTATGTAAAAGTTGGCTATCAATTAGCTCTTGCCTTGTACATTTTGCTTTAGTTTCAAGCAAATCATCAAGCCTAAGATCAACGCACTTATCCTCAATGTTTGTTTTTTAAATTCTAATTTCGATTTGACATTTGGACCGCCCCCTGTCAAATATTGTACTTAATTCAGTGTTCTGTAGTCATCATCCATTCAAACCATGTCAGGAAATTAGCAGATGATACTCGATAAACCAGTTCAGATTGGAAAAGGAAAATATCAAGTTTAATTGCATGTTAAGTCTTATTGTCTTTTCACATCAAATCTTCTGATTCTTTCATCTCAACTCTGTCTAATCTGTAGTGAAACTAGCTGTCTATTTACATCACACAAAAAAGGCATTTGAAATAGATAAGATGCAACTGGAATGGAGTTCATGACTTGTACAGGCCACCCAGAGAGATGCACTATCTCAATTGGAAATGACAAGATCCACTGTCCATTCACAAATCAACCATCTCCTTTGTATTCGAGATGCCTGCAAAAATCACAGATCGACAAAAACGTTGAAAACCATCCACCAACACGCTTCCAGCAACATCTTCATCCTAATCACTGAAACTTTCTCCAAAAGATGAGGCTCGGAGTATGAGGAATGTAGTTGAAACGTTCTTCATCAATTTTTAGGAGATGCATTTCTTCTATATCCAAATTTAGCAAGTCATCACTTCGGTGCAAACAGCAGTCGCGCAGCAGATGCTATCGAACTCCTCCGTTAGCATGTTAAACCTTAAAATCTTGTTATGACAAGGGTGATCAACAAATCCTCTGCTTTTTGGTTGACAGTTCTGAAAAGCAGGTTTGGACAACAATGATAAACCATTCAGTGAAGTTTCCCATCAACAGCAGCAGGGGCAGTGGAGAAAAGATGGCAATAAGAAACACTTGCAAGTTGTCTCCAGCACCGTGTTTGAAGACTGAACATCATATACCGATAGCATTCAGAGTCCTCAAATACAGATAGAACCCTATAATCCACTTCCAATTCACGGAAGAAGAATCCACAAACAAAGACATTTCTCGGTGGTGTTGCGAGAGTGATTCTTTCCTGGGTGAGTGGACTGCAGACAAAATACTCGACTCCTGGCTTAAGTGCTTTGAACAGTACCAACCCGTTGCAAGAGCATAGAGCCGAACAATCAAGCAGTTGCAGTCAGCCTGCGGTACCTTGCTCATTTGACTTAAAGGAGGTGTACAAGGATTTAGTTAACTAGTCGCGTTAGGTGCATGAGAGTTTGACTGTTTGCGTTAATCCTAGGCCCTTCAACAATGTAAAGACAGTAAGACTCCTCTGTAAAAGTCATAAGATTCAAGAATTCCAGGAGCAGCTAGTTCTCTTCAGTTGCTGTTGGGCAAAAGATAGAGTTGAAGTTAAACGCTCCCCATTTTTTGCACACTCGTTGACAATCAGCTGAGAATTTCAATGAGAACATCATTAGAGATGCGTTCAATATCAATCATTCTTTCTACTTCGATGAGTGATAAATGTGTCAACCAATTGATCACAAAGAAACGAATTCCTCAAGGAGCAGTACAGGACTATGGTGCCTGCCTGCATGCAAGAAAGAAGGGCAACAAGATATTAAAGAAGCTGATACGTGAAATACATATAGCAAATTTCCTTTGATAAGGGCAACACCAAGGGTTGCTTGACTGAAAACAAGAAAACAGAATATCCACGTTCAAAATCACAGTAAATCATTTCTTAATGTTACTTGACAATGGCAGAACCAATCCACAATTAGAAACAGTGAATTCAATACATAGGAAATCACAAAGATCCATCATATATTCCTCTAAACTCCAAACAATATCATGAAATGAATAGAAGGAAAAAAAGAAAAAGAAAGGTGTTACGATCATAATAGTTGGGTAGAAACGGCATGTCGTCTGCTCTTGGGGACCCCCTAATCCATTAAAGAAAACGGGTTGACCCGAAATTGAGCCCTCCTCTCTCTAAGCTAAAACCCTTCCTCTCCCCTTCAAAAACCTCTCTTTTCATTTTCAAAGTTTACATTTTTATTCAAACGAAAACTTCTCACTGATTCCTTTCGCTGAAATCAATGAGTTCACTCGTTCTCAGATTTGCTAAGCTCTTAAGAGTCCCTTCTCCTGTCATCATGCCCACTTCTTCTCTAGGTCTCTCACTCTCTCTTTTTCTGTATAAGTTCGTGTCTCTGCGTGAGTGTGTGTATGCGCGTGCTATGTATTATACTTGCAAAGGTGCAATATTTTTTGTTTATTATGCAATTGGGATTCTGGGTTTTGTGTAAAACCCACTTCAAAGAACTTTATGTTGTTGAATGTGGTGCTTTTGAAATTCTTGTTCTTAGAGGATTTTTATCAAATAGTTAAGGGGAATTACTGAGAGTGTTTGTAAAGTGCATATGTTTGGAAATATTGAAAGGTGTGTGTGTGAGTGAATTGTTTGAATTGATTTTGTGTGATTGTAGGGGTAGGTTTGCAAAGAAGCTTGAGGTCTTGTTACTCAACTGTGTCATTTAACAGTGACAATGAAGAGGGGAAGAATGATAAAGTGGAAGAGGATTTTGATGATTTGCTTGGCGATAGGCGCGAGTCACGGTTCCAAGGTGTGGATCCTAGAAAAGGATGGGAGTTTCGCGGTGTGCACAGGGTACTTTTTTTTAAGTGTTTAATGAGTGACTGTGAATGTTGTCGTGGTTTGGTTGGATGTCTCTTGTAAATGGAATGGTTTTCTCTGTGTTTTAAGTAGCATTGGAAAACTAGAATCTGATTTTTTTGATGTGCTGTCACTGAAAACTGGACCCATGATCACTAATCATTGCATCAAATGACAATGTTGCAACTTTGTTCGATGATGGCTGTGTTTCATATTGAAAATGCTCTTTTGTGTGGTTGGAATTCTGTGAAGTGTTGGATATGAAACATGAGGAGCATTTCAGCTTGCTTTGATGGTTTTAATGCCATCTCATCTTTTCTTTCTTTTTACTTGGATAAAAGAATTGGTTAGAGAAGAAATCATAATGATGCTGAATCTTGAAATTTGCTGCTTTTCCATTTGGCTTGATTTATTTTGAGGTGTTCTGATATAAATATTAAATAATAAAGATTACCTTAAAATTTCAATGCGGTTAATCTTCTATGGTGTTTTTTTTCTTTTTTATTTTCAGTTAAGGAAAAGTATAATTAACTCATAGTATTGTTTTTACAGGCAATTATTTGTGGAAAAGTGGGACAAGCCCCTGTGCAGAAGATCTTGCGAAATGGGAGGACTGTAACCATCTTTACTGTTGGAACAGGTGGCATGTTTGACCAAAGAATTATAGGATCAAAGACTTGCCAAAACCTGCTCAGTGGCATCGAATTGCTGTGCATAATGATTCACTTGGGGCTTATGCTGTTCAACAACTTGCCAAAAAGTATGTATTTAATCTTTATAGATCTCCCGTCCAATTGGATAGAGAAAACAAGCTAAATTTCCTCTAAATTGTTTTGTTTTTTTGTTGGTTTTTTTTTTTGTCTCACAAATGGATCTTTGGTTCAGCTCTTCAGTTTATGTTGAGGGAGACATTGAAATTAGAGTTTACAATGACAGCATCAGTGGCGAAGTTAAAAACATTCCTGAGATTTGTGTTCGTCGTGATGGTATGTCTCCTTCTAATACCCCCCCCCCCCTCCATTCTCCTGCCCATTGTTGTTATCATTATTACTACAGAGTTCAAAGAGGTCTTGGTTTATTCCTTTTGGTATCATCCTGCCTCTTGTAATAATAATATATGGCAGTGTTGCTTAAGTTTCAATGCTGCTTGGAAATTAGTAGACCTTTCAGCTTTAGATTGAAAATAAATGACTTCTGTTGATTGTATGAAGTTGACTCAAGACCCAAAAACATTAGACAGAAATCCCTATATGATAGTAGTGACAAACTCAAATGATATGCTATTAAAAAGTATCTGGCCCCATTGTGCAGCGTTGAGCCTCACGGGGTTAAATACTGCTCTATTGTCTTTTGTCTGATCATCATGTTACATATTTTTTAGTCCAGTACAGCGTGTTGCTATTTTGCTATGTTATCAAGATGAATTGGGAGGATAGAGAGATTATTTGGTTACCGCAACTGTGGGCTTTTTGACCAAGTGGTGTCCTTTTCTTTTACAAACAAACCTTAACTTATAAAATTGATTGCATGAGGACGTGGAGATGAGTGTAAATGTCTATCAAGATCACAGCATCTGATGTAGTTGTGTGAATGGCCTTGAACTCAACCTGGTGTTGAAGTTTTGGGTTGGGGGGAGATATAGATATATTTCACTAGAAATTTTGGTTTTGGAGTACAAGTACAAGTTAGTACACTGAATAGTCCTCATTTTCAACGCCTTGCAATTTAACCTCTGCAGGAAAGATTCGCCTTATAAGGAGTGGAGAAAGCATCAGTAATATTTCCTTTGAGGATCTGAGTAAGTTCTCCTCTCCCTGCCACTTTCTAATGATGACATGGTCCATGATATCGGATTGAGTGATTTGTTTTTGACTGTTAACTGGGATATGATATTTTCATCATGGAGATGCAATTAGTATGTACTTTGTAATCATCTTTGAGTGATAGAATTGCCTATCTAGCTTTCAACAATTTTTCCTTGAGGAGATGCCATTAACACTTGCATCCTTACTTGCAGGAGAGGGATTGTTTAGCTGAAATTCACTCGATATCTTGTGTTAATCTTTCCTAAAAAGCAAGAGTAGCTGTTTCCCCTAACTTTTGTAAGAAATATGGTTCCAGCTAGGCTGAATGTGACAGGCCCAGACAAATAGCTTTTGTTTCTTATTTCTATCTTTGACTTGTTCTGTGTACCCTTTTTTCCTGAACTCTGTGTGTGTGTGTGTGTGTGGATGAGGGTGGGTGGGCGGTGGTGGTGTATACATTTTTTTTATTGTAGAGGTTATTTGATTGATGGATTTTATATTTGTTTTATATGAGAATCATGGTTCCAATGAGATTGATATTGTACTGAATTTTACCATTCTTTATCCTTATTGATCTTGTCATTTGATTGTGAATAACTCTGCTTTGTGTACCGTACATTGTGGTGTCTAGGTGCATTTAACAGCATGTCTAGGGTGCATTTATACATTGTCAAAGGTTGCTTGACATTAGAATTGTTGGGACGAAGTGTTAGAGACTTTGTAAAATTGAAAGAAAGACAATTGGTCATCCTGAATCGCCAGCTTAAGTCCCAAATTGATCTATCTTTGAAATATCATGTACAAACTTCCCTAAAAAAAGAAGAAGAAATATCATGTATACTACTCTAAGCAAATTTATATAGTCACCCTAATTTAGGAACTTTTGGAACAGTCTTATTCTTAAACTGTTTTGTTGAGCGTCTTAAATTTTGTGTACGCATCTGTTGATATGCAACTGCTGGGGAAAAAAAGTTTTCATTTTTTAGTTTTTCAATGATCTTTATTGTTACACCCATATTGACTGCTTAATAAGCTAGCTTCAGTCTTTAGATGCAGAAAGGACTTCTCAAAATCATTCAGGCTGCATTTAGGTCATAAAAGCATAACTGTACACTTCAAACCCTTTGATTAGGCAAACCAACTGTTAAGATTCAAGTGCAGATTTGAAGATACTGCGCAAGGACAATGTTTGTTCTTGGTAGGCCAATATGCATCATGGATTGGCATTTCAGACAATGCAATGCAATGCAATGTAGTTTGTATGCATGAAAAATCTATTAGCAATGAAATGTTTGTTGCAATTTAGTACAGCCTAGAACATATTGAAGTTTTAGAATCTATTTTGACTGCGAAGTGTGTTTTGTCAATCAAATATCTGGCATTTCAGAGAAATAGCTAAAGACTCTTCCTCGGTAACTTAAGACTTGGCGATACCATTTCACTGCGTTGTTCCACTTGATCTTGCCTGTTTGTTGTCGCTTCCTTATTTGTCTGAGTCATTTAATACCGGAACAGTCTACATGTCAGTACTAACCACTTGCACCGGTGAATAGTGCGTCTGAGCATGGTGTTTGACATTTCTATCTAATCGTATTTCAAAAAGTTTGTTTTCTTAGTTTTAAATAAATTTTTTTTGTATTTTTAAATTGTTTTGATATAGTAATATAAAAATAAAATAAAAACTATTTTAAAAAATAATCTCTATAACAATTAGAAACATGTAACATTCCTAATGGACAAGTTATTCACTTCACCATATCTATTTGTCTAGTGCTGAATTATTTACATGCAATTAAACTTGATGTTTTCCTTTTCCAATCTGAACTGGCTATCGTGTATCTTCCGCTAATTTCCTGACATGGTTAGAATGGATGATGACTACAGAACACTGAATACTTGACAACTCAGGGGGTCTCAGTGGGGTTCAGCTGGCCCCAGTTTCATCTCAAAATACTTTATTATCTAAGAGGATTAATGTATTCTGTATTGTAACTCTATGAAGCTATTCAAAGCGTCCATCCGTGATGACACGTATCTATAAGGTTTACCTTAGACTCACATTTGGTTTAAAGCTCGTGGATCTACTTGCTCATTAGGGATTTTTTGTGGTACAAGGTAATCATAACTCGACAGCTGTCCCATTTTTATGTTAGATTAATGACCTAACGGTGTGATAGTAAGATGCCATACTAACTTTGGTCAGTTGTCCTTACCTCTTTAGATTCACCCGAGAACTTTTAATCATTTAATATTAATCCCACTCGAGGAAATGGGAGCCCCTCGAAGGGAAATGGCCTATGATAATTCTAAACAAGGAAAGTGGGATTGCCCTTTTATTATACATTGTCTCTTTGACGCCTGTTCACCATAGAATTCATTTTAAAACCATCAGAAGGATCCTATTACGGAACAGATGAGATTATGGAGGCAAAACCAGCTTGCTGAATAACTTAATTAGGCGTGCACCCTTTTACACTGTTTTGATCATTATATCGAAGAAGTTTCAGTTTTCATTTGCTGACCTATTATGTGTGTTATTATTAGATTTATGTATAATGCTTGACTCCAGTGGCCCCCGTTACTGCATTTTAATACCGGTTAGCAATACTCTGCAGTGAAGTTCTAGCACTTCTTGACATGTGAACACATGTCCTTATATGTCATTAAGTATTGTTGTGTCGTCGAATCATGATTGCTCTTTGGGCCAAACTTCTCATCTATCGAAAACTGCGAGTCACATGTTGATTAATCCTCAGTTTTCTGGTCATTAGGCTAATCCTTAACTGCATTATACTAACTACCGATCAGCAATACTCTGCAGTGAAGTTCTAGCACTTCGTGACATGTGAGCACATGTCCTTATAGGTCATTAATTGTTGTTGTGTCGTCGAATCATGATTGCTCTTTTGGCCAACCTCTCATTTATTCGAAATGACTGCGAGTTCACATGTTGATTAAATCCTCAGTGTTTCTGGTCAGTTAGGCTAATCTGATAGCTGAAATGATTGAGTGACCTGACGAATCAGGTGGGATTATAGATGTTGTCTCAGATGCTATCTGTCGGCCACATTGTACTTCAACTAATCAAGCTTCAAAGTTCATGGAGGTCATAAAAACGTTGATGAACTAGTTCATTGCATTTATTTGGCAGTATAGCAAGGAAATTCCGCCATGTGTGCAGGGCCCCAGATTGCCTGATATTGCACTAAGGGGAAAACCGCACTTCTATCAGAATTCATTTTGTTATGTTTCCGTATCTAGAGCATATTTTAATTAATTTAGCACTAGTTAATTGGCTTCATGGCTCATCAAGGAGGTGACTTCGTTTGGATCTGGTCTATTTAAAGGCATCTAGCTGTTAGCATCCTTGCGTCACTTGGTCTTTTCCCTCTTCTGTTTCTGAACTCGAGAGTCAAGATGATGTTTCTGGTAGTCTTTTGCTCACGTTACTATCTCATGTGCCAGCCCCTTGATGCTTGCCCTAAATGTGGCAACATGCTAGTCCCTTACCCAATTAGCACAAGTGATACTTGGGGAAACCCGAGGTGTACAGAATCTATTGCAACAATGGGTGCTCTATAGTTCTTGTCAGCGCAAGGACTAGACTACAGGATTCTCAGTATCAATCCTAGTGCTTATAAACTTGTCATACGCCCTCCCCTAATAGGGAAAGACACATGCTATTCCTCTGATCTTGCCGTAGGAGGGATTAAGGCTTGACGAGAAACTTGCCATTCAACATATCCGTTCGCAACACTGTGTTATGATTATTCAACTGTTCCGAATAACTTCTCCTTCATTCAACAACCGTTGAATTGTTCTGTCGACCAGCTATTGTAGGCAGTACGAGGAGATAGAAGAGGGAGTGCTGCAAAGGAACTCTTTGCTGCCACTTCTTGAAAGACGCATCAATGACTTCGCATATGATTAGGGTTAGGGTTGGAGGGGTGCACAGCTTATACTTCTGTTGTGGACAATCAAACCTGCGGATCCCGTTGGTAAAATGGAACTATGGAATTGAGCTGCAATGGATGGCCCTCCATTCTAAGGAGGCAGCACGTGCACTACTTGTGGTGCAAGCTTCTGAACTATATGATATATAGCTATAGGTTGTTGCTTGTTTATGGCCTACTTTAATTATCAAAATCCCATGTCCTTGTTGTTCAGCTGCTGTTCCTTCTGTTACCCGTACGTGTGGTGCCTTGTTCCTTCTATATTTTGGCTACTATAATAATGAATAAATCTATGCTCCTTATCCTGCTTTTACTACTGACGAGCTCCTTTAATTAATTCTATTTTTTAAAAAAAAGTAATTAAAAAGTAATCATTTAAAAAAGCTTCAGATTTATCATTGTTCCACCGACCGACAAATAATCTAATATCCCAGACTTTTATTAAATGAAAAACAAACGGAAAAAAATACTATAGATGTTAAATTATAAAAGGGCCTAACATTTTTATCAAGCATGAGTTTTATTCTAATATTCTAATTATAAAAAAAAAATGTATTTTTCATACGTATAATATGTCTTTGTTGATTCCAAGTCACAAGAGGTTTAATAACTAGGATTAATATGAATATGTTTGAGTGTTGAGAGATGAATGACATGAAGCTTCTTTATATTTGATTATTAGATGAAGCATTGAGTGGCATGGGTAAAAAGCTAGGTTTTCGAAGGCAATCTTGTGAAATGGTTGGAATTTTTTTATTTTATTTTTTGGCATAGATTAGGTTATAATATAGGCCATGAAATCTTTAAAAACCCAACCTCCCATACTTCTTGAAACATTTCATCTTAACCCCCACAATTAAAAATATTTAGATATTTTTATAAAGTGTTAGATTATATTTGTGATTTAATTTTCATTGTTTCATGGAAGTAGAAATCCTCACAAAAGACCTTTGCTTGCGTGAGGAGATCAATCCAAGGGAACTATAGGCCTTTTGATGGGTGCCGGAAAAAGAACCATTCAAGCCAGAGAATCAAGCCCATGGCTCTTTGAAAGATTAATCTACCAATTTAAGTTTACTTGTTGCCAATCATTCTCACACAGATTGTCAGATTCATGGAGACAAATTTGTTCAATTCCTCTTCTGGAACCACAAAACAGACCCTGGAAATTAATCGCCTGAGGCTCTACAGTTGCAAATACCCTTGGAAAGCTGGGAAGATTTGCTTTGGTTATTTGGCATTGTTGCAGTTTAAAAAAATTAATTTAAGAAAGCTATAAATTATAGATTTTTCTTGACCAATATCTCAAAATGCAAACACTTTCAAATTTATCATCAGAGCAAAACATGAACTGAGCTGCATTTTCGGATCTTTTTTCAAGGAAATAGAAGTACCAAAACCATATATCATATCAGTGGATGCAGCTCCCAGGAGAAAATAGAAAAAGTTGTTTATCATCCCTTAAAACCAAACAATTTGACAAAAACATTGAAACTCATGCATAGAAACGTTCTTGTATATAGCTGCTTGTTCTGTTACATTGTATAAGTAAATAATGCACGAGGGAGTAAATTTCGAAGTGGATGCGAAGAAGATGCCGCAACAGAACATTTAACTATGCAACCTCCATTTTTACTTACAAATTAGCAATCAAACTATCACAAACATATCTATTAGACAGCATCTCTGTCTTCTGTCTGTCAGTAAAAGCCGAGCACAAACCAGAAATCAATACAAACAATTGAAAGACAAAAACACCTACTCCCTGTATTTCTACCTCATTTCTTACACATCTACTCCAATCAGTACTGGAAAATAAAACCAAGCATGCTCATACTGCCAGCAAAAATATGTCAAATATTTACTCTGTTTCCAGATAAATTGCTATGTCATCACTGTGGGTCTGCTCGACCTTTTGCCTTCCATGGCATCTTTCTTTTTCTGACAGTTACTGCAGAGGAAGGGGCCTTCCCGTGGCTTTGATCCAGGTGAGAAGAAGGAGCCTGAGTTAACTGATAAACTGTCACCTGGGGTTTGATCCACTTGGCAAACAGCACATCTGCATAGCCCAGAGTTTGTGTTCGCAGGGAAATACTTACTTAATCTGCATTTTCATTAAAAAAATAACAAAGACAAATTAAAACTACATTTCAAGAGGCAGAGCTTCTAAACTCCTTATTCCCTCTATCACTTATTAGTTCATTATATAAGCAAAAAAAAAAATCAGTTATCATGATCACTGAATAAGAGATAGGTAAGCAAAGACCATTATGGGTAGAGTTTGCCTCTGATATCATACTCAATGGTTTTGCATAAACTATTTGTGAAAAATAATAAAAAATGAATTTTACAATCAGCATACCGTTCTGCAAGAATAGCAGAACCCTCTTCAAACAGTTCCTCAACCACACCAACAGCAGAAAGCTTTTTGGTTGATTTGCTCACAGAACTCAGCGCTTTCTTTCCAAAAAGCAAACTGAACATATTATGCTTCTTCCTCGGTATTGGAGGCAAGACAGGAATGTCAGATGGGATGATATCAACAACAAGGCATGTTGTATCATCCTTCAGCCCCCTTGACCTCAATGCCTCCTAAAGACAAACAACAAACAAGTATTAGCAATAAAGAAACAGAAGCACTGTTGCTTGCATGCAAGAAGCAAGAGTATGCTACGTCACCTTAACAACCAACTTTGCAGCAATCTCTGCAGGCAAACCCCTACATGACTTGGCAGCCATATCAGAAGATAAAGCATCCCAGATACCATCCGAAGCGATAACAAGTCTTCCTCCAGCATTTGAAAGCTAAATAACCAGAAAATAAGTTCCTGAGCTTCAAAATTAATTTTTTTAAAAAGGCAGAAAACAAATCAAAATTAGAAAATAGACTCACTTTCACTTGCTTGACATGAGGTATTGGAACAATGAACTCTCCAACATCCGTGTCACCTATTGATCTAGAAAGACATAATCCACCAGGCCAACAACGCAAGGGACCAACCTACAAACCATTGAGAGATTGGATGAATAAGATTAAAAAAAAAAACATGAGGGAAGGAGAGGAGCATAAAATACATATCTGAACATGTCCTAGGTGACGTATAAAAAAGAGACCCATACCTCGTTGCCTCCAAAAACATTTAGCCTTCCTACTTCACCCCCACTTGCAGTTACCCGCTCTCTCTCTTCAACATTTTCTTCCAGCCTGTGATCAACTGTCAAAAGAGAGACCACACCCCCCTGGCTGTCCAATATGCATCGTGAATCCCCCACAGAAGCAACAGTCACAGTCCACTCATCAATTACAACAAATGTCACAGTTGTCCCAGAAGTCTCCCCTGTCATTTGTATCAAACTGAAAGATTAGTCTGTGCCACAGAAATGCACAAAAAGAGAAAGTAATACAAGATGCAACAAAGGAAAATAAAACTACGACAGAAGGGATACAGATCCATGCCTTTCTGCTGGAATTCTATGTCAGTTTCACAAAACCAGCAACTAGTGCTGAGGAAGTGCTTGAAGCCACTCTTCTCTAGTGATATCTTGAGGATTGCACTCAAGACATTATCCAATAACTTCTCCTTCACAAAGATGGCGGCTGATACCCCATTATGTCCATCAAAGATCTGCTAATAAAATGGATACTAAGAATTCCTATGGATCATCACAAAACCAAATTTATGAATTTTTGTGGGTTTTAAAGTTGCTCCTAATTTACATAGGGTCCGCTAAATCACGGTGTAAGGTAGGAAAACAAAAGGGGGGGGAATTAAAGATTCAAATCAATAGTCTCCAACTATTTGGGACAGAAGGAGAAAAGAGGGTGATTCACTTTTCTTGTTAGAATTGTAAATTATTTGATCCTTATTTCTCTTCTACTTGATTCTCTCAGACCATGCAGAATCATCTCTTGGATGAGGAGGTAAATAACATGTACAAAAAAAAAAAGGGAGTACCGCAAACACAGAGAATGATGTCGACAGATCCCCAGGAACCCTCTGGCAGTCAGGTTTTATGAGAAAGTAATCCTCGCCTTTCTTTGCTAAAGCAGCTTGTCCACTTACAAAGGGTTTCTCAAACTTGTCATTCCTAAGCTCACGCCCAATCAATGTCGCAAGTGGAACGAGAGGAGGTCTCATCCTCGATATATTGTCCTGGCTCATGAAAGTCTATGAGTCAATACTTTCCATAACCCCAGTGCCAAAACCCTATTCAATCTTCATGAAGCAAATTAAAGATACACATGTGACTGAATCATTAAACCCTTACATGACAATTTAGTTCAACAAACACTAAAATCAACTATAAAGGACCAGTTTTTCCAGGATCCAAACACGTGTGAAAGAAAAACCAAAACTTTCGAGAAAAATGCCATGTACTTCACACTATCACACAGGTATCTGAACTAAATTCAAAATTCTCTAAATCAATTCAGTACAAAATAATGCACCTACAAGAGAACTAAAATAGCTCATCCAAGCCTCAGTCCTTATTTTACAAAAAGAGAGAGAGAGAGAGAGAGAGAGAACTCATGCCAAAACCTCACTCCATAATTCCAACAAGCAAGACTCTAGTTCACAATTCATCAACCACCCCCAATTCTCACTATATTATCTAGTTTTTCCTCAAAAACCCAAATACAAAAAATCAAATAACTAAACCCAGAATGTGCAAATCTCAAAAAATGGGTGTTCATTATCTTCCATCAAAACAAACCACTAAACTTCTTCAACAAAGTCTCATCAAAACTATTCAGTATTACTCAAATCTCAAGAAA
>CM031993.1:368259-797728 GCA_018804465.1 Populus tomentosa | reverse complement strand
TCCCAAAGATTATCATATGGCAAAGCAGAAACTGCGTCTTACTGAATTCAAGTTGTTATGTGTAGATGACACCCACCGAGCCTTCCAATTCTGTAAGCAATAAAACGGACAACAGAATTTAGGCGGTGTGTGAGATCATTAGAATCATCTATCGAACCTTACCAATATAGGGACCAAAGGGACCCGCCCTGATCTGTCAGCTCCAGAGAGCTTGCAGTTGTATCTTGATACACGATTTGAGCAGCTAAAAGTAGCTACAGAGCTTGAACTGTGGCAGGTATGTATATTGCTTTATATATTATTCCTACATGTTAGTTTTGTACCTGTAGTGTCTCTTGTAGGATGTATTATTATATTCTATTTCACTTGACCCAATTTTCATGTGCAGGAAGCTTTTCGGTCCATTGAAGATATTCACGGATTAATGTGCATGGTCAAAAAAACTCCCAAGGCATCCTTGATGGTGGTTTATTATGCGAAGCTAACAGAGATTTTCTGGATTTCTTCAAGTCATCTTTACCATGCTTATGCATGGTTAAAGCTTTTCACACTTCAGAAAAGCTTCAATAAAAACTAAGCCAGAAAGATTTGCAGATGATAGCATCATCTGTTGTTTTGGCTGCTTTGGCAGTGGCTCCTTATGATCACACATATGGTGCATCTCATTTGGAACTTGAAAATGAGAAAGAGCGGAATTTGCGGATGGCTAATCTTATAGGTTTCAATCTAGACCTGAAACCTGAGAGTAGAGAAGTGGTAATGCAATTTTTTCACTTGCATTTACTTTCTTGGTCTATCATTTATTATTTATCTAATGGCTCTCATTTCCATAATGTTTTTTCTGCAGCTTTCAAGATCATCCCTTCTTTCAGAACTGGTAAGTTGAAGCTGTGATTTCTTGCTATTTATATATGTTCTTTGTTCTCATTGGAAAATGATTTCTTCATAAATAATTCTTCATTTTATTGATAAAAAAAGATAGATATAGAAGTGCTTCTTTTCAAGAGTAGTTTCTATTATTGAAGGTTGAAATATAATAATGCTATTTTTTCCTTATTTCCACGAGTAATCCAACTCAAATTCATGTGCCCCAACTCTACTTTACTGAAATTGTTATTCCATGGGTTTTGAAACAGTATCTGTAATATGCCTTGTTTCCTGTGTAAACATTTGAAATGTCTGATTTCAACATCATTTTCAGGTATCCAAAGGTGTAATGAGCTGTGTAACACAGGAAGTAAAGGATCTTTACCATCTTTTGGAGCACGAATTTCTACCTTTAGATCTCGCTGCAAAGGTTCAGCCATTGTTATCCAAAATTTCTAACTTGGGGGCAAACTTGGTTCAGCTTCTTCTTTGCCTGAAGTGCATCTCTCCCAATATGTTCCTGCCCTCGAGAAGCTTGTTACCCTGAGGTTGCTTCAACAGGTAGACAATTTTTTCTGCTATACCTTTTCTTTTGGAGTTTGTTTCAATATTATTTATTTATTCTATCTGTGGTCACATGTGCTCATACATATTTTTTTTTCAGGTGTCTCAGGTGTATCAGATGATGAAAATTGAGAG
The DNA here is from genome assembly GCA_018804465.1 of Populus tomentosa. Taxonomy (NCBI): domain Eukaryota; kingdom Viridiplantae; phylum Streptophyta; class Magnoliopsida; order Malpighiales; family Salicaceae; genus Populus; species Populus tomentosa. The sequence continues at coordinate 796,162 of CM031993.1, read as the reverse complement.
TTTGTCTCAGATGATCCCATTTTTTGATTTCTTTACCGTGGAGAAGATTTCGGTTGATGCTGTGAAACATAATTTCATAGCTATGAAAGTTGACCATATGAAGCATGTTGTATTGTTTGGCACTCCGGTATGCTTCATTCTGCAAACATTGTTTTTACTCATGTACTATTTACTCTTTCTCTTCCTCTCTGATTCTCCCATCTGCATGCCCCTTTACAGAATTCCACTTCTGAACTGTTGACATTACTTCCTAACTTGAGTCCCCTCTGTATCACTTCTTTTGTTGGAATCAAGTATATTGTGCTTGCATCTTGGCTATTTGCTAGCATTGATTCAGTCCAAGGGGTCTGTCCTGCCTTTACACTTGGTTCTTGTTGTGCTGGTGGAGAACACCATAGCAGAGTTTGACTGCATTCATTTGACTCTTTCAGGGTCTTGAATCTGATGATTTGCGAGATCACTTGACTGTTTTTTGCTGAATCCTTAATAAAGCAAGGGCTATGATTTATCCTCCAACAAAGAATCATCGAAGCTGGTGAGATTTTTACCCCGGACTAGGGGAGATTGTTGATAAGGAACACAAGAGACTCCTTGCTCGGAAATCCATTATTGAAAAGAGAAAGGAAGAACAAGAACGTCAACTTTTGGAAATGGCAGGACATCGAACTTTGCCTCAGTATAGCTTACAGATGGTTGTTTATTATGGTTTCTCTTTCCTTATATATCAATTTTGTCTTCTAGGAACGAGAGGAGAGTCAAGGAGGCTGAAGCAGCTGAAGATTACAGAAGAGGCTGAGCAGAAGAGGCTTGCAGCCGAGTATGAGCCAAAGGGAACAAGCAAAGGATCCTCCGGAATTGAGGAGCGTGAGCTTGAAGAAGCGCAAGCTTTGCTTGAGGAACAAGAGAAGCGCAGTAAAAGGAAAGGAGGAAGAAGCCCATCTTAGAAGGAGTGAGTTTAGATCTTGTCTCATTTACTTTTCATTAAATAGGGAGCTGTGCCTGATATGACAATTTTATTTTTTACATAGGAGAAAGTGACAAAGCAAATTTTAATGGAAAGGGCTTTGAGCGAGCAACTCAGAGAGAGGCAGGAAATGGAGAAGAAATTACAGAAATTGGCTAAAACAATGGATTATTTGGAAAGGGCGAAAAGAGAGGAGGCAGCCCCATTGATTGAAGCTGCTTTTCAACAACGATTGGTGGAAGAGAAAGCACTTCATGAACATGAACAGCAGGTATCTGTTTAAGTTTTTGTCACATTTCCTTGAAAGGTCGTTTTCCTTCCATTCATTCCATATAAATGTTTCTCTGCCCCCTGTCTTTCACATCTTAAATTGCAGCATGCCTAAAAAAAGGATGTTACCACTTAGTGTAATTAATTTCTGTTCGATATAGTTTACTGTGCCTGGCTGTTTAGTCATGCTAATCAGTGTCTGCATTGCAGCTGGAGACTGAATTGAGCAGACACGCCATGATGGGGACCTCAAGGAGAAGTATAGACTGTCCTCGGATGTTGGAGAACAAGGTCAGTGTCCAATATCTCTGTGATTCCACGTGTCATGTGGCGAGCTACTTCATCTAAGGAAATATGAGGATAAATCCTCCAGGCCTGGATATTCTGTGGGGCGATGTTTTGTTGGCTTGCTTTCAACATTTAAACAAATTTGATTTTGTTCTCTTTCAGATCATATTTGAGGAAAGAGTGAAGAGCCGTCGAGAGGCAGAATTCAACCAAAGGAGAGCCGACAGGGAAGAAAGGCTCAACCAGATTATTCAAGCTCGGAAACAAGAGAGAGAGCTTGAGGAAGAAAATATTCTTTGTTAGGTCTGAAGAGGAGAGACTGAAAAAGCTGCATGAAGAGGAAGAAGCTCGCAAACATGAAGGTGGATACCCACTACACTGAATGGACACCTTTTTTCCACTCGATACTTGATCCATATTTTATGTTCAATGGGTTTCCTTTTATCCATTTCTGAAGTTTCTCTACTTTTTATTCCCCAATGTTGTTGTTTGCCTTCCCCCATTCAACTGTGTTCACAAAGTGTCCTTTCTAAGCATATACAGTTTGTGATTGACCAACTCATGTTCTATGTATTGGTGTTTTCAAACACAGAGGCTGAGAGACGCAGGAAAGAAGAAGCTGAACGCAAGGCGAAGTTGGATGAGATAGCAGAGAAGCAGAGACAAAGAGAACGTGAATTAGAAGAAAAGGAACGGGTAAGGAGGGAAACTCTCTTGGGAAGAGCAACTGATGGGCTTCATAGGCCTTCTGAGCTTCCTGCCGGTCCAGAGCCTGGGCTGCTGCTGCTGCTGCAGCAGCAGCTGCGCCAGCCCCTGCAAGTATGTGCCCAAGTTCCGGCGAGGTGGAACTGAAGGCTCAGCGCCTGCTCCTCCAGAAACTGATAAGTGGGGCGGTGGAAGCAGTAGGCCAGCCCCTCCAGATTCTGACAAGTGGGGTGGTGGAAGCAGTGGCAGTACCAGGCAGGCCACTTCAGATACAGACCGGTGGGGTGGTGGTGGTCGCTGGGGCAGTGGTGGTAGCAGACCTGATGATCGAATCTGCCCGGTGATAAGTGGGGGTGGAGGTTCAAAGTCCACCTGGTCATCATCTAGCCTCGTGGTCTCTGATAATCCCAGAGTCTACATGAACATTTTAAGGTTGGCCATTTTTGTCTTGGTTATATTTGTTGAACGAAGGAAAATGCACCTGGGAAAACCCTTGAGGAATAATTATTACTAAGTTATAGTTTCAAATTTTGTAGACTTGCAAAACGTTAAAGTGACATCCTTGACTTTTCCTTTTTCTTTTCTTGTATGGTATTGTTGAGAAATGTTTATTGTAATTTGGATCTGTCACTTTCGAAGAGTTGTTTATTCTTTCTCACTCCTGAGTCGTGTAACTTTCCCAGTTGATATTTGAGTATCCCTATTTTCAGGATTAAGGTGCCCGTGACTTTGTTTTTTTTTATGTCCTTACCAGTGGAATCATCCATCTTCTGTTCTAGCCATTAGTATCCCTTGTAGGAAATTTTAGTTTCCTTTCCCTTTTCCTCTTACCTTGTGTCCACTGAAACAGAAGACCGCATTTGTATTTCAGGGAGCACCATTCATCCATGTTGGAAACGTGGCCTGGTCTCGGCTCCTGTTCTCACAATTCAGTTCTATCCAAGCAAGTATTGTTGTTATGGTCAAGTGTAGCGATTTGGTAGGTACTAGGTAGTGATGATGGCAATTTTAGCTTGTAATGAAAACCTAACACCTAAATAGTTTATATTTATATATTCATTTATTCTTGATGTTATGTAAAAAGTTGGCTATCAATTAGCTCTTGCCTTGTACATTTTGCTTTAGTTTCAAGCAAATCATCAAGCCTAAGATCAACGCACTTATCCTCAATGTTTGTTTTTTAAATTCTAATTTCGATTTGACATTTGGACCGCCCCCTGTCAAATATTGTACTTAATTCAGTGTTCTGTAGTCATCATCCATTCAAACCATGTCAGGAAATTAGCAGATGATACTCGATAAACCAGTTCAGATTGGAAAAGGAAAATATCAAGTTTAATTGCATGTTAAGTCTTATTGTCTTTTCACATCAAATCTTCTGATTCTTTCATCTCAACTCTGTCTAATCTGTAGTGAACTAGCTGTCTATTTACATCACACAAAAAAGGCATTTGAAATAGATAAGATGCAACTGGAATGGAGTTCATGACTTGTACAGGCCACCCAGAGAGATGCACTATCTCAATTGGAAATGACAAGATCCACTGTCCATTCACAAATCAACCATCTCCTTTGTATTCGAGATGCCTGCAAAAATCACAGATCGACAAAAACGTTGAAAACCATCCACCAACACGCTTCCAGCAACATCTTCATCCTAATCACTGAAACTTTCTCCAAAAGATGAGGCTCGGAGTATGAGGAATGTAGTTGAAACGTTCTTCATCAATTTTTAGGAGATGCATTTCTTCTATATCCAAATTTAGCAAGTCATCACTTCGGTGCAAACAGCAGTCGCGCAGCAGATGCTATCGAACTCCTCCGTTAGCATGTTAAACCTTAAAATCTTGTTATGACAAGGGTGATCAACAAATCCTCTGCTTTTTGGTTGACAGTTCTGAAAAGCAGGTTTGGACAACAATGATAAACCATTCAGTGAAGTTTCCCATCAACAGCAGCAGGGGCAGTGGAGAAAAGATGGCAATAAGAAACACTTGCAAGTTGTCTCCAGCACCGTGTTTGAAGACTGAACATCATATACCGATAGCATTCAGAGTCCTCAAATACAGATAGAACCCTATAATCCACTTCCAATTCACGGAAGAAGAATCCACAAACAAAGACATTTCTCGGTGGTGTTGCGAGAGTGATTCTTTCCTGGGTGAGTGGACTGCAGACAAAATACTCGACTCCTGGCTTAAGTGCTTTGAACAGTACCAACCCGTTGCAAGAGCATAGAGCCGAACAATCAAGCAGTTGCAGTCAGCCTGCGGTACCTTGCTCATTTGACTTAAAGGAGGTGTACAAGGATTTAGTTAACTAGTCGCGTTAGGTGCATGAGAGTTTGACTGTTTGCGTTAATCCTAGGCCCTTCAACAATGTAAAGACAGTAAGACTCCTCTGTAAAAGTCATAAGATTCAAGAATTCCAGGAGCAGCTAGTTCTCTTCAGTTGCTGTTGGGCAAAAGATAGAGTTGAAGTTAAACGCTCCCCATTTTTTGCACACTCGTTGACAATCAGCTGAGAATTTCAATGAGAACATCATTAGAGATGCGTTCAATATCAATCATTCTTTCTACTTCGATGAGTGATAAATGTGTCAACCAATTGATCACAAAGAAACGAATTCCTCAAGGAGCAGTACAGGACTATGGTGCCTGCCTGCATGCAAGAAAGAAGGGCAACAAGATATTAAAGAAGCTGATACGTGAAATACATATAGCAAATTTCCTTTGATAAGGGCAACACCAAGGGTTGCTTGACTGAAAACAAGAAAACAGAATATCCACGTTCAAAATCACAGTAAATCATTTCTTAATGTTACTTGACAATGGCAGAACCAATCCACAATTAGAAACAGTGAATTCAATACATAGGAAATCACAAAGATCCATCATATATTCCTCTAAACTCCAAACAATATCATGAAATGAATAGAAGGAAAAAAAGAAAAAGAAAGGTGTTACGATCATAATAGTTGGGTAGAAACGGCATGTCGTCTGCTCTTGGGGACCCCCTAATCCATTAAAGAAAACGGGTTGACCCGAAATTGAGCCCTCCTCTCTCTAAGCTAAAACCCTTCCTCTCCCCTTCAAAAACCTCTCTTTTCATTTTCAAAGTTTACATTTTTATTCAAACGAAAACTTCTCACTGATTCCTTTCGCTGAAATCAATGAGTTCACTCGTTCTCAGATTTGCTAAGCTCTTAAGAGTCCCTTCTCCTGTCATCATGCCCACTTCTTCTCTAGGTCTCTCACTCTCTCTTTTTCTGTATAAGTTCGTGTCTCTGCGTGAGTGTGTGTATGCGCGTGCTATGTATTATACTTGCAAAGGTGCAATATTTTTTGTTTATTATGCAATTGGGATTCTGGGTTTTGTGTAAAACCCACTTCAAAGAACTTTATGTTGTTGAATGTGGTGCTTTTGAAATTCTTGTTCTTAGAGGATTTTTATCAAATAGTTAAGGGGAATTACTGAGAGTGTTTGTAAAGTGCATATGTTTGGAAATATTGAAAGGTGTGTGTGTGAGTGAATTGTTTGAATTGATTTTGTGTGATTGTAGGGGTAGGTTTGCAAAGAAGCTTGAGGTCTTGTTACTCAACTGTGTCATTTAACAGTGACAATGAAGAGGGGAAGAATGATAAAGTGGAAGAGGATTTTGATGATTTGCTTGGCGATAGGCGCGAGTCACGGTTCCAAGGTGTGGATCCTAGAAAAGGATGGGAGTTTCGCGGTGTGCACAGGGTACTTTTTTTTAAGTGTTTAATGAGTGACTGTGAATGTTGTCGTGGTTTGGTTGGATGTCTCTTGTAAATGGAATGGTTTTCTCTGTGTTTTAAGTAGCATTGGAAAACTAGAATCTGATTTTTTTGATGTGCTGTCACTGAAAACTGGACCCATGATCACTAATCATTGCATCAAATGACAATGTTGCAACTTTGTTCGATGATGGCTGTGTTTCATATTGAAAATGCTCTTTTGTGTGGTTGGAATTCTGTGAAGTGTTGGATATGAAACATGAGGAGCATTTCAGCTTGCTTTGATGGTTTTAATGCCATCTCATCTTTTCTTTCTTTTTACTTGGATAAAAGAATTGGTTAGAGAAGAAATCATAATGATGCTGAATCTTGAAATTTGCTGCTTTTCCATTTGGCTTGATTTATTTTGAGGTGTTCTGATATAAATATTAAATAATAAAGATTACCTTAAAATTTCAATGCGGTTAATCTTCTATGGTGTTTTTTTTCTTTTTTATTTTCAGTTAAGGAAAAGTATAATTAACTCATAGTATTGTTTTTACAGGCAATTATTTGTGGAAAAGTGGGACAAGCCCCTGTGCAGAAGATCTTGCGAAATGGGAGGACTGTAACCATCTTTACTGTTGGAACAGGTGGCATGTTTGACCAAAGAATTATAGGATCAAAAGACTTGCCAAAACCTGCTCAGTGGCATCGAATTGCTGTGCATAATGATTCACTTGGGGCTTATGCTGTTCAACAACTTGCCAAAAAGTATGTATTTAATCTTTATAGATCTCCCGTCCAATTGGATAGAGAAAACAAGCTAAATTTCCTCTAAATTGTTTTGTTTTTTTTGTTGGTTTTTTTTTTTGTCTCACAAATGGATCTTTGGTTCAGCTCTTCAGTTTATGTTGAGGGAGACATTGAAATTAGAGTTTACAATGACAGCATCAGTGGCGAAGTTAAAAACATTCCTGAGATTTGTGTTCGTCGTGATGGTATGTCTCCTTCTAATACCCCCCCCCCTCCATTCTCCTGCCCATTGTTGTTATCATTATTACTACAGAGTTCAAAGAGGTCTTGGTTTATTCCTTTTGGTATCATCCTGCCTCTTGTAATAATAATATATGGCAGTGTTGCTTAAGTTTCAATGCTGCTTGGAAATTAGTAGACCTTTCAGCTTTAGATTGAAAATAAATGACTTCTGTTGATTGTATGAAGTTGACTCAAGACCCAAAAACATTAGACAGAAATCCCTATATGATAGTAGTGACAAACTCAAATGATATGCTATTAAAAAGTATCTGGCCCCATTGTGCAGCGTTGAGCCTCACGGGGTTAAATACTGCTCTATTGTCTTTTGTCTGATCATCATGTTACATATTTTTTTAGTCCAGTACAGCGTGTTGCTATTTTGCTATGTTATCAAGATGAATTGGGAGGATAGAGAGATTATTTGGTTACCGCAACTGTGGGCTTTTTGACCAAGTGGTGTCCTTTTCTTTTACAAACAAACCTTAACTTATAAAATTGATTGCATGAGGACGTGGAGATGAGTGTAAATGTCTATCAAGATCACAGCATCTGATGTAGTTGTGTGAATGGCCTTGAACTCAACCTGGTGTTGAAGTTTTGGGTTGGGGGGAGATATAGATATATTTCACTAGAAATTTTGGTTTTGGAGTACAAGTACAAGTTAGTACACTGAATAGTCCTCATTTTCAACGCCTTGCAATTTAACCTCTGCAGGAAAGATTCGCCTTATAAGGAGTGGAGAAAGCATCAGTAATATTTCCTTTGAGGATCTGAGTAAGTTCTCCTCTCCCTGCCACTTTCTAATGATGACATGGTCCATGATATCGGATTGAGTGATTTGTTTTTGACTGTTAACTGGGATATGATATTTTCATCATGGAGATGCAATTAGTATGTACTTTGTAATCATCTTTGAGTGATAGAATTGCCTATCTAGCTTTCAACAATTTTTCCTTGAGGAGATGCCATTAACACTTGCATCCTTACTTGCAGGAGAGGGATTGTTTAGCTGAAATTCACTCGATATCTTGTGTTAATCTTTCCTAAAAAGCAAGAGTAGCTGTTTCCCCTAACTTTTGTAAGAAATATGGTTCCAGCTAGGCTGAATGTGACAGGCCCAGACAAATAGCTTTTGTTTCTTATTTCTATCTTTGACTTGTTCTGTGTACCCTTTTTTCCTGAACTCTGTGTGTGTGTGTGTGTGTGGATGAGGGTGGGTGGGCGGTGGTGGTGTATACATTTTTTTTTATTGTAGAGGTTATTTGATTGATGGGATTTTATATTTGTTTTATATGAGAATCATGGTTCCAATGAGATTGATATTGTACTGAATTTTACCATTCTTTATCCTTATTGATCTTGTCATTTGATTGTGAATAACTCTGCTTTGTGTACCGTACATTTGTGGTGTCTAGGTGCATTTAACAGCATGTCTAGGTGCATTTATACATTGTCAAAGGTTGCTTGACATTAGAATTGTTGGGACGAAGTGTTAGAGACTTTGTAAAATTGAAAGAAAGACAATTGGTCATCCTGAAATCGCCAGCTTAAGTCCCAAATTGATCTATCTTTGAAATATCATGTACAAACTTCCCTAAAAAAAGAAGAAGAAATATCATGTATACTACTCTAAGCAAATTTATATAGTCACCCTAATTTAGGAACTTTTGGAACAGTCTTATTCTTAAACTGTTTTGTTGAGCGTCTTAAATTTTGTGTACGCATCTGTTGATATGCAACTGCTGGGGAAAAAAAGTTTTCATTTTTTAGTTTTTCAATGATCTTTATTGTTACACCCATATTTGACTGCTTAATAAGCTAGCTTCAGTCTTTTAGATGCAGAAAGGACTTCTCAAAATCATTCAGGCTGCATTTAGGTCATAAAAGCATAACTGGTACACTTCAACCCTTTGATTAGGCAAACCAACTGTTAAGATTCAAGTGCAGATTTGAAGATACTGCGCAAGGACAATGTTTGTTCTTGGTAGGCCAATATGCATCATGGATTGGCATTTCAGACAATGCAATGCAATGCAATGTAGTTTGTATGCATGAAAAATCTATTAGCAATGAAATGTTTGTTGCAATTTAGTACAGCCTAGAACATATTGAAGTTTTAGAATCTATTTTGACTGCGAAGTGTGTTTTGTCAATCAAATATCTGGCATTTCAGAGAAATAGCTAAAGACTCTTCCTCGGTAACTTAAGACTTGGCGATACCATTTCACTGCGTTGTTCCACTTGATCTTGCCTGTTTGTTGTCGCTTCCTTATTTGTCTGAGTCATTTAATACCGGAACAGTCTACATGTCAGTACTAACCACTTGCACCGGTGAATAGTGCTGTCTGAGCATGGTGTTTGACATTTCTATCTAATCGTATTTCAAAAAGTTTGTTTTCTTAGTTTTAAATAAATTTTTTTTGTATTTTTAAATTGTTTTGATATATTAATATTAAAAATAAAATAAAAAACTATTTTAAAAAATAATCTCTATAACAATTAGAAACATGTAACATTCCTAATGGACAAGTTATTCACTTCACCATATCTATTTGTCTAGTGCTGAATTATTTACATGCAATTAAACTTGATGTTTTCCTTTTCCAATCTGAACTGGCTTATCGTGTATCTTCCGCTAATTTCCTGACATGGTTAGAATGGATGATGACTACAGAACACTGAATACTTGACAACTCAGGGGTCTCAGTTGGGTTCAGCTGGCCCCAGTTTCATCTCAAAATACTTTTATTATCTAAGAGGATTAATGTATTCTGTATTGTAACTCTATGAAGCTATTCAAAGCGTCATCCGTGATGACACGTATCTATAATGTTTACCTTAGACTCAACATTTGTTTAAAGCTCGTGGATCTACTTGCTCATTAGGGATTTTTTTGTGGTACAAGGTAATCATAACTCGACAGCTGTCCTCATTTTTATGTTAGATTAATGACCTAACGGTGTTATATTAAGATGCCATACTAACTTTGTCAGTTTGTCCTTACCTCTTTAGATTCAACCCAGAGAACTTTTATCATTTAATATTAATCCACTCGAGGAAATGGGAGCCCCTCGAAGGGAAATGGCCTATGATAATTCTAAACAAGGAAAGTGGGATTGCCCTTTTTATTATACATTGTCTCTTTGACGCCTGTTCACCATAGAATTCATTTTAAAACCATCAAAAGGAATCCTATTACGGAACAGATGAGATTATGGAGGCAAAACCAGCTTGCTGAATAACTTAATTAGCGTGCACCCTTTTACACTGTTTTGATCATTATATCGAAGAAGTTTCAGTTTTTCATTTGCTGACCTATTATGTGTGTTATTATTAGATTTATGGTATAATGCTGACTCCATGGCCCCCGTTACTGCATTTTAATACCGGTTAGCAATACTCTGCAGTGAAGTTCTAGCACTTCTTGACATGTGAACACATGTCCTTATAGTCATTAATTATTGTTGTGTCGTCGAATCATGATTGCTCTTTTGGCCAAACTTCTCATCTATCGAAACTGCGAGTCACATGTTGATTAATCCTCAGTTTTCTGGTCAATTAGGCTAATCCTTAACTGCATTATACTACCGATCAGCAATACTCTGCAGTGAAGTTCTAGCACTTCTTGACATGTGAGCACATGTCCTTATAGTCATTAATTGTTGTTGTGTCGTCGAATCATGATTGCTCTTTTGGCCAAACCTCTCATTTATCGAAACTGCGAGTCACATGTTGATTAATCCTCAGTTTTCTGGTCAGTTAGGCTAATCTGATAGCTGAATGATTGAGTGACCTGACGAATCAGGTGGGATTTATATATTTGTCTCAGATTCTATCTGTCGGCACATTGTACTTCAACTAATCAGCTTCAAAGTTCATGGAGGTCATAAAAACTTGATGACTAGTTAATTGCATTTATTTGGCAAGGTAGCAGAGAATCCGCCATGTGTGCAGGCCCCAGATTGCCTGATATTGCACTAAGGGAAACCGCACTTCTATCAGAATTCATTTTTGTTTATGTTTTCCGTATCTTAGAGCATATTTTAATTAATTTAGCACTAGTTAATTGGCTTCATGGCTCATCAAGGAGTTACTTCGTTTTGGATTTGTCTATTTAAGGCATCTAGCTGTTAGGCTCCTTGCTTCACTTGGTCTTTTCCCTCTTCTGTTTCTGAACTCGAGAGTCAAGATGATGTTTCTGGTAGTCTTTTTGCTCACTTTACTATCTCATGTGCCAGCCCTTGATGCTTGCCCTAAATGTGGCAACATGCTAGTCCCTTACCCACTTAGCACAAGTGATACTTGTGGAAACCCTAGGTACAGAATCTATTGCAACAATGGTGCTCTAGAGTTCTTGTCAGCTCAAGGACTATACTACAGGATTCTCAGTATCAATCCTAGTGCTTATAAACTTGTCATACGCCCTCCCCTAATAGGGAAAGACACATGCTATTCCTCTGATCTTGCCGTAGGAGGATTAAGGCTTGACGAGAACTTGCCATTCAACATATCCGTTCGCAACACTGTTATGTTATTCAACTGTTCCGATAACCTTCTCCTTTCACCGTTGAATTGTTCGTCGACCAGCTATTGTAGGCAGTACGAGGAGATAGAAGAGGGGAGTGCGTGCAAAGGAACTCTTTGCTGCCACTTCTTGAAAGACGCATCAATGACTTCGCATATGATTAGGGTTAGGGTTGGAGGGTGCACAGCTTATACTTCTGTTGTGGACATCAAACCTGCGGATCCCGTTGGTAAATGGAACTATGGAATTGAGCTGCAATGGATGCCTCCATTCTAGGAGGCAGCACGTGACTACTTGTGGTGCAAGCTTCTGAACTATATGATATATAGTCTATGTTGTTGCTTGTTATGCCTACTTTAATTACATCCCATGTCCTTGTTGTTCATCTGCTGTTCCTTCTGTTACCCGTACGTGTGTGCTTGTTCCTTCTATATTTTGCTACTTAATAATGAATAAATCTATGCTCCTTATCCTGCTTTTACTACTGACGAGCTCCTTTAATTAATTCTATTTTTTAAAAAAAAAGTAATTAAAAAGTAATCATTTAAAAAAGCTTCAGATTTATCATTGTTCCACCGACCGACAAATAATCTAATATCCCAGACTTTTATTAAATGAAAAACAAACGGAAAAAAATACTATAGATGTTAAATTATAAAAGGGCCTAACATTTTTATCAAGCATGAGTTTTATTCTAATATTCTAATTATAAAAAAAAAATGTATATTTTTCATACGTATAATATGTCTTTGTTGATTCCAAGTCACAAGAGGTTTAATAACTAGGATTAAATATGAATATGTTTGAGTGTTGAGAGATGAATGACATGAAGCTTCTTTATATTTGATTATTAGATGAAGCATTGAGTGGCATGGGGTAAAAAGCTAGGTTTTCGAAGGCAATCTTGTGAAATGGTTGGAATTTTTTTTATTTTATTTTTTGGCATAGATTAGGTTATAATATAGGCCATGAAATCTTTAAAAACCCAACCTCCCATACTTCTTGAAACATTTCATCTTAACCCCCACAATTAAAAATATTTTTAGATATTTTTTATAAAGTGTTAGATTATATTTGTGATTTAATTTTCATTGTTTCATGGAAGTAGAAATCCTCACAAAAGACCTTTGCTTGCGTGAGGAGATCAATCCAAGGGAACTATAGGCCTTTTGATGGGTGCCGGAAAAAGAACCATTCAAGCCAGAGAATCAAGCCCATGGCTCTTTGAAAGATTAATCTACCAAATTTAAGTTTACTTGTTGCCAATCATTCTCACACAGATTGTCAGATTCATGGAGACAAATTTGTTCAATTCCTCTTCTGGAACCACAAAACAGACCCTGGAAATTAATCGCCTGAGGCTCTACAGTTGCAAATACCCTTGGAAAGCTGGGAAGATTTGCTTTGGTTATTTGGCATTGTTGCAGTTTAAAAAAATTAATTTAAGAAAAGCTATAAATTATAGATTTTTCTTGACCAATATCTCAAAATGCAAACACTTTCAAATTTATCATCAGAGCAAAACATGAACTGAGCTGCATTTTCGGATCTTTTTTCAAAGGAAATAGAAGTACCAAAACCATATATCCATATCAGTGGATGCAGCTCCCAGGAGAAAATAGAAAAAGTTGTTTATCATCCCTTAAAACCAAACAATTTGACAAAAACATTGAAACTCATGCATAGAAACGTTCTTGTATATAGCTGCTTGTTCTGTTACATTGTATAAGTAAATAATGCACGAGGGAGTAAATTTCGAAGTGGATGCGAAGAAGATGCCGCAACAGAACATTTAACTATGCAACCTCCATTTTTACTTACAAATTAGCAATCAAACTATCACAAACATATCTATTAGACAGCATCTCTGTCTTCTGTCTGTCAGTAAAAGCCGAGCACAAACCAGAAATCAATACAAACAATTGAAAGACAAAAACACCTACTCCCTGTATTTCTACCTCATTTCTTACACATCTACTCCAATCAGTACTGGAAAATAAAACCAAGCATGCTCATACTGCCAGCAAAAATATGTCAAATATTTACTCTGTTTCCAGATAAATTGCTATGTCATCACTGTGGGTCTGCTCGACCTTTTGCCTTCCATGGCATCTTTCTTTTTCTGACAGTTACTGCAGAGGAAGGGGCCTTCCCGTGGCTTTGATCCAGGTGAGAAGAAGGAGCCTGAGTTAACTGATAAACTGTCACCTGGGGTTTGATCCACTTGGCAAACAGCACATCTGCATAGCCCAGAGTTTGTGTTCGCAGGGAAATACTTACTTAATCTGCATTTTCATTAAAAAAATAACAAAGACAAATTAAAACTACATTTCAAGAGGCAGAGCTTCTAAACTCCTTATTCCCTCTATCACTTATTAGTTCATTATATAAGCAAAAAAAAAAATCAGTTATCATGATCACTGAATAAGAAGATAGGTAAGCAAAGACCATTATGGGTAGAGTTTGCCTCTGATATCATACTCAATGGTTTTGCATAAACTATTTGTGAAAAATAATAAAAAATGAATTTTACAATCAGCATACCGTTCTGCAAGAATAGCAGAACCCTCTTCAAACAGTTCCTCAACCACACCAACAGCAGAAAGCTTTTTGGTTGATTTGCTCACAGAACTCAGCGCTTTCTTTCCAAAAAGCAAACTGAACATATTATGCTTCTTCCTCGGTATTGGAGGCAAGACAGGAATGTCAGATGGGATGATATCAACAACAAGGCATGTTGTATCATCCTTCAGCCCCCTTGACCTCAATGCCTCCTAAAGACAAACAACAAACAAGTATTAGCAATAAAGAAACAGAAGCACTGTTGCTTGCATGCAAGAAGCAAGAGTATGCTACACGTCACCTTAACAACCAACTTTGCAGCAATCTCTGCAGGCAAACCCCTACATGACTTGGCAGCCATATCAGAAGATAAAGCATCCCAGATACCATCCGAAGCGATAACAAGTCTTCCTCCAGCATTTGAAAGCTAAATAACCAGAAAATAAGTTCCTGAGCTTCAAAATTAATTTTTTTTAAAAAGGCAGAAAACAAATCAAAATTAGAAAATAGACTCACTTTCACTTGCTTGACATGAGGTATTGGAACAATGAACTCTCCAACATCCGTGTCACCTATTGATCTAGAAAGACATAATCCACCAGGCCAACAACGCAAGGGACCAACCTACAAACCATTGAGAGATTGGATGAATAAGATTAAAAAAAAAAACATGAGGGAAGGAGAGGAGCATAAAATACATATCTGAACATGTCCTAGGTGACGTATAAAAAAGAGCACCATACCTCGTTGCCTCCAAAAACATTTAGCCTTCCTACTTCACCCCCACTTGCAGTTACCCGCTCTCTCTCTTCAACATTTTCTTCCAGCCTGTGATCAACTGTCAAAAGAGAGACCACACCCCCCTGGCTGTCCAATATGCATCGTGAATCCCCCACAGAAGCAACAGTCACAGTCCACTCATCAATTACAACAAATGTCACAGTTGTCCCAGAAGTCTCCCCTGTCATTTGTATCAAACTGAAAGATTAGTCTGTGCCCACAGAAATGCACAAAAAGAGAAAGTAAATACAAGATGCAACAAAGGAAAATAAAACTACGACAGAAGGGATACAGATCCATGCCTTTCTGCTGGAATTCTATGTCAGTTTTCACAAAACCAGCAACTAGTGCTTGAGGAAGTGCTTGAAGCCACTCTTCTCTAGTGATATCTTGAGGAATTGCACTCAAGACATTATCCAATAACTTCTCCTTCACAAAGATGGCGGCTGATACCCCATTATGTCCATCAAAGATCTGCTAATAAAATGGATACTAAGAATTCCTATGGATCATCAACAAAACCAAATTTATGAATTTTTGTGGGTTTTAAAGTTGCTCCTAATTTACATAGGGTCCGCTAAATCACGGTGTAAGGTAGGAAAACAAAAGGGGGGGGAATTAAAGATTCAAATCAATAGTCTCCAACTATTTGGGACAGAAGGAGAAAAGAGGGTGATTCACTTTTCTTGTTAGAATTGTAAATTATTTGATCCTTATTTTCTCTTCTACTTGATTCTCTCAGACCATGCAGAATCATCTCTTGGATGAGGAGGTAAATAACATGTACAAAAAAAAAAAGGGAGTACCGCAAACACAGAGAATGATGTCGACAGATCCCCAGGAACCCTCTGGCAGTCAGGTTTTATGAGAAAGTAATCCTCGCCTTTCTTTGCTAAAGCAGCTTGTCCATACTTCACAAAGGGTTTCTCAAACTTGTCATTCCTAAGCTCACGCCCAATCAATGTCGCAAGTGGAACGAGAGGAGGTCTCATCCTCGATATATTGTCCTGGCTCATGAAAGTCTATGAGTCAATACTTTCCATAACCCCAGTGCCAAAACCCTATTCAATCTTCATGAAGCAAATTAAAGATACACATGTGACTGAATCATTAAACCCTTACATGACAATTTAGTTCAACAAACACTAAAATCAACTATAAAGGACCAGTTTTTCCAGGATCCAAACACCGTGAAAAGAAAAACCAAAACTTTCGAGAAAAATGCCATGTACTTCACACTATCACACAGGTATCTGAACTAAATTCAAAATTCTCTAAATCAATTCAGTACAAAATAATGCACCTACAAGAGAACTAAAATAGCTCATCCAAGCCTCAGTCCTTATTTTACAAAAAGAGAGAGAGAGAGAGAGAGAGAGAGAACTCATGCCAAAACCTCACTTCCATAATTCCAAACAAGCAAGACTCTAGTTCACAATTCATCAACCACCCCAATTCTCCACTATATTATCTAGTTTTTTCCTCAAAAACCCAAATACAAAAAAATCAAATAACTAAACCCAGAATGTGCAAATCTCAAAAAATGGGTGTTCATTATCTTCCATCAAAACAAACCCACTAAACTTCTTCAACAAAGTCTCATCAAACTATTCAGTATTACTCAAATCTCAAGAAATGGGTCTTCCTTATTTTCCATCAAGAACCAAACTTGAGTATCCAAAAAAAAAAACATAAAGGGTCACCCACTTAAGCTAAAAAACACAACTTTAATTACACAAACACAAAATGTACATAAGAAATATGAAAAACAAGAACATTAAAAAACAAACCGAGAAAAGAAAGAACACTCACAGTTGAAACATGAAGAGGTCTCAACAGATCCAGCATTGACAAGATTTGATCTATTAATTACCTCTCCATTTCTGAAACAAAAAACACAAGGTTTTTCGTTAAAAACTATGACAGGGATTCAATTTTTATTCTTGAAAGAACCAAGAAGAAGATAGAGAGTCATTTGGTGAGAAACAAAAAAATAAAGGAAACTTACAAGTTTGTGTGCTATGATTGGAAGAGAATTCTAGAGAGAGAGAGAGAGAGAGAGAGAGAGAGAGAGAGAGAGAAGCTAGAGAGAGAGCGCGGGATTAGTGTGTTCGCTAGTGAGCGTTAAAGAGGTGATTTTTGTCAGGCAAAGTGTCTCTCTTTTTAATAATGATGACAATTTTCACGTCCTAATCATTCGATGTAATTTAGGTTGGAAAAAAAATCCTTTCCAATTAGATTTTTTCCTAACTTTTTTTTATAGATAGGTTTTTTCATTGTCAACTGAATTTGATATATTTTGATGGCTAAAACTAGATTAAAAGATATTAAAATAGATGGAGAAATTAATCATGCTTGTTAAATTATTATTATTATTTAATCTTGGTTGTTGAATTTGAAAGAAAGGTTATGAGTTTGTATAACGGAGAAATTAACAGATATTAGTTTATTAGAAAGTGTAATTGTGTTTATTTTTAAAATATTTTTTATTTTAAAATGTATTAAAATGATATTTTTTTATTTTTAAAAAATTATTTTTAAAATCAATACTTCAAAACATTACAAAACATAAAAAATAACTCATTTATAACAAAAATAAATATTAAATTTTTTGAAAATATAAGGTTTTTATAACATAAAAAAAAATAGATTTTCTTTTCACTTTGAAGGGGTGGACAAAATGTAAATATATTTTCGTGAGAGTTGATAAAATAAATGTATATTCAAATTCCAAACACCCTTCTCATTTTCAAGAATTCCATGATTAATTTAACTACAAGCAACATTAAGTGATGTTCATGATAAGTTTTGTCTGTCAAGTGCTAAAGTAATCAAACAGGTCCCCCATTCTAAATTCTTTGTAAATAATTCTATCAATGGTTATAAATTTTTAGAGCTTTGATTCTTTTTTCTTCTTCTTTTTTTCCCTCTATGTTCCATGAAAGTAGACCATTTCCAAGAAATTTTATTAATACGCACACTATAAACACTAAATACTTACAAAAATAAGAAAATTAAAAATAATAAAAAAAGATAAAAAAATTATTTTTTTGTGCGGTCAACCACATTTGAATTGTGGTTAGCATAAATAAATGAATTTTAAATATTTAGTAATATTATAATTTGAGCATCATAAAATTCCTCGCCATTTTCCATCAATATATATGAATTACCTGTCTCGAAAAATAAAATATTAGCGAAGGTAGAAAGATATTCTAAATTTTGTCTCCATATTACAATAGTGGAAAGGGTGTCCTATTTTTATCTTAAAAAAAAAAAAAAAAAAAAAAGTAGAACAAATAGGCACATCATAGAGATCTAATCCCACTAAATTAGCAGGCGATGAGGGGAGTGGGTTTTGACTCTCAAGTTATTTTCTCCTTGAAGATTTATTTGGCCCTCTCAAGGGGCTTTGACTTTGATTAACATGTTTATGCATGAGATCCCTTCGAGAAACAGTGCTGTATTGTTGGCTGGCAATAATTAGGTGGGACAAGAGAAAAGCAACTTGATTGATTTAATTTAATTTAATTATTAATTATGATTAGCAATTTCATCATCAAGACAGGCCACCTCTATTTGAGGGTCGTCAGTTGACATCTGGAGCCAGTTAAGTATGCAGAAGTGGTCTTCTTTTTACTTTGCTTCTTTCGTATTTTGGACTTTCTTTATTAGAATCCATGTACTTTGCTTGGCCCTTTTGGACTCAGATTTCCCGCATAGCTGGTCTCCATTTCTGCTTTGATTCTTCATCTTCCCTTTCACACCCTCTCTGAATTCAATCCAATGAGATGATCTCTTGAATATCATAATTATAAAACCTACTAATTAGTTGAGATATAAACTGAATAAGTCAATTTAGATCATGTTATTTCAATTTTTTTTAAAAAAAATATTAAACTAAGTTTCACTATGATTTTAACCGTGCCAATTATATTTAATTAACAAGTTGATTTGGCCGACAAAGCCGAGTTGAATAGCACTGTGGAAACCTATATAACTTAATTTTATGGTCTAGAATTTTAAAATATGATTACCCACATTAGGTGTGGATTATAGCTAAAACGATTTTGAATCTTATGATGAAAGAGATAAGCTTTGCGCACCAAAAGTAACAAGGAAAAGGATGGACTATGAAAGAAGTGTTGGGGCAGAGTAGTCTTTAGAGGAGAATAAAGGGGAAATGGATAATAGAAAAAGAAGAAGAAGAAGCTGGGATTGCTTGAATCTTCCAGCCTTCAATCCCTGCCTGCGTAAGAATCCAAAGGGGCAACGGGGGACAAAATCCATAGGGGGCAACATCGGTGTTGATGTGGGCATGCTGCTGTCTTTGATGGTATTTTCTGGATATTTATATATATATATAAATGAAAGGCATCCACTTATTGGGTCCCGCTTAGGGCTTACCCACTCATTCCGATAGGGTCCCAACCCCCAGCGCCAGCTGGAAAGGTTGACATGTATCCACAAGCAAGTGGATGTTTGGTGGCCGGAGAGCAAAGCTACAATGACTTGGAAGTGTGCGGAAAAGCATACACTCTCCTTCTGCTGTGGACACATGGGCTCCTCCTTCGGTAGCAGGGGCTCCACTTATCCAACATGTCTAAACCACGGAGAACAAGGAACAGATGCAGAAAAAGAAAGATTGCAGCTCAGATGAAGTCACCATTCATGGTTGAAGCGCTTGATCAAGTCTTCAGTGTTGTGTATGACTGCAGCTAAGGAGCTGTATATCGCTGCTGACAACTTTCTGAGGGAAAAGTATATGCATTGAATATCAACGCAAGAGGAAATTAGTGACAGAGAGACACGGTTAGATGAACTTATAAAGCCCCTCGTAGATGCCTGAACCCACACCGATACAGCAAGCATAAAAGAAGGCCTGAGGAGGTTGAAATCATGGCCTCTTCTTTTCACAGCCCAGAATGTATAATCTTCTAAATATATTCTTCTCCAAGCTGGCTGGGAGAAAAAGGGTGTCCTTCAATTACTTGTGAGTAGCCCTTTTTCATGGATATTTTCTGTCTTCGGCAAATTAACAAGTCATGATCCTTTCCTAAACACTCAGTTTTTACTCGTTAGACGTTATAAATAGATGAGCATTTCAATCTCTCTCTCTCTCTCTCTCTATATATATATATATATATATATATATATGCACTCCTGCCTCCACTACCGGCTTCAAATGTGGCATGCAGCAATATTACTGAATCTGACGCGCACGCAGACATACTTGTCATCATCTTCGATCCATTGCCGAGTTGCAGGAATAATTATTGATGAGTAGAATAAAGTTCAAACAACGAAACGTATGAAGACCACAATCCTGACACTACAGGATTTTCATTGCACCTAGAGTGCCAATGCCTTTGAGGAAGGGGGGGCTGCCGTTCGCCAATGCTTTACTACTCCAGAAGTCCTCTCTATCAGGTTACACTTTCAAACCATAAAGAAATGTATTGAATTTTGGCTTTAATGTGGGAGTACCAGCCCTACTCCTTTTTCCTGTAGCCTTGCTTTGTATGGCATGACTGTACTAACACAAAATCCTGACACTACAGTTAAGATACAAACTGGCTGCAGCATTGATTCTGATTATACATTTACAAATGCCATGTGCAAAGACTCCATTTACTAGCTGCTAGCCTGAGCAAAATTAAATTTATGACCAGAAGAAAGAAAGTGTGTAGCTAGCTAATTAAAAGCCAGTCAGGTAGGGTTTGGAAAACAATAGAAAACAGAGTGGCAGCGCTAAGTTGTTGGTAGATCATGAAAATGGGAAAAAATTATAAGACTTTACTTGAGACTTGAAAACCATGCATGTACCATTGACAACTTCCAAACAAGCAATTGCATTGAAATTATGGAGTACACTTTCTTTATGGAGGCCCAACGTGAGTCAACCTGCAGGCACACTACTTGCTGTTTTGTTGTACCAGCTTCAACATCGACTGCTTTGTTATCTGTTGCTGCCATTTCCTCTCTTTTACTAGCATAAAAGCGGTGAAGCTATGTTGTTTGGCAGAAAATATTGGATTTCTATTGACAAGATCAGTGTAGACCTAGTTAGGGGATGTGACAAAAACTGGAGTGCAGGTGGTTAAATTTGTTACTAACAAATTGGAGACTTCGATTTGACTTTTGTTTATGATCCAAAAAGGATAACATTTAATAACAGAAGATGTCAAAGAATTCACAAGATGAACACTCATATAAACAAATTGAAATTTGGGACGACGGGACCACGTAAATCTCACGATCACCACCACAGAAACGCAGGCAACAGAAATCATTGCCACTCAACTCTTTTCTCTTCACTCTATCTCCCTTTCTCTACAACTATATGATAGTTACACAAAAAATGGAAAAAAAAGAAAAGAAAAATCACCAAGCCACTTCCTTTGATATCACTTTGCATGTCCAGTTTTCCTCTTTCCGTCGACAGAAACTAGCTGCCTTCCGAGTTTGTTTAGGCCTGGACTCACCCCATTTGGTAGTTTCCTTGACGGTGAAGGAATTAGTGATGGAATTAAACTCCTGGTAACAAAACCAGAAAAAAATGTAGTAAATATTCTGTTGAAAAAAATTCAAAGCGGGAATCCTAAGAGAAAGTTCTAGTCTGGAAAAAAAAAAAGGCAGTGGTATCTCTAGTTCTAGAAGCTTTACATGTTGTAAGTAATGCGTGCATCTATAAGTTTAAATGACCAGAAATGCTGCTCAGAGAAAAGTGATCAGTAATCAGACAGCTTATTACCTTGTTTCTGTGCTCTTGAATCCCCTAGGATTAGT
This sequence comes from Populus tomentosa, assembly GCA_018804465.1. Classification (NCBI taxonomy): domain Eukaryota; kingdom Viridiplantae; phylum Streptophyta; class Magnoliopsida; order Malpighiales; family Salicaceae; genus Populus; species Populus tomentosa. Next base: position 774,504 of record CM031993.1, on the reverse strand, counting down.
AGTCTTCTTTGTTTTAGATCCCAAAACATTGGGATTGGGAAGGCTGCTCATCCTAGGGATATTAGACTGCCATAGCAAGTCTGGCTCAGAAGAATCACTTGTTGCAGCCTCGAGTTCGTCAGACTCATCGGTGGATGCCATTTCAAACCTCCCCCTCTGAGCATCATACTCTTGGCTGTCCCTTGTGATTAGTGGAGATTTGTAGGGTTGTTCTGGGTAAATCTTCGAAGGGTCTCGAGCATAACTCTGATAAAACATCTCAGGCGACTGTCTGCTGTCTACTTCCCATTGTCCCGCAGGATTTTCATCTCTGTTTGCACTGTCAAGCCTGTTCACCATGACCTTGTCAACCCAGTCACCAGACACTGATTCTCTATCATCGTCCTTTCCGCTCATCGAAGGACTGGAAGCAGGTAGCCATGGAGGTGAATACATTATCAAATCATGGGGATCCAAGCTTCTTCGCTTACTTGGAACAGACGAATAGTTGTTCCTAACCTGCAGATCATTAAATCAGTATGTATTTATGGTTATGAGTATCAACTTTATTCTTTGATGGACGGCTACATCGGGCAAACATATTTATATTACAAACACACAGTAAAATCATTTTAACATGATGTTTGAGATGATTGTCTCATGATAAAATGACATATCTTAGTATAAGTAGTAAAATAAGCATTATCCAGATTATTAGATGGGAATCCCAACATTAACAGATGCGTAACCTTGGGAATTAAACATAAATCAGGAGCACAGCCTCAATGCTCAGGCAATATTACTCAATAAACAAATTTATTTATAACCAAAAGCAATGTTCAAATAATCAATTTCAGTCGCTGGTTATGTTAACTTTTACCTCTGAATTACCATCCTCCATCTGCCTATGACTGCTTGTTATGCTACCTGAACTTGTTATGCTACCTGCGCTATGCCAACTGTGAGAAGGAGAAGGCAAACCAGACTTCATTTTAAGTCTTTCCGGGGTGCTGGATCGAGAATGATGTGAGTGCTCTGACTCTACTTCCTTCGATGCTAAGGCTGCTTTGAGATTAGCAATCTGAAACCAGACAATGTAAAAGTGACTCGCGGTATTTCTTGTGGAAAAAGTATATGAGAGATAATAAGTCAATAATAACACGAATAGGTACTCCAAGACATACCCTATGAAAGAAATTCTGATAATAGGCGAACATGTCATTTTCTTATGTAATGTATGAAGACATAAATTGAGGCCAATTCTAAACTTCATCCAAAAAACCAAAAAAAGAAAGATGAGGAGCATAGAGTAGAACCTGCTCTTTCAGCTCCTTCGCCTCTGAACTATCTTTATTAACTCGAGCAGCACCAAGCTCAACAGTGGCAACCCTTTCCGCAAATTTAAGTGTACTAATTGTTTCTCCAACAGCATCAGTCTCAGGACTTATGTGGACAAACATGAGCGTCTTAGCCTGCCCACCTGGTGATTATTGAGAACAGAAAAATAGTTGGGATGGGATTAGATTATAGAAAGAAGGGAAATAGAATGTCCTTGGTTAATCTTACCAAGTGAATCTTGTAGTAGTTGCGTGAGTTTGCTGTTCCGGTAGGGAACGTGTGAGTTTTTTTGAGCAAGAGAGGCTATCACATCTCCTAAAGCAGAAAGAGATCTATTGATATGCTGTGCTTCCTTTAATCGATCTCCCGTCACCTCGGATTTGTCAACCCGTTCACTTCCTGCGAGGTCAACTAGATGCATTGAACCACGGATAACTGTTCCAGATGCCAACTCTCTCCCTTGAACATGAACTGTCAGGCAGCTGCAAATATGAGCCAGTTATGAGTTTCGTTTGGTTAAGCACTATTATTGAAATGGTTTTCCAAAAATCACACTTGCAACATGGAACATTCATTAAGCATACCTATGGGATCGACTGCTGCGATCATTCATTGCTGTAGCGCTAACTGCACGATTCCTGAGCCCAATGTTCATCAAATTTAAGACATCAGACGGTGATGATACAGTTACAAGACTTGCTTCTGGTACATTAATTCCATTCTGAGAACTGTTTCGAATTTCTAATGTATACAGGAGTTAAGAATCCAAGTAGAAAAGTAAGCTGGATTGAAGAAAAAGACATTATTTTAATGAAAGAAAATTGTGTCATGAAGGATATCTTCTGTTAACACCCTCAGTTACAAGGAGATCCCTCACTTGCTCGTTGTAAATCTCAAGCATTTGGACAGAGATATCATAGCAAATAACTTCCTTTCTTTGATCTGAAAGGAGAAATAGATCGCTCAAAGCCCTGTAGTTTACACCTAAACTTTCCTCTGTGAGCTCCTTGGGACCGGTCTGAAAAACGAAACGAATGAAGTTAAATGAGTAACCAAAGGGTTAACCAAAATCCATGTTTTAATAATGGTGCATGAATCCTCTCACCATAGTAAATGTCTTTCCAGATCCAGTTTGACCATATGCAAATATACACACGTTGTAACCATCAAGAACAGAACGAATCAGAGGCTGGGTGTCTGCAAATACCTCCTCTGCAGGAAAGCCAGGAGTTAAAAAATTTAAATAGGAAAACTGATAGGAATGAAAAAGAACCCGAATGAGACCTCACTAACCTTGAGTTGCCAAAGGACCAAAAACCTTGTTGAAGCTGAATGATTTGCGTCCCTCTTTGCCATATTTTGAAGGGGTGCTAATTGTAATGTTCCCTTCATCTATGTGATCCACCGTACTAAAACGACTTGCTTGCCCAGTCAAAAAGGGTCTTACTCGGCAATATACTCTAATATTTCCTAATGAAATATATTAATTTCCATTAAATTTAGCGAAGAAACTCAGTATATGAGTGCAATAAAGCCATGGAATCAGAATTTAATAACTGGTATACCTTTCAGGTCCTGCACTTGATTGTATAACTTGCGATTCTCCTCGAGGACTCTCTGGTAGCCTGAAGCTGCATGAGCTAGACCATGCAAGTGCTTACCTGTTTCAAGAAACTAGTGGTGATATAGATTACTCTCTTCTAATAATCTGGAATGAGTGTACAGAATCTTAATTTTACCTAAATTGTTGAACTCCTCCACATGTTTCATTTGCAAAAGGTGCATTCCTTCTTTCGTAGCATAAAGAGTAAGTTTCAGTTCCTGCAGGCACCATCATGTATCACTGATTAACATCTTGTGGAGAGGTAAAAAGACTTCACCCTTGTGCAAATACTGAGACATTACCTTAATGTCTTGTTGTTGTCGTTCAACCATCGCTTGCTGTTTCAAAAGCTGGTCTTCTGATTCCTCATGAGGAGTGCCCTTATGATGGCAGCATTCCCGTGTATTGATTTGTGTGGAAGTTTCTTCTTCCATCTTAACCATAGCATTAGCAAAAGAAAATGTCACCCAATTGGTTTAAAAAATTCAGAGCCTCGATAAATGTAAACAGCGCCATTCTAAATTACATTCCAAGTTATGCAACTGCATTGCATGAGTGAAACATTCATGGTGCAAGCCAAGACGCATACCCTTGTGTCACTTGAAGTTCTTGAAAGAGGCATGTCAGGGCTAGCTACTTCCATATCTTTTGCTGTTATTTTCATCTGTCAGATTCGCATTAATGATGAGAAACTTAGATTTCTTAGCAATAATATGAGGAGGTAACTTTTCAGTGCGCACAAATATGGAGAGAGGAGGGGTAATATCATTTTAACAAACATAACAGCTCACCTGCTCATTGTGGCTCACCAACCGACGCTCAAACTCCTCCATGACTTTGTTTAGCATTGACTCTACTATCTGTTTCCAATCAAAGTGCTATGATTTTCTCACAAGTTTCTTTTGCATCTACTTTAGAGGATAACAGGCATTATAACACTTACATTAGGTATTTCTTCTTGCTTCCTGTTTGAAAGAGCTGCTCGGACAAGCATATTCAAGGAACGAGAGGCAACCTGCACATGCAAATGGACTTATGATTGCTACTTGCCTTTCTAAATTCGTAAAAAAAATTGGAAGAAAATAAAAATTGAAAATTTCACTTACAGCTTCACTGAGGTCATTGAATTGTTCATCAAATGAAGACGGGTCACCACTGCATGCCCGAGAAAAGGAATTCTTGAAAGGCTCGGAATTTTTTCGCATGAAGGGTTTCCCACCCCCACAGGTTGAGGGTTTTAAATTTCCTCCATATTTCCATGTCCCAATCCCACCACTCTGTTTCCAATCACTATATGATTTAAGTGCTAAAATACAGTTCACAACTCTCGCAGATTTTCCTCCCTGGAAGTTAATGATACAAAAGAATATCACTGCAGGAAGACAACTCTCACAAAGCAATAGAAGATTAGCATGGCATTTTCTGGATTTTCTGTTCTGTTTCTACCTGAACTTATACTCTCACCTGTTCCAAATCAGAGGCTTCAAAGGTTGGAATTCCCATTTCCTCAATAGGTACCAGGAAGTTTCTCACATTTTCGAAGTACTGAAATGCTGATAAAGCTGCCCCGTCAGGAACTTCAACAGAATCACCAGGACCTTCCACTACCTACGGACAATACAGATCACCAAAACCGACTAATAAGTATAACTATCCTCGAAACATAATGGAAAAAAAAACCAGGTTGAATGAGACCTTTGGAACTGCTCCAGGTTGAACCTTGTTAAGGACGTTACATAAGATTATCCCACTTCGCAATCCAAGCCTGAATTCTTCTTCAGAGGGCTCAGCTGGCAAATCTTTACCCCCGACAACCCCCACTGTTTTTCGAAGCCACCCAGCTGCTTCATACCTTCTCAAGGCTGCAAACCAATACAAAAAAGTAAAATCACCAAACTTCTCTTTTTTTCCTTTTCTTCTTTTACAGAAAAATATGTATGGAACCAAATTTGGATATTTAAAGGCCTCCTATTCTGACTCCAATTTCGCTACAACAAATCCATCTAACCACACATGATGGGAAGTCCTCTGTGAGTAAAAATACAAGGAACAAGCACCATGAAAGAAGTAATTACAAGAAATCTCTAACTTGAAAAAAGTTTCATCTACATGCTGCTTCAATGACCATCAATAAGAGATGAAACACATAAGCTCAAATTATCAGGCTCAAAGGAAGAGCTTTCTCAATATTACTACAAAAATTCCTCTGGCAGCCAAAATTCACGAATCTAGCCGAGAAACACTATCAATATCAATGTAGGATCACATAATCCATGACAAATCCTTAAGTTCTACAAATTTCAATTCCATGATGCGCATAAATCCAACTTCTACGAATCAACCACCTAATCTATAAAATTCAACAGCCTAAACATAAATTCCTCATAGATCATCAAGATTCCACAAAAATGAATTCAAAACACAGACCGTAAGTTTCTCAAGCATCCAATCATCAAAGAACACAAACAAAAAGGCTTGATCAAATTCAATCAAAATGTTCAGCAAAGAAATAAATGATCAAGGAAAAGATTGATATATATATCATACAAGCTTCTTCGGCTTTTCTTGAAGCCACCAAATCAACACCTCTTGGTCGAGTTCCAATATTTTCTTGAAGCATATCCTCTACAACAGAAGCAACAGAGAAGGGCCAAACTTGTTGTTGCTGCTCTGTTGCCATTCTTTTCTTCTCTTTAAAAATACCACCACCCCACAACAACAAAATCCAATCTTTCCAATTCTAAAGATCTTACGTAAAAAAAACCAATTCAAAATTTTCCCATTTAACCTCAAAAAACACCAATAAAAGTAAAAAGTTTGTATATTTCTATGTATACAATGCAATGTGTATGTATATATAGCTGTTGTTCTTGTTGTATTCTTTGAGAGAAGACAAGAAATGTGGTGTTTCTCTAGATCTACAAAGAAGGTTTTCTTGAATTATAAGGAGGGAAAGAGAGAATTTTCCCGGGAAAAATTTCTCTCTTAACTTTCTCTGTGGTGTTGGTTTCTTTTCTTTCTCTTTCTCTTTCTGTTTGTGTTGTTGCTGAGTCTAATATTGAAGAGAAAAGGGCTGCCCGAACCTGGTTCCGAGCCTCCCGGTTTGGGCTGGTTTATAATTTTTGTAGGGTATAGAGAAAGTGAAGGGCTAATTTTTACCTTTATATATTTTTCAGAATACTATTTATTGCTCACTTTTTTTTTCTGTTTTTCTTTAGTGAACTTGAGAAAAATCATAGAGTTTTTTACTTTTTCATGCCTATAGTTTTATATATATTGAAGAAATATATTTTTTTATCATATTTTATAAAAATATATTATTATTTAAAACAATTCATTTATGATAAAAAAAAATATTTCACGATCTTTCGTGGAATTTAAATCCATTTTAAATGATCATTTGGAAACGTGATTGTACCTGAATTTCTAAAAAATTTAATTTTTTTATTAAAAGTTAGTGTTTTTTATATGTTTTGAATCTTTTTGATGTGCTAATCTTAAAAATAATTTTAAAAATAAATTATTTTGATGTATTTTAGTACGAAAAGCATTTTAAAAAACAACTGTAACAACACTTCCAAACATCCCATAATTAAGTTATCATTTAAGAGAAATCTCAAAAATTAGTGTGTGTATTTTATTAGAATTCAGAGTGATAGATTAGTTTTTTTCATATATTTTATTGAAATAGATTTCTTGGAGTGATTATTTACAGAATTTGAATATTTTCTATGCTAATAAATTAAGGAAAATAGACTTTTAATTACTCATCTATATAATTTTTCCAAAAAAAGTTATGATAATAATTATATCCTTTGTTTTTAATACCTGATCCTGGGCTTTTCTCTATTCAATGAACACAAAATCTAGGGCATAGCTAAAGTTTTGATTTCATTTTCAACAAAAAAAAAAAAAAAAAGCATTGAAGTTTTGACTCTTGATTGTCTTTGGAATGACGATTTAGTTCCCCAAAATCTCGTATGTGACAAACCAGCTTTTTCAGATTAAATGAAAAGATATATGTATAATTATAATACTTGGTATCACCTCTTAATGCCTTTTAAAAAAGTGTTTTTTATTTATAATTTATTAAAAAAACAAATATTAATCTGAAGAAAATTAAAAAATTAAAAAAATTAAAAAAAAACACTTTTAAAACATAAAAACAAAGAATTATTTCTAAATTCTCTGTGTTTTTTCTGTATCAAATTAATAATAAAATATTATTTAATTGGTAATCAAGAAATCCCTTCGCTATATATATATTGATTTTGTTTTTCACAGGAAACATGATTTCTGCCTCACCTGAAATTAAAAAGTAGATCAAAGGAATCAATCAAGTGGCGATGTAGAGCAAAGAGACTCTAATCTAACCTCCTAAATTTGATGGAAAAACATACAACTTCGCTTTCACTTCTCACCTTCCATAATTAATGGCACGAACTTCATTAGCCTTGCCAAGTGCCAAGACATGAACCTCCATCCCTTTTTGTTCCTTTATATTTACATTGAAAATGCCACAGAAAAAATAACACCTCTTCTATGATTAGTGGTATTCGTTCACTGAAATGGACTGTCTTTCGCTTGTGTATAAAGGCTAGATCGACGACATGCGATCATGATTAGAGAGCTTAATCGTATCATTAAACAAAAGTTATAAAGACATTGTACGATTACACAACACCTCTTACAACTCTAATAGGGTATAATTTAATTAATTAAATTTTAAATTTATTTTTTAAAATTATCAATTCAAATCTCATAAGTTTTAAGGTCATTGAAAACTTATATTTTTATTAACTTCAGAACTCATAAGATTAGTTAAGGTATACGTAAACTAGTCCGGATATCCATGTTAATAAATAATAAAATAAAAAATAACTCGAAATGATATAGCTTAACAGATCAGGTCTTAAACTTGCTCCTTAAAAATTATCAGTTTTAGCCCACAAATCTTAGAATCATTGAAGGTTTATAAAATTATTAACTTTAAAACCTGTAAAATTAGTTGAAATATATACAAACTGTCCTGGACATCTATATTAATAAAAATAAAATAAAAAACAACACCTATTACTTCTTGTCATGCCAACGTTGTACTTGTCAGCAAATGAAACTTTATCTGTAGAGAATGTTACTTGAAAATGTTATTGCTTTCCTTATTCTTTGAACCTTAAGCTATTTAGCAACACATTAACTAGCAGACATTTAAATATTCTCCGAGTTTATAGCACCAAGAAATATAATAAATCTTTGTGTACAATGCGTGACTTTTAGCCTCCAATTAAAGAAAATCCACGAAAAATAAGATTTTTTTATGAATGCGTTAGTTTGAATGTGGCTAGTTTGTGTTAAAGGAAACTTAGTTTTGACCATTGTTATTAAAATTAGTTTAGCTTTACTGATCAACTTAATAATCCATTTGGTCTGAGCTCTAGTTGAGGTTGAGTTTTAAAATAAATCATGAAAAAATTGATCTAACTTGGTTTAAAATTTAAATTAAATTAAAATTTGTATTTTAAAAAAATATAAATCAAATTGAAATAATTAATCGGTTCAAACCAACTAGTTTAATTTAACTTTTTTAAAAAAAAACCAGTTACAATTATGTCCATTTAATTGAGTATTTTAGGCCTTTTTATAATGGGCATGAATTTTTCTTAACGTATTTTGGTTTTATTTTACTATAAATCTAAAGTGTTTTTTAAAGAATTTTTTTTTATTATGGGTATTAGATGTTTTCTAGGTTCAAACCAAATTAATTCAGCTTGATTTAGTTGATTTTAAACTAAAAAAATTTTCAGTTTTTAAAATCAGTTTTTTCAGCTTATTTCCTTGGTTATGTTTCTTGAATTATTATTTTTTAGGGTTTTTTAGTTACTCAGTTTTTATGCTCACTCCTATCAGATTCTATCGACTCAACATGTTAACCCATGACCTCATTGTCCGATCAAAACTTGATTTAATTTTTTTAAAAAAATTAAAATAATTTTATTTTGAATTAATATAAATTAACTCATCTAAACTATAACATGAGTTTTAGACCGGATTTAATAACTTTGGTTTTGATGCATAAAACCCGAACCAAGGAAAACAGCTCCGCATTTTAAAGCCAACAAAAAGTACCATAACCTAAATAAATTGCGACTCCGTATATATGATTGACCCTAGTAATCAAAGTTTGCTAGAACATGTACAAAAATTCTCTATATCAAAAGAATGAAACAAGGCTAGTGAGATCATAAACAATCCTTGTTGTTCTAGGCAAATGGTCATTTTCAGTCATCAACATATATATAGTTGTTAATTAAAAGATCATTAATTTATAGTTACCCACCTGGTCCAATATATACGTGAAGGTTTAATCTCTTCACGACACCAACCTGCAGAAAGTAGAGTAAAACTTTAACGCCATAAGCAACTCATCTGAGCTTCTTTATTCACTAAAGGAAATTAATCAGTAGGGACAGGCACGGATTTTCAAAGGAGAAATGGGCAGTTTCTCCTGTAGGACCTGTGCATGGAAAATGACCATCAAAATCAGCCGTAAAGAGAAAAAACCAGGAAAAAATCATGACATTGTCTGGGTGCCATTGCAGCAGCTGTCTCTGAGAGATGATGGCGAGCCAGATAACGATTCATAGACACAGTGAGTGGAAAGCACATGATATGTGAGCTTCGTTTCATGATTTTGGCACATTAATCCCTATTAATTAATGTTTTTTCTACCAATCCATGCAAGGGTTATACGAGGAGCTTCTAGTCTAGCGAAGAAATCCATTATTCTTTTCCTCTTTTCCTTCTTTTCATGAAGAAAAGAATATCACTTTAACATAAATATTGGCTTCTAACTAGGGCGCTCGCTCATCCTTGTCGGGAATTCTTTTTCATTTGGAATAACGATTGTAATTTATTTGTTTTTTATTATTATTATTATTAGTGTTTATCAATGTTATAGCCATGAGCATTGTCATGAAATTCAGAAGGATTTTGTAGTTGAATCTCAGATCATCTGTTTGACTGAAACCTAACTCAAGTCAAGTAAAAAAAAAAAAAAAACAATTTGAGGTTTTTTTTAAAATCATTTTGATTTGTTTGTTTATAAAAATAACTTGATCACCATCCTATAACCTAAATCTTATCTTAATTCAGGTTTAAAAACTATGAATATGACAAGGAAGTGAACATTGATTTACTAGATGTGCTGTTTTAAGAATTCTCAAATTCTAAAAAATAAAAAGTGTTTGTAAATATATATAATTGATTTGATTTTACAGAAAAAATAAATGGCTAATAGAGGGATGCAAAGAATCCTTATAAATTTATATGGAGATAGTTCATCGATCGATATTAAAATCATGAATTTTATAAATAATTCAGGCTTAACAAAAAAAAAAGTTTAGGATAATTTATGTTTTTTTCCTTAGCAAATATTATTCACTCTTATTTTAATTTCACTATATTATTTGGATTTTAAAAAAAAAAAAAACCCATAATCTCATGAATGATATAAATAATTCAGGCTTAACAAAAAAAAAAAGTTTAGGACAATTTATGTTTTTTTCCTTAGAAAATATTATTCACTCTTATTTTAATTTCACTACATTATTTGGATTTTTTAAAAAAAAAAAAAAACCCATAATCTGTTCAATGGATTATATTTCGGATTTGTCATTTACTAATCTGCCAGCCATAATATCGTTTGTTTGTGTAAGTAAAGCTGTAAATAATCAAACATAGCAAGGACATTAATGTCAATTCAGGCCCCTTGTTCCCTCCAATATTTAAAAAGTATTCAAACATATGGTTCGGACCCAAACCTCATAGGTTCGGATGATTAATTTTCAGAAATGCGTAATTAAGGGCCGTTAAAGTAACAGTGGCCCCCCCGAGCGTGGTCCAAGTGAGGGCCCAGTGAACCATGCCGGCATGCTCTAGTTAACGCCATACGGATGCCGGCCCAGTCTAAACCCTTGATACAAGTGGGCTCCCTTGGCCCGGTAAAAGACCGACCTAAAACACATCTCTTTTTTTATTATTATTATTAAATAAAATCTTAAAAAAAAGGTTCTCATGAATTCTTCTTTTCTCTTTTGTAAATAGAAAAAAGTTGTGTGTGTTTAAATAAAATAAAGAGGAAAATTTGAACAGGAAGAAATTTAAATAGGCCATGCTTCTTCCAAAAGGCTGGGGCTTAATTTTAAATAAATAATTGAGGTGTTTGATTACATAGTATTTTAATTAAAGATGTTTAAAGAAATATGTTTTATAATACACTTCAATTGAAAATTATATTTTCTTATTATCACATTGTCGTTCTTTATTTGAATTATAAAGAAAGTTGTGAGAATTTCATTTTTGAGCAAACAATGGCTAAAGTGCGTTGATAAAGTCATGGAACACACTAGACTCGAATTAAAAGTATGTTAGTTAATAAAAAATAATTAAAGTAATATTATTTTAATTTTTTTTAAGTTAAACTAGATTTTACTTAAATTCTATTGAGTAACTCACACGAGCAATCAAATTTAATTAAGTCAATTCTCAAATAATTTAGTATAAAATTTATTTTTAATTTAATAAATCATCAAATTAATTTATCAGTTTAATCCAAATTTAATAAAACTCCTTCAATAAAATTTATTTGAGTCCATAAACATTGGTTTTTTAAAAAAAAAATTGAATTTTCTTTACCAACATAGCTCTCATATGTCAACAAAATATTGTCAAATTTTAATATTTATATTTTTGAACCTCTTCAATGAATTTTTTATCAGTTTTTAGTATTCTAACATTCTTTTTTTACTATTATATTTTTTGATAATATTTTTTGATTTTTTTGTATTTTATTTTTAATATATATATATATATATATTAAAAAATAATCCAAAAATAAATTATTGCATATGCAATGATCTAATATCAGAAAAATTGTAATAGTTGCTCAAGATTTTTTTCAAAAAAAAAAAGACCAAACAAAATCAGACTAACTCAAGCCCAAAGATTTTTATATATCGCAGTCAACTTTGATGAAGATACCCACACCTAAGCAATGTAGCCTGTACTTACACCCAGACAAAGGAATGGACACCACCAAACAAAAACAATGTACCGTGTCCTCCGACGGACTACACATTCTTTATATATATATATATATATATATATATATATGTAAATAAATAAATAAAATAATCTTTTCCTTAAACAAATGCAGCCTGAAAACTTCCTCCTTTGTCGTTTCCTCCTTTCCTTACCTCTCTCAAGGTACTTCAATGATGATTACATTAAATGTACTCAATTTCATGTGGTTCATCATTACTTTGATAAAAGATTGTCATAAATGTTTTTTTAACGTGACATGAAAAATATAATATAAAATTATAAGTAATTTTTTAAAACTAATTATGTATTAATAATTTTAATTACAAAATTAAATTAAAATATAATAAAAAGAGTCATTGATATTATAATCAATAAATGACCTAAATAAAATAAAAAAGAGATAATATGGTTTAATAAATTAAAAACTTGAAGAAATAAAATATTTTAAAATAAATTTTTATACTAAAATGATAAAATTACTGAATTGTAGGAAGTACATAAAAATCTAGTGATAACTTGATTGTTTTTATTGTAATAAGTTTTTAATCAGTAAAGTTTAGGTTAAATAAAACCGAAATTCTAAGAGGAAGCATACAATATGACCCTATAAAACTCAAGATTTTTCTCACCTCTTCAAACATTTTTCATATTTAGTTCAATACTAATCTATGCGATATGAATTACAACATAATTAATAAATATATAGCAAATATTAAAGAATTTATTTTTAATAAATGTGATGAAAATATAAAAAATATAGACACGTTTAAAGATTTTATGATATCTTTTGACATAGATTTTCTTTAATAGGAAGAGTTTCTCAAACAACATAAATAATTTAATCTAATAATGTCAAATATAAGATAAGACTATAGCTAAATGTCCCTTTAAAAAAAAATACTAAGATCCATTGTTTTGTTTAAATGAGATTTTTTAAAAATATTTGTAACTATTGTAAAAAATAATAATAAAATTCTTATAATTTTGTTTAAAAATTTTGTAAGTATTGAGTCTAAGATAATTTCAAAAGTTAAATTTAAAAAAACTTGTAAACTCAGCCTGGTTTTATTGAACTTGCACGAGTCAAGTCTGATTTTACTAGTTTTAAAGTTTTTAGTTCGATTTTGCATATTAGATACATGTTGACTCGTAAAATCATATAATTTTAGAAGTCAATTTATGGTTTTAACAACAATTACTTGGATTGTAGATTGTGGTGATTAATCTAGGTTAATTCAAAATAATGTTATTTTAAAAAATAAAAATAAAAATAAAAGTTAAATTGCATTTCATTCTAGTTTTGAATTGATCGTGAGTTAATTCGTTAAGTTAATTGAATTTGATTGAGTCAATTCTTAACTTGATTTGATATAGAACCTAATTTGAATTAGATTTGAGTCGGTAAATAATTAAATTAACCTACTAGACTAGACTGGTTTCATAATAATATGCGCCTAAAATTGTTAAGTATGATCTTAAAGAAGTGATCATGGATTAAGGATTATATGCTTCTTCTTTGAGTTTTATCAATGCAGAATCTAGTTCTATTATATAATACTTGATTGGAAGAGGTTCAAGGCCTTATTTTGAAGTTGATATTTTATAGTTAGTTGATGATTTAAACCTTGACATGCCGGGAGGGGGGAGGGGGGCTGCTTATTCCAGCAAGTAGTGGCTTGCTAGTTGCTATCAAGACCTAACACAGTCAATTTAATATCAGATTAGAAACAAAAGCTCCATCTTTTGACTCTTTTTTCTGTAATCAACATCTTTTTAGTGCTTAATAAAACCAATAAACACGAGCATATGAGCCTAAAGTTTAGGGTTTGATAGGCAAAGAAAAGAAGTCAATGCAGCGGGTCCAATCTACACCTTTTTTGAGTTCTTGGGATCCTTCAGGTCCCAATTTCCAAACCCAGTTGGAAGGACATGTCAGGAGTGAGATGCTACTCATTCCCAAGAAATCATGACAGCAATTCAGTCCAATTCCTTTTATGTACCTTACATTGTAGGACCAATTTATGCATGATGAGGGGTTAAAGCCTTGCAAAGAAGTTATTGGTTTCCGGACCTTTACCACTTTTGAAACAAGAGCTGTCATTAACTTAAACAATCCTCAAATTCTACGACACTCTTACCTGCTTGGTCCAACATTCTCTTAACATATTTCTCCAAAACCCCAGCTACATAAAGAAAAGATTTTAAAAAAATGAGGTGATATGAACAAGGCGATGTAAAGAGTGCGTTGTTTATAGGAAACTTTGTTCAAAATCATGATGTTCAGTCACACATTCTTTTCTGCTTGCACTCTCCACCATCCTTTTTTTCATTGCAGCCCATGTGTTCAAGTCACCTCTTTAATCCCCCAAGCACTTGATGATACGGATTGTTTAACTCCTAAAATCCCTTAAATCTTTTTCAATTAGACAGAAATGATGATAGATTAGCCAAGTTTTGTAGGCAATGTGACAGATCGTCCACTGAGTTGAACTAAATGATGCCAAGAAAACATAAAAGATAGAGGTCTCACAAAGCTTTAGTCTGCTAAATGACTTGCCAAATAGCTATGCTCATCCCTTTTATCCTCGCACTAAATCCAGTGTTAACAATGGAGGAAAAAAAGGAGAAGATAACTAAACAATGTTTTTTCCTTAGGGAGGCAAAGGTTTTATTTTGTAAGAAGTTACAAACATTATCATTATTATAATCTTTGATGATGTGGTGCGTAGTTGATGAAAAAACTTTGAGAGATTACGCATATAGTTGTCATAAACACTCCAAGTAAAAAGGTTTAATAGATTTCTTTGAGTTAATTCTCATCTATTTTAATTTTAATTTTATCTCGAGTTAAATTTTAAATTATTGAATTAACATATAAATCCTAAATAAGTTTAAAAACACTGCTTTTAAATATAAAATGATGAGGGTTTAGATTCATCCAATAATTAATTTATATATCACTTATTATACAACTTCTATTCTATTAAGTAATTTTGAATCTAGAGCTAGCAATGAATTGGGTAGGCAATCATGTTTGGAGAGAGTAAACAATACACCTTGCAAATTTTGGTGGCATGATCACTGCAATTCCATGGACATTGAAATGCTTTTAATTGGATTCTTTGGAATTCTTTTGACGACTACAGTGGGAAATTGTTGTTGTAACATAATTTTCACTAGGGCATGCGGGTCCCTTTCATTGTCAAGGAAGTTTAATCATAATTTTTTTTACTTTAATCATAATTTTAAAAATATTTGATTAATCAATATACATTATATTATAGTTTTGCTTAAGTTTCACTGAAAATTCTATTTTGCAACTTTAATTATAAAATACTATAATTTATAATTTTCTTAAACCTGTTTTTTCAAACCAGAACTACAAATGCTACCTGATGAAGATGAACAGTGGGATGTGCAGCGGTCCATGTTCTTGAGTCATGTCCATGGTGACAGCCATGGAGTTTGTGAGCTCGTTTGCTCATCTTAAACTAAAGCCCAGAGCATTAGCAAGCCTGTCCACTGCAAAATGGTTAGTTAATTCGGCCTTTTAGACCTCCAAATCATTATTTCTTTTTTCTTGCCAAGCCCCATGAATATCGAGGAATATGGATTCGAGCCCGAAATCTCAATTTTGAAGCAAAACTCGTGTGACCATGAGTCGCTTATAAATTCACAATATCAAACAACCAATTTTATCCAAGAATTTAACAATTTGTTAGATGAAATTAGATATTGCGAATATATATATATATATCAAAAAAAAAAAACAAAGTTTAGGAAGATAGATTACTATTTTTTTTGACAGAAAATTATTTTTTATTGATCAATATTTTTAATAATAATCAAACATGAAAAAATATAAAAAATAATTTTTTAAAAATTACTTTTCAGAAAACAAATACACCCTAAAAATTTTTTTGTTTAGTTAAAGAAACAGTAATTAAGATAGGTGTGATAAAAATGTATTTAGTTAAAGAAACTGAAATATAAATATATAAAAAATATATAAAAATAAATTTATATATAAAACAATTTTAAAATAAATTTATGTAATTTCAATGATTAAAAAAACAATCATTCCCGTTTAGGGAGTTTTATAATCCATGGTAACTCAATCCAGAACGTAAATATTTTCAATCATTGATGCTCTAATTTGTTATTTATATGAAATGGAATTTCCTCTTTTGCCCCGCATGAAAAGAGAATGAGCTGGTATGGTAATTTGACTATGGAGGAAGCGGCTGCTAGATTACGACCATGGCCGATATTTTCTTTTAGACCAACCACAGGAAGGGAAGCCATGTCTACCAGGCGAAGCCAACTTGAATACCCAATCCATTATATATATATATATATATATATATATATATATATATATATATGTTTGGAAACATTGTTTTATCTATATTTTTAAAAAATTTAAATTTTTTATTTAAAATTAACTTTTTATGTTTTTATATTATCTTTAATGTTGATATTAAAAATAATTTTTAAAAAATAAAAATAAAATATTATTTTAATATATTTCTAAATAAAAAATATTTTAAACTATAATTATTACTAACCTTCAGATATTTTTTATAATTTAAAAAATATTTTTTAATTTTTTTTTGTTACGGTGTAGCTTGCTTGCGGTGTACCATCACAATACTGAGTGTTTATTTTATGGGCTCACTTTGAAAAGATAAATATATAATAACAGAGAAAATCAAGTTTGAGCCCACCAAATATGATAAAAACTCCTACTTTTTTTAAAAAATAATAAAAATAAATAATTATTCTTTGAATACAGTAAAATCTCTTGGATAAAAAATTCCCATGCAGCACGTGCTACATGCTATTCATATTCATGTCTACGTGTTTAAGATAATGGTACAAATGATTTTCAAAACACTTAAAAAACATAGTAAAAAACAACCAATCAAAACCGGTTGCTAGTCCAATCTACTTGCGGTGCATATACATCCACTGTTTCTTTAGATTGAAAGAAACAAGAGAAACCCAAAGTTATCCACGCCGTACACGTGTCTCTCAACTCGTCGTCCGTAACCATGTGGTCCATGATGTTCCATTTTGATGGTGCTGATTTCTTTAAGTATATGTCCCGCTGTACATTAATTGATTGGATAACGAGCGAGCTGACATGATATATGGTGGTGTAATAGCGATTAATTTATAAAATATTTTTTATTTATAAATATATTAAAATAATAATTTTTTATTTTCAATATTAATAAATCAATACAATCAAAATATATATTATAAAATTATTTTATATAAAAAATAAATAAATTTTTACCAAAGAGTGTGGGCCGCGTTTCCAAGGACTAATGGTCGCCAACCTAAGTTATCATTGCTTTCTGGTCAACTTTGTGGCTTAACTGTTGAATTGACAAAAGTGAAGGGTAACCAGGTAATATTATGATGTTCATATTCGGACGAAAGGTCAAACGAAAGTCTGTGGGTGACCGAATTCCACGTGGTTTTCTTTTTTTTGGAAAGAATAAAAGGAAAGAATAATTTTTTTGTGATTGGTTTTTTTTATGAAGAATAATAAGCTAATATTAACGGAAAATCATTTTTTAAAAAAACATTTTTTTTGTTAACATTATTCTTTTAAAATTCAGCGTTTAAATGAGTTTGTTCTCACATTGTTGTAAAGGATTCAAATTTAATGAAAAAATATTAAAAATATAAAATAAAATAAATACAAATGACTTGACTGAATATAACATCCTTGTTATGGTGTATAAAAATTGATTAAAACTACTTTATTGTAAGAATTTAAAAAATTTGGTGTTGCAAATGATGATATGTATTTTTAGAATATTGAAGATTTTTAGTTATATTATAGTAGCTAGTAAAACTAAAAAGTTTGAGAAAAAACACGGAAATAATATCTTATATTATTTTGTTATTGTCTCGTGATATTAGAGATAAAAACAATTAATATATAAAAAATATGTATTTTTTATATATATTTTTTTAAAATTATAAAAATTACTTTAAATTTATCTTAAAAAATATATTTGTTTTTATATTTTTATCTTTATTTTTTCAATCAAATATATTCATGTCATTTATACTAAAATATTAGCCAGTAAAAAACAGTTTATGTATCATAATATATTTGGGAATGTGATTGCGGTTGTTTTTTAAAATATTTTTTGTACTGAAATAAATTAAAATAATATTTTTTTTATTTTTAAAATTAGTATATCAAAACAATCTAAAAGACATATAAAAAATTAATTTTTAATAAAAAAAATTTTTAGAAACGCAGTGTTCTCCAACGATGCAATTTATAAGATTTATTAGTATTTTATTGAGAAGTATAGGGAATTCTGATGGATTACTTAAAAAATACCACATCAATCAACAAAATATTAAGAAATTCAAAAAAAAAAAACACGAATCACGAGAGCTCATTGTAAAATTCATTTACGAAAAACACTGTGCATGTTGTAATTTTCCAAAACAAAATACTTTTCCTAACTACGGGGCTCGATAAACTCGATCTCGAAATCTTTGAATTCTCTTCATGGCTAGCTAGCTGCTGAATTTTTTTAAAAAAATGAAGAAGGTGACTGGCGGATGGGGTAAGGTTAGGGATTTTAGCCGAGGGAGGATACAGCCGAGGAGCAGGAAGCCCCGCCGCATGCGTGTTCGTACGGGGGTGGTGGAAGACAAGGACTGGCTAGTAGAAAAACAAGGCATATCTCCACTCCTAGATTCTCATAGTCATCACTTTTGGTTTGTTCATGATTAAAGATGGAACCAGGGCATGATTTGAAATAAAAATAAGAATCTTGAAAATTTAGTGTGTCTTCATCATTTTGATAACTTTTGTGAGAGTGATTTGACAAAAAAAAATATATAGATTTAAGAAAAGTTCCATTCCAAGTTTCTACCATAATTTGAGATTAAAAAAAATTATTTAAATAATAAAAACTTGACAATTTTTTAAGATGTGAAGCATTTATAATTATATAGCACTACAATATCAAATAAAATCTTTAAAATTGTCAATCAAGTTGTGATTTAATGCATGTTTGGTATTGCATTTGCTTTTAATTTTCAATGTTTTTTAAAATTATTTTTTTATTTTAAAAATATTAAATTAATATTTTTTAAGTGTTTTTTTGATGATTTTAATATAACAACATCAAGAAAAAAAAATTAAGAAAAAAATATAATTTAAATATATTTTTAATTGAAAAATACATCTTGTCACAGTACCGAAAACATAAAATGATACTTTTATGGCTTATGTTTAATAACCTATTTTATTTATAGATAAGATGATAGACTAAATATCTACACGATAATTTCACCAATAAGATTTAGGTTTGATTGGTAAGTAAATTTTCTCCATGCGTGGACTAATTCATACAAGGAAATAATTTACCATGAATGCATCATCTCAAATACGAGTGATTTGTTTAAGATTTAATTAAAAAAAAATTAATATTGATGGATGTAAATGAGCTTGAAAACACCTTTACAAAAAGAAAATAGAAAAATAAAAAAGGGTTTGTATTACTCCCTCAATTACAAGCTTGTTGAATAGGATGCTCCCGTTGCCATTCATGCTCAAATTGTTGGAGCTTTGGATTTAATAATTATTAAAATTTTACAATTAAAAACACTTTGTTAAAATTGGAAACATTATGCTTTTGAAAAAATTATTAACTTTCATTCAATTGCATTAAAAAAAACACACATGAATTAGTTTGTAAGACTTCTAAGAAGAAGAGAAACTTTCGGTCTAGATTGGCCTTATTTTTTAAAATTTTATGGCTTAAAACTTTAAAACTAATATTAAAAAAAATTATTACATTTATATAAACGAGCTAGGCTAGCATTGCATATGTGTTTTTAATATTGTTAAAAAAAATAATTGTGGTTGATACATAAACTAGTACGAGGACACCCAAATATCATTCAATCTAAGGTTTGTAAACTCAAAAACTTAATGCAAGTCAAATGTGATTTATATAATATGAAAATTGCACCATAGGATTGTATAATTATGAAATGGTGTTTTTCTTGTAAGCATATTTCATGAACGATTAAGTATAAAATACAATGCTCATGATTTTCATATTCAAATAATTATTTAAAAAAAAAAAATATCTTGATCCGTATTAAATTATTTTAGATATTGAAATTTAACACAAAAAAAAAATTGTATTTCTCTTGCAACTCTCGGTTAATTTGTGCATGTTTCTACTTAAATAAAATGTATAGACTATAGAGAACCAATTCTCTAATAAAACTTCTTACAATCGTGTATCCATCAAATATGTTGTTAATAAATAGAAAACAATATTTTCAAATTAATTAATATTTATTAAACTACTTAAGAACCTAATTACAACACACATGTGATTATCTTATATTTTTATGATATTAATTAAAAACTAAATCATATTATTATAAACACATTACAGGATATATGAAAGTATTATAATGATTATTTTTTAAAATATTTTTTTAAAAATATATATTAAAATAATAATTTTTTTTAAAAAAATATTTTTAATATTAGAATATCTAAAACGATATAAAAATATAAAAAATAATTTTAAATAAAAATGAAAATGAAAATTTTATCCTATCCTCATTTGAGACGCAATTCTTCACCAGCCTTGTACTCAAGCAAATTAATCTAATCAGACAAAAGGTAAAAATCTGGATATTCTCACCATGGAATATAATAAAATAAAACCTGTCTTTTTTCACAAAATACGTGTTCTATTAAAGTAGCTGTGGAAAGGAGCCAAGGATGCTTTCGTGAGATCCTCTGATGGAATAGTCTATTTAAAAATAATTGTTTTTTTAAATATATTTTATTTATAAATATATTAAAATAATATTTTTTTATTTTTTAAAAAATATTTTTAATACTAGTGCATCAAAATAATTTAAAAATATCAAAATAATATTAATTTAAAATAAAAAATAAAAAATATATAATTTTTTTAAAAAATATTTTTACAATACAAAAACAAACAAAATTTAAAAGCCTAATAAGTTCAAATCATCACATAAGTCATAAATAATAACGTCCTAGCATCCGTTATTTTAATCCTCGTCAATAAATAAATAAAACTAATAGTGCTCATAAAACAAAAATATATAAACCAAGCAATCAATCAATAAATTTTTTTTGGGAGTTAGGCATGAGTGGATTCGCTTTTCCATTGTCATCTTGATTTAATACAAAATAAAGGTATGTCAAAAAGTTTTCCTTTTTTGTCATTTTATAGTAAAAGATATTTTAAAATAAATTTACAAGATCAAAAATTATTTATAACTAATTCTATTAATGCATATCTCATATCAATATATTAATTTAAATGTAAATACCATGTTTAAAATTAGTTCACTGCCCAAAAAAGCTAGCTAAATGACGTGTATGTTTTACTGTAGCCCAATCCTCACATGTACTAGGTTACAATAAAATTTTACATGTGCCCTTTAATCCAAAAAAAATTAAGCTTTTTTAATGGAAGCCTTGATGTCTTTTTTCTTTTTTCACATAATAAAAATATTTTTTTACATAGTTTTAAAACCTAGCTTCACATGACGAGTTGACCAAAATCCAATCAAGTTTAAAACAAATAAAAGAAAAAAAATTAAGGAGTGATTCAACAACCCTGCAAAACCTGGTAAAAAATTTAATTGCAACTCATTAATCTTTTTTTTTTTTAACTAAAACGATATTATTTTGATTATAAAAAAATTTTGACTCGGGCTATCCAATGACCCAGTTAAAATTTAAAATTCAGTTTTGGACCAGACTGAGTTTAAAAACCATGCTCTTTTGACTCCCATGTCAACAAAGTATATAATTGTTGATGAAGGGCTTTTATTGACTCTATATAAGTTTCTTGACCGTAAAAATATATATTTTGCAAATCATAAAAACACCAGAATCCAACTATTATTACATTCTCGAACTAGTTCAACTAAAACTAAAGAGGTAACATCATGGATATAAAGGAAGGTTGCAGGAATTATTTTTCGTGTGTGTGTATAAGATGCCTTTAAGATTTAAATATATAATTTGTTCTGGAATTATCACCCTGTATGTATAAATTTAGACCAATTAGTGTAAGATTAGTTTACAGTGTCAGGCTAAGCTATGGTTCAAATTATTTTATGTAACGCAAAAAGAAAAAATCATGTTACAAAGAAAGAATTATTTGATGTTGTTGTTAAACTTTATTTAACAAGTCAATTTTAATTTTTTTTGATCTGGATTCATTATCTAACCTAAGTTTAATATTAAATTATGTAAGAATTATCCTAACATAATTAGTTAACTTGTCAGGTCAATAACAACCTGAAACAACTAATAAAAATTATGATTTAATTTTTTTTATAAGAAAATATAATATCTTTTTATACTGAAACGATAATATATTAAACCGATCCGGGCTTCATGATTTAACCAGTTAAATATACGATTCGAGTCATAAAATTTATTAAGTTTAAAAATTTTGTTTTGAAAAATTTTGTTTTATTTAATTATACAATAACAAAGATAAATGTTTGTAAAATCCAATACAAAATAAATATTAGAATGTTTTGAAATTGTGATAATTTTATATAAAATAAATTGAAATAAGTTAGGAAGATAAATTTAAAATTAAAATCAAGTAAATATTAAAGAATGAAAAAAAATTAAAAAGGTAAAAAGAAGAAGATGAAATGCAAAAAAAGAAAAAAAAGAAGAAGCCATCTCTTTCACTGTTCTACGTGGACACCCCGACATTCTTTCTGAGATGAATTAGGACAAACATGCTAGCTAGCTTAGAGCTGTATTGTGAGTCAAATCAATATTTCTTTCAATGTAAAAAAATTCGAGTGTTGGAAATATATTTTTTAATTATAAATTTAAAATATAATATATATTGGATGATATTTTAAAAAAAATTAATATAATTATATATTAATTTTTGTTTAAATATTGATAAGTGATATATTAAATCGATCTGAGTTAATTTATCAAATTTCTGACTTGAAGTATAAGACTGTAATAAAGGTATAAAAAATAAATTATAAAGTTATATTTTTAACCAATTTAATATTAAAAAAAAAAATTAAAAAAAAAATATTCGAGTTAACCTGCTAAACCTATAACTTTAGTTATAAGATTAAAATAACTTTATAAAAAATAAATAAAAAAATTATAAAATTTTATTTTCAACAAATTCAATGTATAAAAATAAAATGGAAAAAAAAATAATATCAAGATAATTTCTATTAAAAAATATTAAAAAATATATTTTTAAAACAATTTAAAGAATAAATTGAAAAAAAAAAGTCGTTGAAAGGTAAACTAAAAAAAATATATAAATAAAAAAGCTTAGTATTTTATAAGCATAGCTACAGTAGTTTTTAGTGTTTTGTAATTCGATTAAAAAAAATACATGGACAAACGATGAGTTACATGATTCTATTTATGTAAAGTCAACAATTGTAGTCTTTTAAGGAAAATCCAACTAATCATGTCAAAGATAAAGTAAAAACAATTATGGAAAATAAAAAAATAGAAACTTTTGCCATAAATGTTAACTTTCACAATATCCAGTAGTAATTCATCCAGTAAAAATAAATCATATTTATATATAAAAAAAAAACCAAAAAAGGAAAAACAAATTCAAAAAAAAAAAAAACCCCCCTCTCTCTCTCTATGTATACAAACAAAAACGACATCATAACACAAAACAAAACGCAACAACCTAACTGGTAATAAAATGGCATTTCTTACAATAATTTCCACGAATGATAACATTTCTCTCCTCTGCGTCATCTTCTTCCATCTCCTTCTCAGGTACCAAACAGCCTTCTTTCTCTGTATGTATATACGTTATTTTTCTTATATTAAAGGAACAATCTTTACTGTAAATTAAAACCTGTATTTGATTTAAAGTCTCTTTTGTGGTTTTAGTAATAATTTTAGTTTTAATTTCAATTATTAACCTGCTCTTATGGTTTCTTTCTAGAGGGGATTTAATTTATTCATTAGCTCTTAAAAGGGTAGCTAAAGGTTTTTTCTTTTCTTTTTTCTTTGGGATTTGGTCCTTTTTCGGGTTGGTTTTAAGGCGTATATGAAAGGAATGGTTTTGGAATCTGATCTGTTTTTTATTTTGTTTATCGTGGTTTATGTTAATACAGATCGGTTATGAGAAATGACTGGTAATTAATGAAGTTTCCTGGCAGGATTCGCATTAATCTTGTTAGCCCGTTTGAACCAGGAGATAAGCTAGAAAGAAAGAGAAAATCCTAATTCAAGAATCTTGGGATTTATTTTGATATAATCTGATTTGATGTGTAGATGTGTGGATTAAAAAGTGTATTTCTTGGATAAACGGTTGAAACTTGTGGTTTAATATTTGGGTTTTTTGGTGTTTCTGTGGGTTGTGCAAACATAGATGGGAAGGGGAGAGCAAATCAATTATAAGAGGAATCTCAAGAAAAGGGTTAGGTATAAAGATAAGGGTTCCGATGATTCCGATGAGGATTACGTGGTTGAGAATGAGGAGAATTTATCAGATGATGATTCGGAGGATTGTCAAGTTTCTTTAGATGGGTATGCATCGGAGGAGAGTTTTGATAGTTTTGTTGAGGAAGAGGATGGGGGAGAGGGCGAGGAGGAGGAAGAGTTTAGGAAGTCTGTTAGATCAAAGAAGAAAAGGAGTACTTTAGGGAAGGGGAAAATTGAGGGTAAAGCTTCTCAGAAGAGAAAAAGGGTATCTCATGAGGAGGACGAGGATGAGGACGAGGACGAGGAATATGTTAATGGTGATGGGGATGAAGACGATGAAGAATTCACACTAGATGAAGAAGATGATTATTGTTTGGATGAGGATGATGAATTGACAGCGGGAAGGAAGAACAGAAATGTGAAAGTGGTCAAGAGGAGAGTGCCAAAAAGGGGTTCTGGAAGAGCTAAAAAAAGGAGGAGAAAATCTAGGGTTATGAAGAAGCCTTTGGCAAAGAAGGGGATAAATAAACGTAGGTTGAAAAAGAAAGAGAGGTGTGAATATGAAGATGAAGATGATGGTGATTTTTTAGCCGATAGCCCAGTTGCGGGAGAAAAGAGCAAGAAAACTTCAGGTGTGAGAAAGAGGAAATTTTCTGTTAATTCAGATTCGGATTTTGTGTCTAATGGATCATCTGATTATGAATATACCCTTTCTGAGGAAGAGAGAGAGCAAGTGAGGGAAGCCAGTCATTTGTATGGAGAATTGAAGACTAACTTGAGAAGTTCGTCTGTTGGAAAGAGAATTCAGGAGAATGAGGATTTATGCCAGCAGACAAAACCAGTAGGAAGAAAAGGTAAGGAGAAGGTAAAGGAAGTAAAATCAGAGTTAGGAAAGCAGGTATGTGGAATTTGTCTTTCTGAAGAGGACAAAAGAAGATTGAGGGGAACACTGGACTGCTGCAGTCACTATTTCTGTTTCACTTGCATCATGGAGTGGTCCAAAGTAGAATCTCGTTGCCCTTTGTGCAAGCAAAGATTTAGTACAATAGCTAAAAATGGAAGATCAGCAATGGGGGTTGATCTGAGAAATATGGTGATACAAGTCCCCATGCGTGACCAGGTCTGTCTTTGCTAGTGCTCTGTGCATATTACTTGCCTTGTTCTTTTATTTTTTCTTATTTCGTGTTTGGATTGGTTTATTTCTTCATATAGGTTTATCAACCAACTGAGGAAGAAATCAGGAGCTACATTGATCCATATGAGAATGTGATATGTAAAGAATGCCATGAAGGCGGGGATGATGGCCTCATGCTACTATGTGATCTCTGTGATTCATCTGCGCATACCTACTGTGTTGGTTTGGGGAGGCAAGTACCTGAAGGCAATTGGTACTGTGATGATTGCAGGCCTGTTGCTCTTGGATCTACAAGTTCCCAAGCTCAAGATCCTTTGCCTGATCAATGGAATTCAAGCAACAACATATTTAATAGACCATCACCCATTTTGAATTTAGATGAAGGTTTAGATCCCAATCTAGAGTCTGCACCTCGTTTAACCATCCCACAAGTATCTGGGAGTCTATCGTCTCCCAGATTTCTGACTGGAGATATTCATGTAGCTTCACCAGTGTCTGTAGCAGGGGCATCTACTCTCTCTGGGAGACGTCATCTACACCGTCATATACGGATTCTCCTTTCAAATAGGAATCCATCAGCAAATATGAATCCTGTGGCTAATAGAATCGATGCCATCTCAGCTGCCAGCTTGCATAGTGATTTCTTAAACTCACAAATTGATCCAGTTAGGGAAACAGCTCTTCAAAATTTAAGGACACAAGAAATTGGGACATCAGAACAGACACCCAACAAGGAGAGATTGCAGGCTAATGATCATCCCTCTTCTTCATTTCAAAATAGGGATTCTTATTATCTGACACCAAATCAATCGAGAAGGCAAACAGTTCAGGATCCAACTATTACAACTGCTGACAGACCTGTCAATTTGACTTTATGGCCTGATCTCATGGGGATCAACTCAATACCTGGTTTTGAACAATCCCATCAGTTCAGAAGCAGATCAAGCACTGAGCCCGATGGTACTCCGTCCTCATACCAAGTGAGAGAACAAAGCCAGTTC
The DNA here is from genome assembly GCA_018804465.1 of Populus tomentosa. Taxonomy (NCBI): domain Eukaryota; kingdom Viridiplantae; phylum Streptophyta; class Magnoliopsida; order Malpighiales; family Salicaceae; genus Populus; species Populus tomentosa. The sequence goes on along the minus strand of CM031993.1, from coordinate 747,844 downwards.
TATGACGTGAAGGAACAATTGCAATCAATGGTAAAAAACCACTTGGGAAGCTTGTCACAAGATATTGAATTAGGTATGTGAAGCTCTCTTTTTTGTGGTCACCCAAGTAGTTTTTACTTATTCAGCATTTCTGTTGTTGAGGGCCTGGGGAGACAGGAAGTTGATGGAGAAACAAGCTTTCTTGTTCTGGGATGTTAAAATCCCTGTAATGCAATCAGGGCTTTCCAATATTCATCATCAGACATGACATTTTATTTAGATTTCTTTATTTCAGGCAGGCTTGAAATGCTTGAGAATTCTTATATTTCTTATTTGTTGGTTAGATGCGTGACAGTTATGTTGTGTTAATCGCTTTTTAACCATGCAATGGAAATGCTTAAAAATGGCTTATTTCTACAAATGCAGACCATGATACTTTCAAGGATATAGCAAGGAGTTCTACACATACCATATTAGCTGCTTGCGGGCTAGAGCACAAGAGGAGTGAAGTTCATACAGTTCCCCTACCATCAACTTGTACACACATTGATAGAGTGGACGCTGGGCAGACAAGTGTGATGAGAGGTTGTTGCTCATCTTGTTTTGATTCTTTTGTAAGGAACGTAGTGAAGAGGATCATGGACACAAGACCGCGACAGTGGTTGACTTTAGGTCTTTAGGGTTTGATGCAGGGAGAAACTATTAACACTCCCTTTTTTTGTTAGAGTTGGACAAACATTTATGATTAACTTGTTCATAAACATAAATGACTTGACATTGAGCACACAAAAGCTCCATTCTTATTTGATCATGATACTCATTGTTTAGACTGACTAAACCGTACTGTTGTTGTTTATTGCCAATCCTATTTTCTTTCCAGGCTATTAGTTTATTTTGGTGCCTCTTTCCTATCACTTTCTGCTCATGCTCATGATAACATACATCGAAGCCAAGTTGATGCCATGACAGGTACTTAACTATTACTAAGAATAGTGTAAAAGATATTTAGGCCTGTAAATTACCATTTAAAAAGAAATGGGATATAGAAAAATATATATATCAGGGAGGATAAAAATATTTATTTTCGAAAAGAATCGAATCAACAGCTTGCTTTAACAAAAAAATCTTCGAAGGCCAAACCCATAACTTTGTCATCAAGGTCGAGGCTTTTCCTTTCTCTTAAGCTCTCTCTGCCTTTCCACAAACACCACCACAACCCCAAATGACAAAGCCAGGAGACCTAAACGTCTCTATTAGTCCAGTGATAGAGAAGTACATAACCGCTTTAGCCAGTCTCTTGAAGGTATTTCTCTCTCGTCTCTATTATTTATTGGCTCTTCAAGATTCAATTTTTTTGGGAGTTATCATTGAAAAGTTTTTGTGTCACGAAGTTGATTAAACGATCCTGGTCAGTGAAACGTGACTACATAACTTAAACCTTTGTTTCCCATTTTTGTGTTAGATATCAGAATGGATGAGGCATAGAGGTTATGGGCAAGCAGTGGGAGACATGGTGGTTCAACTGGACTTAGTATCTAAAGTCCGCTTAGAAGCAGCAGATAAATATTGTTAAAGCCTTCCTGACCATAGGAGAACAAACTTTGGGGTACTCTTTGAAACTGGTATGTGGAGAATAAACATTTGGAGAAGGCAGAGGCCACGATGCAGACAATGAAGGAACTGGGCCTAGCACAACCAAGTATGTAGAGATTCTGATGTAGGAGATGGAAGACGGGGGCATTTGGTGCAACAAATACTCGTTCAAGATCCTATTAAAAGCTTAAGCATTTTCTTCTAATATTGAGAGAATGGAGAAAGTTTCGATGAATATGGCAAGAGATCGTAGGATCAACTGGAAAGTTTGCCTTACCGTGGCAAAGGGTCACTTGAAAGCCGACTTTACTGAGAAAGCTTTAACAATATTGAAGCACTCAGAACAATTATCAAGGGTAATGAGAGAAGATATGCCAAAGAGAATCTTTTCTCTTTGTTTGCTGATATTGGTAATAAGTATGAACTACATCGTTTTTGGCGTTTCTTTAAGAATTCTGCAGGTTTCTATAATTCAGGCTATCTACATATTACAAGCTCATTGATGAAATCGGATGACTTTGCTGGCGCCGAGGAGGTTTGGGAGGAGTGGTTATCATTGAAGACATTGTTTGACATTCAAGTTCCAAATGCAATGTTCACTTGTTATTCCAGAAAAGGTCTTTGGGAAAAGGCCCGAGGCATTTGTGAAGAAAGATTGTAGAGAGTGGGAGCTTGGTGCATACTCCTTTGATCTTTTAGCAACTGGATATAGTGTCGGCAGTCTGATGGTGAAAGCAGCAGAAAGAATAAAGAAAGCAATTTCACGTTTGTTAACGTGGCCAACCACGCGGTTGGATGAGTTAACAAACACACACCAAGTAAAACAGGGTGGAAGCCCAATACTAATGCTTTAGCTGCATGTCTTGAAGGTCTGAAAGGCCAGAGGGATGTGGAATTATCAGAAGAGCTTTTCAAGTCAGTTATGGAAAATTGTCATTTCGAACCAGCTATTTATGATAGATTAAAGACTTGTATTGAATATGGAAATCTCTGAGCAGTGAGTATCACGGCATTTGAGCAAAGGAAGATGATGATCTGAGTCTTAATGGAGAAACACCAGATAATCATCATTGTTGATAGAACCGCCATTATGCATGTTGCACAACGCACACTACCTGAATACCTTATCAAATCTTTGTTTCCCATTTGTGGCCTGAATTCATGTTCTTTATCTGTACTTCTTACCCTCAGTGTCAAAAGACTGGGGAATGTCAGAATAAAAGTGACATAACAGTGGAGGCAAATCTGCTCCTTCATACAGGCTAGTCGTGATCTGGAATTGGTTGAACTCCAAAACTTGTTTTCAACAATTGGTCAACCTGTAGTACCTAAAAGAATATACTTGGTGCAGGCAGATGTACTTGCAGGAGATATCTAAGGTCTTAAAGTCTCTGTTATGACTCGCAGAAGACAAAATATTGGTTGTTTCAGTTATTTACACAGACCCAGTATTTTGGGTATTGCTATATCCCTTGACCCAACTGCCTGACACCTGCTTGTCTGATAGCCAAATTTGAGTTTTCCTTTTGTTTCTATTATACTTAAGCTTCAGGTCAACATCATCAGCAGAAAACACGCAACCCAATGGCTTGAACTTGATAATGGAACACACAAAATCTTTAAGAACTAAATGTCTTCGAGAAAATGCTTTTCTTTGAGAGACTAGTTTGCTGATCAAGAACTCACTACGGCTTAACAATGGAACCAGCCCCACAAATCCACAACATTACCCTAATGTGGCCATCAAAACAAAGATTGCCAGCAAACACCCCCACAGTCTGCAACAGGTGGGTGGGGTAAATATGTTTCATGTAGAATAATTTCTTGCAGCTAACTAGGGTGACAGGAGATGCCTTCAACGAGCAGATGTGTGCTTTATTTATCAAGATATTTTGTAATTTCAAATAACTTACAAGAAAGTAACACAGATATCCATTAGAAAAGGATAGCACTTTTAGGAAGTAACTTTTTTTCTTCTTTTCCATTTAATCATGACCTGAAAGTAAGTCTGTCCAACAACTAACGTTCACATGCAACATAACTTACACTCATTCCTACATTTATTTAACACTCCGTGCTTAATACATTCCCATCTTCACCGCAAACAAACCAAGATTGCAGGGCACTTAGTTGCAAATATGGCATTCGATACTGTAGCAGCCAGCATGAATCCACTTCTATAAAATGTCATCAAGAATTGTAGACAACAACAGCCCTTGTACAAACTCACTCCTTTTGGCCTTCTCTTCCTTATCCTTAATTGACATTGGAGGTGACTTCCTATTTCTGCAACCAAAAACAAAAATATAGCACCTGAATGAGGATAGTCAAATGATTTTGCATACATGTACACAAATGATCCAACATTTAATGCAGGACTATATTTCAACAACAGCAGCCAGGGATGGATTCCAGTTTGAGTTTAGTTAAGGGGTTAAGAGTGACCTTGTTATTATTCAAGCACCTACTTCAAGTACATGTAGGAGCACATGATTGAGTAGCATGATCCCCAAAAGTCAAGATTCAGGTACTCAGGAAAAAAAATTCAATGACTGAAACCATAACGAAGGGTGAAACTATAACAAAGACGATTGAGCAGCATCTTCCCATGGTACACATGATCTAGAGTTCTTATGATCAACTTAGAGCTTTGGAAAAAATGGCTAATTAATTAACTTTTCTCAAGTTCTTTATAGTTTCACTCTGTATGCTGAAACGCTTTTGGTGACTATTGGTAAATAGGATGTAGAAATAACAGATTTGGATAGGCAAAAACTGCAGTTCTTGATGCATAAATCAGTGGTAATTTCATAAACCATCCAAACCACATATCCCTTTCCTTTGATCCTATCTTCTCTGAAAAATTCATTTAAACATCAGGGTGGTTGACCAAAATGATTGCAATGCAAACTTTAATGTGCTCTCTATCAGTAAATGAGCAAAAAATCATACTTTATCATGCAACATAGATAATAATTAATTTAGTGGGGAAAAAAAGAGAAGAAAATCTGCAACTTTTTAGCGTGGGTGACAGAAAAGAATTCACATGTGTGTGTGTCCTAGGATACACAGCTTAATGTGTTTGGGCTAGGTGAAAGCAGGAAAAACTTAGTATGAGCAACTTCTGAGATTCTGATCTTTAAAGTCAACAGCATGGTCAGGTGTTTGTGGTATTTCTAGTCCAGCACAGAATAATGTAGCAAAATATTTGCACTATTCACATAATTTTATCATCAACTAGATAAAAGTCTGCAAATTGAATATGACAATTATGATACCATAAAAAGACCCATGGTCAATATCTATTAAAAGGTAAGTGCATCTAAGATCAATCCCCTTCCAACAATATTAGTAAATTACAAAAGGGAAATAATTTCTCTGTGACTGTGTACTGAAGAAAGCGATTAGGATATACATCTACAGCGCATACAAAGAATCTACTGCATGAGTTAAGTAGGAAAGAACAGAGAGAGACAGACTAGAACAACAGAATAACATACCGTTCTGAAACATTCCCATCTGTGCTTTTCTTAGCCGAACTAGTTTCAGACAAAAAGGAAGGCTGGGAACTCGTGAAATCATCAACCATGGGTAAAATGAATGAAGATAATAATGGATCAGGTGCTGCATTGGATGAGGGAACTATACAGGACGAACCACCAAGAAGGGATTGTAGATTTCCTTCTCGCAGTTCTTTCCTCAACAAAGAAAGGGTTGAATGAGGTCCACCTCTACGTGATTTCCTCTTGCGCTGCATGTAATTACTTGTCAAGGAACTCAACACAGGCAAGATCATCTTGGTTCACATGATTTTTTATACTGAAGCTCAAGTCAACAACAATGAAAAATTAAGTCTAGCTATAGACCAAAAGCATAAGAAAGTAATCTAAACATTCCCACAATAAAAGCAAACAAGAAGTTGAAATTGGTTTTGGAAGCAAACAAACACATGATCTCCTAAGGATAACAAATCATTTAAGCTAGTGATAACTCAATAGAAAAGGATATCTTGAATATATTTCCATGTTGTAGGGTTATATGTGCAACCATGTCAACACCCACCCTCATTGCACAAACTGGGCAAACCTGTAAATAAACAGCATCTATCGTGAGCAAAATTAACCTTCAATAAGATCTCAACATTGGAGCCCATAACAAATAATCTTGATTCAAAAAATGCACACTTAATATGATAGGGAATGACCTCTTTGTTTTATAAATCACGGCCAGTGTTGTACCCTAATTACTATTTTACAACAATGTACACCACATCATGGGCAGGGGAATCATAATCATACAAAACAAGTGGCTTTATGGGTAATAACCCCCATTCCTATCCTATCATAAAAAAAAGAGCTTACTGGAATGGATGAATTCTTAAGTTAGTAAGGTCAAGTTTTCCTGTCTCATAATTATCATCAATGTCTATGCCCATCAAGGGATTGGCATTACTGAATAGCACATAAAGACAACACTTCCTCAAAAATCACTTTGAAGAACTCCACGCATCAGTAACACTGAAGGAGGAAGATATTTGAGGCCAACTCAACTCTACAAAAACTTCAATATGCACATTTATGGTACTTTTAGCACTCAGGCAAACCCAGTAGATACAATTAACTTAGCTTGTTCAAGATGGACTAAATCTGGTACCCAACTGGTTGTCAGTGATACAGGCACGACATTAGAACCATTTATTCTAGACAGTAGGATCTCAATTCTCATGTTTTGAGGTAATAAACATGAAAGTAGCATGCTACATGAGTGACTAGAGAAGAATTCTTATAGGCAAAATAAATGAAATTTTGAACTCTATGAACATATGCAATTCAGCTATTAACATATATAAAGAATGAGAGTCCATACCCCATTCTTTGATTCAACAGGATGCTCATCATCAATGTGACAACACAGCCCAACAATATCAAAATATTCGGAACAGAATGGGCATGGAAACTCCTCCCTTATATCATCATCTCCATCGATTTCTTCAAACCCCATAAACATATCTGCATTTGCAAACATTATAACTATTATTTGAAGTTTAAGAGAAAATTTCCTTAGTTTATTACATTTAGAAACACTAAGCCTCCATTTGATAATAGTCAAATTCAACTCAATCTGTTAAGATTCATGATTCTCAAGCAGTCACCACTGATATCGGCCAAGAGGGGCAATTCCCTTATTAACTCCCAAAAAAGATTACTAGTTACCTCAGAACGAGAATTTATTTTGCAACTCACTAAACCTCGACAACAACACTTGATCCTTCATACCCATTCACTCCATAAACAAACACAAGATTTTCACAAAGAGAAACAATTTTCTTTTCTTTTTCTTTATCAAAAAGAAGGAACCTTTGAGTTTCAACTTTCAAGTAACAACCATGTCAAGCTCAGTGAAGTAAGTGTAGTTTCCCTTACAGGGGTTATAACAAAGCCATAATGAAACACCTTAACAACCCAAAATTCTCATCTTTCCTCATTTTTCCATCAAACAACCAAAACAAAACACTCTTCTTCAATAAAGAAAAGAAAATTGGATTCCAAAACCTTGCAGTTTCATTCATATTTTCTCCAAACTTTAAACACTAACACTTTAAATGACCATAATATTTCACTTTCCAATCATTTCTCAAAAACCAAACAGACCATTATAAACAAGCAAAAGACAAAGAAACGACTTCGGGGTTTGGTGCAACCAAGCTCAATTTACTTAAAAATCCAAACTTCAAACACCAACACTTTAAATTCCCATGATTTTTCGATCTCCTAATCATTTCTTAGCTACCAAAAAGACCAATAAACAGGCCAAAGACAAATAAATGACAGCTGGGTTTGATACAACTAAGCTCAAATTGCTTAAAAATCCAAAATTTATAACTTTGATACAGTTAAACTCCCATAATACTTAACTTTTCCATTCATTTTCTAAGCAGCCAAAAAACCTCATACATAACAAGAAATGATAATTTCGAAAACTAAAAAAAAAAACAAAATCTCACCAGATCGTGATTGAAGAGCTGATTGGTATCTCTTAGAAGCTGAAGAAAGACGACCACTCCATGAATCAGCATCCATAGCTCCTCCCTTTAAAATTAATTTTCTTTAAAACTCCGAAATTCTCAACCGATCCTCAGTTGTTGAAAAGAAAAGGTGGGTTTCCTAATCGAATTTTGAGGCTTTGATCTTGAATTTACGCAAATGAATACCCTTGAAATTAGGGGTTGAATCAGTGGAAATGATGATACTTGATAAGGAGGGTTTTTTTATTTGTTTTTTCTATAAAAGTAGTGAGAGATAATACCCTGCTGTGTTTTGTTTGTCGAAAAAAAGGGAGTCTGGTGTTTGTTGTGCTGTTGTCTTTATAATATATATTTATTTTTTTTGGTATTTTTGATAAATTTTATTAATTTTTTTGCTTTTAATTTTGAAAAAACAAAGATTTAATAAACAACCAATTTTTGGAAATAAAAAGCAAGAGTGTTACGGTTGTCTTACTAGCTGTTTTTTTTTTAAAAAAAAGTTTAACTTTTAAAAAACTCGTATAATGTTAGTGTACAAAAAAAAAAGTTTTTTTTAAACTAATAATTTTCTAAATCTATCAATTTTTATATAAAAACTTAATGTATATGTTTTAACTGGCAGTAGGGTAATAATTTTTTTAAAAAATTTAATATTTTAGGTTTTAATAACATTGAGTTAGATAACAAAACAAGATATAATAATATTAAATTTGACGATCAGATCTAATAATTTTTTATATAAAAAAACAATAAAAATAATATTTTTATGTTGTTACAGTATCGTCTATAATACAAAATTTTATGTCTATAGTATAATGATATATGCACAATATTTTCAAAGTATAATATAATATTAATAATATTTTTATTTTTTACAATTTTTCTTGAATTTAACTCTAAAATAATAATATATTGAACAAATACTCTTTTTTTTTTGCAATAATTTTTACCATGCATTTTTCTTTTTGCCTATAAAAATCTATAGTTATATTCTTCTTATTATTATTATTATTAAAATAAATAAATAAATTGAGTATTATTATTATTATTATTATCGGAGTGAGAGTCGATCTTCTTTTTTTCTGCTACCTCTAATCTAACATGACGAGTTGATTTAAAGATTCAATAAACTAAATTAAGATTTGAGTAGGATTTTATTTTGAATTGTCTTGGGTCATTGATTTGATTTGATTAGGTTAGTTACTTATAAATTTATAATGAGTGTTTTTCAGTAAAAAATATTAAATCCAATCAAATTATTTTTTTATAAATTTTTCTAAAAAGTTTAAAAATTGTTTAACACAACTAATTTTAAGCCTGTTTTTACAAATATTTTAAATAATTTGATGAATTTGTTAATTTAACCGAGTTGTTTATTGTTTTAAAAATAATCAAAGTTTTAAAAATATATAAAAATCATGATTATTCCAATAAAAAATAGATTAATTTAATAACTTAATCAATTCAAATTTAATTCGATTAAAACCTAACTATAATTCATTATCAAACTATTAATTCATTGATTCCTTAAAAGTATTTTATTAAAACTATATTATTATTATTATTATTATTATTATCAGTCAATTTATATTGAATTTTAAAATTATAAGTTTGTTTGTTTTTATGTTTTAAATATATTTTTAATTTTAAATTAAATATTTTTTAGTAATTTTATATTTTTTAACATTATAATTTTAAAAAATATGCCTTTAACGTATTTTTAAATAAGAAAAAACAACTACTACTACCTGGCTGCTTTTATAAGCCGACACCCCTAAACTCATGTACCCTGTTAACAATCAATCAAAGAACCCCACTCAACAGTTACGCAAACTAAAAAGAAAAAGGCAATCCCTCTACTTCATTTTTTTATTAATTAACCCCAACACCTCCACTATCTCCCAAAACATTTCCAATTTCTCCGGTCACGTGACCTCCCGCCATCTTCTCCGATCTCGATCACGTGACCTCCACAGCACCTCCAGATCCATAAATCATCGATTCCTGAGAGAAAGAGAGTGACCCTTTTTTGATTTCTTGCTGATTTTGTTATGGCAACGAGGAATCGGACGTTGATATTTAGGAAGTACAGAGATGCATTAAAGAGCGTTAGGGTTCCGACGAGCTCATCTCCGTCGACGAGCTCTGTCGGAGGAGTTGGTGGTGGTGGTGGTGGTCCGGTGATCGAATTGGCCAGCACTTCGCTTCTCAATCCTAATCGGAAATATGCTCCTCTTAGCACTGAAGATCCCGGTAATTCAAGGTACATATTCACATTCGTATCCGTATGCATATACATACACGTATAAATATCTGCTTGGTGTTTTTGTTGTTAATTAATCATTTAGTTTGATTGATTTTAGCAATGTGATATGTAGAATTGAGAGTGTTAGCTAAAATGAGATACGAAATAAGAGGTTTTTGCAGTGTGATTTTGTGGAGATTTTTAGTGTGTTTTATTGTTAGTTGATGTCGAAAATGCGTGGCAAATAGATAATTGTTGATGGGTTTTTTAGTTTTGAAGTGAAAGTTAGTGGATTTGTATGGGGGTAATGTGGAATATAGCTGCATTGAAGGAAAGTTTCGAAGGAGTTATTTTTGGCTGTATGTGTGTTTTGGGAATTGTGATCTGTTGGTAGCTGTTGGTGATGCATGATTATCTTCTTGCTAGATTGAAATGGGTGTTGCAAATGTTTGTCGTTGATGGGAGAATCGGATTATTTTTTCTAAATGATAGTGCAAGAGCATGGTAGAGGTTGAATCGAACTGGGTTATATGGATTTGAGATCTCTTATTGCCTGCAATTCTCAAATATCGGATTGGTTTCTGTAGGTATTTTTAGTCAAAGGCTTTTATGGAATTGCTTGTGAGGAGTGAAATGGTTGTGCTGGAAGGTGGTTTGAAGATTAGGGATAGTTCTCCTTCAAGCTAAACGATTTTGAAAGAATTTTTGATAGATGTGAATATTAACTTAAATACTCTCTAGGTACTGTTGCTTTCTCAATGGTTGAGCATTTGCTGTAAATTTTTTAATGGTATCCTGGTAGGAACATTACGAGTTGTTGTCTTGATGCAGTAAAGGTGCATTTACAGTAGGTTTACCTCCAGCTTGGGTGGATGTATCTGAAGAAATAGCAGCAAATGTGCAACGTGCACGTATGAAAATGGTTGAGTTAGCGAAGGCTCATGCCAAAGCTTTGATGCCTTCATTTGGTGATGGTAAAGAAGATCAACGGACAATTGAGGGTCTAACCCAAGAGATAACTGGTCTTTTAAGGAAATCAGAGAAGCAACTAAAAAGACTTGCTGCAGCTGGGCCTTCTGAGGATTCAAATGTTAGAAAAAATGTGCAGGTAAGCCTTTATTTTCTTGCAAGAACCAACTAAACACGTGAAACTGCTAATGATTTATTTCCACTTATTTCCGCTTACATATGATTTTTTTGGTAGATAATGCTGCCTAAGCCCTACAAAAAGCAAATTTTAAATTACAATTATGGGGAAAGCAGTCCCAATAATGTCCTGATAATTTAAAGGAGAAATTCTAACTGATTAGATGGTTAATAGGCCTCTGGTGTTCCTATTCTTCCCCTCTTGCTTATCCAATTGAAAAATTAGAATATCTTCTTGTGAGTTTCTTCTGGACCATGCACCTATAATTCTTGGATGAAATGATTGCTCTCTTCAATTATTGGCTTGGTTTTTCCATTGTTTTGCTCCATGGAATTTTATATGCAGTTAAACATGAGAACTTACACATTCCTTACATGGTTAATTGGTCTTGTGAATTGTGCTTATATTGGCATATTTTTATTTGCAGCGTTCCCTTGCTACTGACCTTCAGAACCTTTCAATGGAACTTCGCAAGAAACAGTCGACATACTTGAAGCGCCTCAGGCAACAAAATGAGGTCCGGGAAGGATTGCTTTTCCTATTGAATTACTGAATAAGCAAGGAATATATTAACATTTTCTTATAATCATTCTGTTTTGGTTTCTTTTGATATGCAGGGTCAGGACGGGGATGATTTAGAAATGAACCTAAATGGTGGTAGATCTATAATAGATGATGACAATTTGGACGACATGGTATGTTTGTCGTAACCTTCTCCACCTTAGGTTTATTGTTAGATATGACGAGTCATGAAATTGTTTGGTCCTGCATAGCAAGTTGATAGACAAAACTTGTGTAAGAAATTTTGTGAGATCTATGTTTTGTCGGAGCCCTCCACTAATCTGTTTGGTGGTTCAAGGTCAAAGCCTACTTGATATGGGCCGATACCAATATCAATCAGGGCTATGGTTTTATATCTTTCCTTTTGGATTTGGGGTCTCTCCCTTCCAGTTACATATAGGTGATATTTGGGTGTTCAAAGATTCAACAGATTATGAGAGAGTTTGTGCTTTGTATTTACTTATGTAATATAGTAAAATCTCTTCTTTTTCTTCGCCTGTGAACATAAGCGTAGGTTGAACCATATCTTCTGTTTTCTTCATTCTTTTTGTTTGTTTCGTGCCCTGAAGGTATAGTCTAATTTTTTTTTCCTGTCATTGTATCTATCAGTTATGTCCAGAAACATTATCTAAATAGTTTTGTAAGTTAAATTTCGTTTTTGTGGCCAAAATTCTTGCACTGTTTTTAATTACTGAGAATATCATATATCAATGATATGTTAGGTATTTAATGAGCATCAGATGGCCAAGCTGAAAAAGAGTGAGGCATTCACTGTAGAGAGGGAAAGAGAGATCCAACAGGCAAGCAAATGCTCTTGGCCTTTTGTTTTTTAATCAACAGAAATTTGGTAGTCTCCTTTATTTGTCAAGACTTTATGTTTTCCTTTTGATCTTTGTAGGTAGTTGAATCAGTAAATGAGCTTGCTCAGATTATGAAGGACCTGTCAGTACTTGTGATAGACCAGGTTAAGAGCTGATCTTCTTTTTTAAATCTGCGAAGTTCTTGTTCAATTGACTGATCACTAACTGTTTATTTCCCTCCAAACAGGGCACTATTGTTGATAGAATAGACTACAACATTCAGAATGTAGCAACTACAGTTGAGGAGGGGCTTAAACAACTGCAGAAGGTGCCCTTCTTACCCTCAACAATCATTTCATTCTACTTTCAAAAGCCTCTCTCTTTCTCTCTCATTTTGCATGGCATTGTCTGTATTGAATGGATTTCGCACCGCAGGCAGAGAGAACACAGAGACGAGGGGGGATGGTGATGTGTGCCACTGTGCTTGTTATAATGTGCGCTGTCATGCTGATCCTTCTTATCCTCAAGACGATTCTCTTTTGATTGCGAGCATAGATGTTCCTGAAGATTCTCTTTTTATTTGCGAGGCACAAGTATTCCTGAAGTTCACTCAACTCATTCATAATGCTGCGACGCTCCCCGCCAAATGTTACACTCTTGTAGATGGCTATAACTTTGCCCAATTAAAGAATGCAAACGCTTTGAATTTCCCGAATACACGTACCATATTAATCGATTACCTTCTTACATTACTATTTTTTTTTTTCAAAATTTTGTGGGGAAAGAGGGGAGAGAAAAATGTCCTCAAAGATGTATAGAATTGGCACTGTACGTTGTTCCTTTGTCACGGATCTGCTAGGTTGATTCTTTTGATTTTTTGGGAGGTTGGAGCATGGTGCTTTCAAAATCCAAGGCTCCCTGTTATGAGGAGCCTGAGGCCTTTTTAGTTGTTTGTATCCATTTTTGTTCATGTAATATAAAAAAATATGAATCCATCTCTCTGGTTTGCCATTAATTTCATGTTATCCCAGTTTTAACTACCTAGCAGATGTATGATAATTCTACCATGCAAGGATGAAACTTCGAAGTGATGAGTTTTGTGTTTCACCATGCCTGCAAAGCTATGCTTGTTTCATATTCTTATCAGACTTAATCATCTGAATTATTATGTTTTTTTTTTTCCCTCTCGGAACAAGAGCTAAATGCATGTATTTGGTTCATGGCTCCTATCTAGGCAGAAGTTATAAGATATGCCTTGTAATAGACCGCACAATTTTTTGAACCAACAGAGTATGTATTTATGTAGAGAACAGTAGTTACAAACGCTACATCATAAATGTCCTGGTGAACAAAATCCCTTCTGCATTTGACCAAACAGAGAGACAAAGTTTGGAATTTTCAGCACGGAGAGTGATGTGGACATCCCTGCAATCAGATCAAGGGATAATGTGAAATGGCATTTGTGGTCACCTTTGGCCTAAAATATAAACCTTAAGTGAAATACTATTTATAGTTTATTTCCAATTAACAATTCAACAAGCTCTCGTAGCTCAGTTGGTTAGAGCACCCGTTTAGTAAGCGGGAGGTCTTGAGTTCGACTCTCAACGAGAGCAGCACGACCATGCTTTTTTCGGTTTTGTTTTTTTTAATTGTCAGGCGGATGCAAAGACATCTTCAATTCACCTCGTTAGTTTCCAAGAGGTATAAAATGGACTGTAAGAAGCTAGCCAATACCAAGCAGTCAGCAGCACCCAAACTTCGTGTGTTTTCGTGATACAGTCATGTTTTTTAAAAAAATTATTTTATTTTAATTTTTTTTATATTTTTAGATCGTTTTAATACGTTGATGTTAAAAATAAATTTTAAAAAATAAAAATAAATATTATTTGATTTATTTTAAAATAAAAAAATACTTTAAAAAACAACCGTTACCACAATATCAAAAAAAAATCATTAACTTGCTAATGATCTATGATTGGATAACTTACTCATGATTCATGATCAGGTAATTTACCCGTTGTTCGTGATCGAGAGCTGTTAAAAATATATAGGATTCATGAATGGACCGTGTTCATGTTACCTGTTTTTGGTCCGTGATTATGTGACTTGCCCGCAGCCACGGATGCATACAAAATATCCTAGAATTTCTTTTTTTATTATTATTTCAAAAATCAAAAAATTCAAAATCAAAAAAATAAACTCTTAAGCTATAAAGATAAATAATCAAATTGAAATAGTATTGATAAGATGTTGAAGAAAGATTTAATGAAAAGAAAATTAAGTTTGAAAGTTTACCAAATTTGAAAAAATTAATTAAGTCTAAAAAGTTTAATTGACTTAAAAAATAACTTAATTGAAGGAAAATTAAGTTTTAAAATAAAAATAAAATATTATAATTATTTAAAACAGGTTTTTTGAATAAAACAAAAGGAATGAATATTACTTTAAATAAAAATAAAATAATAATTTAGAAAAAACTATTGTGATTTTAGACCTCAAACTGCCTGACCCATTTCATGAGCCCGCGCGACTAGAGCAGTCTGTATTGGCCAATTTTTGAAAGCATTTCCTCAATGTCTGTGATGAATTTCAAACACCACAGGGCGAAAAACTTACTGAAAATCCAGACCTTCAGATTAAATTCTATGATATAGCTTGAGTAGCATAACAAAATTAACATAATTTTCTTGACACAACCTGGCAAATAAAGAGTCCATCGAATGAGTGATCTGAACGGCTACAGAAAATCTCATTCCTCCGTCAATACTCGATGCATTTTGCAAAAGTTATAATTGAAATGTGAAAACATCGTTCAAAATCGTGCGCTCCTAAACAAAAACAGTAACTATAGCACTAACAAAACATAACTGAGGCCAGGATTATTGGAAAAATCATTAACTTCAGGCAGCAGCTTGGGATGCTGCAAGCCTTTTTCTAGCCTCCTCGATGATAGACAACTTGATACCCTTGCCCTTGGGAAGAGAAATCCATGGCTTGGTGCCCTTTCCGATGGTGAATACATTGCCCAAGCGAGTGGCAAACTCATGGCCAGAGGCATCTTGAACATGGATTGTCTCAAAAGTTCCCTTGTGCTTCTCCCGGTTCTTGATTACTCCAACTCGGCCTCTGTTTCTTCCCCCAGTGACCATGACAACATTACCCACATCAAACTTGATGAAATCAACTATTTTGTTGTTCTCTAGGTCCAGCTTGATGGTGTCATTGGCCTTAATGAGAGGATCCGGGTAGCGGATGGTGCGCCCATCATAAGTGTTCAGGTAAGGGATTCCTTTCTGTCCAAACTGAACAGATCGAACTTTGCAAAGCTTGAACTGCGTAGGCATTAAAAAAACAAATGAAATCATTAACTGGTGGTTCCACTCTAAGATATGAACTTACAAAAAAACGATTCATTGATCTATCAAATTAGTGCAAGGTCCAAAAAAACAAACATCACAAATCAAAACAGCAAAACCACATAATAGCCAAAACTATCACAAACCTTGGCCTCGTCATCTCTGAGGGAGTGGAGCCTGAAGCGGCCTTTGGTGTCATAGAGGAGACGAAAGCTCTCATTTGTCTTTGGGATTGACACAACATCTGTAGCGGAAAGCAAAACAAAATGAGAAGCCCAAATGAAGACTAGAATATGTAGGGAAAAAATGACAAAGAAATGATCATATAAGCGAAAAAGGGGAGAAACTCTATGGTTTATAATATGTAGGGAAAAAATGACAAAGAAATGATCATATAAGCAAAAAAGGGGAGAAACTCTAATGATTTATCACGCATAATAACCCCTTAAAATCTAGGATGACAAAAAGCTGGCAGACAAAAGCACCCATAACCTTTCACATAATGATCACTTAAAACAAGCATTAATTTCTGGCAGATATGAGCACTTATAACCTCTCACACATGATCACTTTCCAACAGCTATTTTACTGAATTGCATCCCTGGATTTCTTAATCATGTCATGACCACCAAGAGGTGTGAAAAATCAAAATAACAGCAAGTTCATACATTACTTTCAGCTAGAGATAATAATGATAAAAACTTCTCCTTGCTCATCTAGAAACAATCCCAAAGCATTGAAAACTACAAAATCCTACACCTATCTAGAATATCCACATAAGAGAAAAAATCATTGTAAAGACAGAATTGCACATACCCATGAAACCAGATGGGTAAGTTTTATCAGTCCTGACCTTGCCATCAACAAGGACATGTCTCTGCATCAAAATAGCAAGCACTTCACGGCCTGTGAGAGCATACTTCAGTCTGTTACGCAGAATAAGAATCAGAGGCAAGCATTCCCTAGACTTGTGGGGTCCAGATGATGGCTTGGGTGCCTACACAACACAAAATAAAACATTTTACACTCAAAATAGAAACACCAGGCTACAAGGAACCACAAGGAATTAACTGATATTGCAGCAAAGGGGGTCAGAGATTGTTAACATACAAATGCACCACCAAGTTTGTCGAGCATCCAATGTTTAGGGGCATTAAGCCTCTTCAAATGCTTCTTCAACCCTCTAGCCTGTAATGCATCATAAAAGCAGAGAGATCAATTAAACCAGAGCAAGTAAAAAATATCTTAATGACATTACTAAATCAGACACAGGTTAAAACAACAACCAGACACGCGAAAGGAAAACGAATCAACAAGAGGCATAAAGGTGTGACAAATCAAGGAAAAGCCTATCATTTCAAAATCCAACCTTTAAGAATCATTCACAAGATCTTGCAGAAAACTTGTTTCTTTCCAATTTTTACTTTATTCAACAAGACAAAATAATGGATACTTCCCACAAATTCAACAATATCAAAACCAACAAGTCCCATGTTTTCTTTAAAGAAATCAACTGCACAACCACTAGTAAGCATCACTGAGACAAGCTGAAAGCCAGTGAGCTACCGAATCCAAAAACAATACCAAAAGGCACATAAATCAAACTTTAAGAGCACCAACAAGAGAGAAAAAGATAAGCTAACCATTTTGGAAACGTAAAGGTCAGGAGGTAAGTAACTCTGCGGAGCTGCTCCTCTCGAGTCTCCTCCCCTGTTGCGGCTTCTAAAGTCCTGACAGGTTGAGAGAGATGCAAGCTATATATCACGGCTGTTATTAGTGGAACCCTAATTTAACCGAGTCTGGATCAATACATTGGGCCACAGATTTTTTGGACTTTTTTTGGGGCCCAATTATCTGTCCATTTAGCCATGTTTGTAATTTTATTTTATTTTTAACACCAACAAAGGGTATCTTGCATATTTATAATAAGCTATCGGAGGGTCGACGGATCGACCAGCCCAAGAAATTCGTCGGCGGCTGTACGGATTGACCTCCAGGTTATTTAAATTATAATTATTTAAAAAATAAAGTGATGTAAAAAAAAAAGGCTTGAAATGATATTATTTGAGTAAAAAATTTATTCAAAATAAAACCAATCTAAACCATCCTATAAATTAATACCGACCTATAACTATTTTATTTAAAAGCCATGAAAAAACGAACACTCTCTCTCATGCATCATCTTCTTTGCCCAAAAAAACACCACCTTCACTGTTAAGAATATTTTTTTTTTACTTGAATTTGCTTTTTAAAAATTATTAGTTTAAATACCATAAACTGCTACTAAAAATTTATATAATTTTAAAATTTATAGGATTAATTTTAAAATCTGTAGAATTAATCAATACACATAAACTAACCTAAACACCTGTATTAATCTAAAAAATCATAACACTTTTTGGTGCCTTATTACAAGCTCATTTTTAAGGGGTTTGGAGTCAAAGTTCTGGGATTTTTGCTGGGGTTTGAGAGACTAGAAGAGGAAAGTGCAATGAGGAAAGCAGTGGGGTTCGGATTTGGAGTGGTGGGTTAGCGAGAATTGAGAAAGATTGATGAAAATGAAGGTAAGTTAATGAAAGGCAAGTTAAATCTAAAATTGCAAGTTGCAAGTTGCAAGGAGGTAACCAATCAAGATACTAACAAAACTCTTCGGAGTTACTGGGATTAAAGTGCCAAGAACTATATGCAAGAAGGTGTCTTCATAAGAAGAAATTGATAGGAAAGTTGGAACAAAGACGGTGAACGGTGAAATCAAAATAATAAATCAATACTGATAGCAGTTCAACATTTCCCTTCAATATAAGAGTTTTTGACACTTTAAATAACAAGCCAGTACATTGTATATATCCTAGAAAACAGCTAGGAGACTCGTATCTTTGCAACCGACTCTTACAATGTAAAGGAGACATCATTCCAATATTCCTTGAAACTACAAGCATGGCAATATAAAGATTTTCTGAGTGCCAAAAATTAACACTAATGAAAAGGGAAGCAGAGATGCTACCATGACGACTAGGACAATAGAAAAAAAAAAAACAGAGAGAGAGACTCCATGTCCTTTTTATAAGACTCCAATCTCCTGGGGTAACTACTCCCTTTAAAATGAACTCAGGTTTCCCAAAATATTCTAGACATTGAAACCCAAGTTCAATCATGCCACCAATCACGTTCATTTCTCTTCCCGCAACGTATTACTCTGGCCATAATGAAACCCGGGCCAGTCCAACAGCCTATCAACCACTACCCGAAACCAGAGGTAGACCAAACATGACACCAAGACACCTGACCTGAACCTGACGACCATCTCACCACACTCCTCAAGGACTTCAATGGAGCCTGCAGCTAAAACTCCTGCAATCAATAATACATCATTGAGTGCTGGAAAAATATTTTTCAGTTTTTGGGACCTTGGGTAGCAAAACTTAGATGCCCATTGGCCCTCCATGCTGATCACCAAAAATTAGCCTGGATTTACCAGAATATGAACCATCACACAATTAATATATACCTTTAGCTGAAGTTGAATCCGCCAGAGGGAACAGCAGGAGCCTCACCCCCAAATTGGAACCCAGATTGGGAAGCATCTCCTGGTGGCATTGTTTCATCCTCCTCTTCCAACCAATATGTCTCAAGAATCTTCACTGCCTTCTCATATATCTCAGTGTTGTCATGTGACTGTAGATTCTCAATTTTCTCCAATCCTTCAGCATCATCAATCATCTGAGCATAGAGATTTACACCTCCAGTTTCACTGACATTCTTGTCAGCTTCTCCAACCTTTAAGATGTTTTCAAGGCCTTCTAAACAGACTGTTACAATCCTTGGATCTGGGCAAATGAGAAGGTCACACAAGGGCTTGATACAACCCTGGCTGACAAGGTACCTGGAAACCATGTGTACACCCAGATGAGCAGGCTGATTGATTCACTCCTCAACTTGCAAAATATATTTTCCAAACTAATAAGATTACTGCTTCTTACTTGATTTGTTCATGGGCACCACCAGATGTAGCATTTGAAATTGCCCATGCTGCCTCTTTCTTGATGTCAAACTCAGCATTTTGAAGTAGATGAACAAGTGGACCGATAATATTAGCTTCAATTACAGCCTGCAAAATTTCATGAACAAGATATACAGAGAATCAATTCATCGTTCAGACTGAATTGATGCAATTTAATAAATAAATGCAACCGACAAGCATTTCTGAGTTACCTGGATCTGCTCCTTGTTACCAGCTGTTATATTAGAGATGGTCCAACAAGCTTCCTTCTTGATGCTCTTTTTATAATTGTTGGCCAACAAGTTCAAAAGGCAAGGCAGCGCTTGATGATTGATGATACACTACATGGTAGCAGAACACATCAACATGTGAGATAAACAAATCTCTTCTTACAATGAAAATGTCCATGTGTGCATCCTTAATGATTTTCCCAATAACAGAAAATGATTGAAAAAACGCATTTCTTTTCATAACCATGAAATAAAAAGACAAACTCCTACTGCCTTCTCTGGCAGTTATATTGTGCAAATAAACATATGCCCTATTTCCTGGTCATGAATGCCCTCGTTAGCTTTCTCCTGAAAATGCCTTTTCGTATCTGCTCCTATTCCCTTCGACATATAACAAGCCTACTAATGTAAATTTTTGTACAAGGTACTTTGAACTCAAAACTCCTCCCTATTATTAAGATAAATGGTTGCTGCTTCCAACATGGGTAACCCAGTAAAAAAAATTAAACAGCCTATTGTCCACCACTTTGAAATTATTTAGAAAACTTAACTGCATTGATTATAGCGAATATGAAAAATAGTTAATAATTCACAGTACTGTAGAACATATAGCTGTTTAAGCAGTTGCTAAAAGTAGAGGGCCTTTGGCCAAGGCCACTGATTCATTATAACATTAGGTTCCACTTCCATCCAATACAGGGATGAAGTGGGCTAAATGCTACACCTATTATACTGAACACTTACTATCCCTGTATGGGATATCATCAAGGTACTAACAGGAATGCTAAAACAGAGACAGTATCTCCAATAAAAGAATTTTCTAGATTGTGGGATAACAAAATAGTGTAGCTTTTTTGCACACAAGAGAAACATATGGCTATAAGCGATAAATACCTGTGTCTGCATATCATCGCCAGTGACGATATTTCCCACAGTGCGAAGAGCAGGAATCAGAACTGAAGGAGATGGGTGCCTGAACCATGATACAAAAGTTCAGGATCTGGGTGCCTAACAAACAAAACAGAAAGTACAAGTCCCACAATTTAATACTTACAGCAGAAGCTCAACTAGCCGTGGACATACTCCTGCTTCGATAACAGCTTGAATTTTGTCGTTTGTACCATCCGAGAGATATGAGAGTGCCCAACATGCATCAGTTAAGACTTCTTCATCGTCAGAATGAATAAGGCGTGCAAGAGCTGGAAGTGCAGGCTTAACCTGTTAAATGAGATTGTAACAAAAAGTCAAGACCTGTGGCCTAAGAACCAGCACATAAAATGTTACAAACAGCAAAGATTCAAGTCAGCAATGATCCCTGAAATCCCTCATAACTATATATTAAAAAAGGATAAATGGCATGACCATTATCAAGTGAAAACAAATAAAGTGTGGAGCATTGATCTTTTCACATTCAGTCAAAACGCAAAAAAAAATGAACTAATAAATAACCAAACCTGATCAAAAGGAGGTTGTGGCTTGCCTCGACAAAAGTTTGAGAGTGTCCATGTAGCATTTCTGAGCATAGAAAGTTTGGCGTTCTCATTTAATTGTGCCAGTAAAGGAAGCAAAGCTCCGTGGCCAAGGACAAGATCACGGCATCTAGGAGAATCTCCAGCAACATTTCCCAAAGCCCACACAGCCTGAACATTCAAACATGTAAGGGAGGAGTTTGATCACTATTATCTAGCAGGATAGCTACTCACTGCAACTAATTAATAAAAACCAAATTCATTCACACTGAACAAAAACAATAAGACCTAACCCGAGACAATTTAAATGAACAAAAGAAAATCAAACTATTTAACACTGGTCATGATCGATTTTCATACCTGCTCACGAACATCATCACTTGGAGAACCAAGAAGTTGTACAAATATAGGAACAGCCCCATGATCAATCACCACCTTGGTGTTCTCAGATGTTCCAGAAGCAATGTTTGTGAGAGCCCAAGCTGCTTCAAACTACAGTAATTTTCACCTGATTAGATTCTCCAGCATATACAACAATAAAAAAAAGAAACAAATAGTCAAAGGCATCTACAATACCTGTAATTGTGGGAAGTCCTCCCTCATAAGAAACTGAACAAATCGAGGAACAACACCAGCTTGTATAACTTCCTCAATAGGAGGGCTGCGCTCTGGAAACAGAAATTGACAACAGAGACATGTTATGCAAATAGCATCAATGCTATTATAAAAGACATTCCAAGAAGCAGTTTCTCACCAATTGAAAGTAATTTCCTGAACTGAGTGGTTGCCTCCAATTGCAGATTACCATCTTCAGTCCAAACACCAGCAACCATTGATGGCAGATGTTCCAACTGCTGTCAACCAAGTCCAACATAGAGAATAAATCAAAACTCGAACATCTTTTAAGATCACCAAAAGTGAAACAAGCAAGTACCCAAATTTCACCTAAATTGCAAGTATCCACCATCTAAACCTCCAAAAAGCTAATGAACTAACACACCTGGAAATAGCCAAACTAGAATCCCAAAATTATTGGTTCAAACAATTCAACAGAATACAAATTATGACATGCATAACACACTCAATCACGCAATGAAGAACCAATATCCAATGGTTTAATCAATTCCAACAAGAGATCCTGGCAAAGTGGCACCCAATACCAATGCGATGGGATTGGTTGCACTCTACACGATTGAGACAAGTACTCCCATTGCATAGCTCAACCTAGCAAACAAACTTTACAGTGAAACCAATAAAAGCACCATAACCCTTGAATGAATAAAACTTAAGCCCTTCAGATAATCTAATACACCCAGTTCTGATAAAAATTCATCAAAGCTCCAAACCAACTGAAACCTAAATCTTTTAAACCTAATTCTAACTAAGCCCAACAAAACTAACACACTATAACGCTCGAAAACAATCAGACCACCAATCACACCAGAATATTATTAACAAAATTCACTCAACCTTAACCATCTCAACAGCAGCAGATCATTAAATTTAACCACAAAGCCACCATTCAAAACCAAATTCAACAAAAGCCCTAATTTCAACTGAAACCCCACACACACAAACACTCAAAACAAATTACAATAAAAAATAGTCGAAAATGAAGACGAAAATCCATAAAATCACGAAACTAACCTTCTTCTCGGCAGCAGAAGAGTGGAGACTAGCAGGCATGGCTTGAGCCTGAAGTCCTTCACGTCTCTTCTTTTGAAGACTCTCTTCTCTCCGATTCTTACGGATCTCCACCATGTTATCCTCCCTCCTCCGCCTTCCCTCCTCCGCGTCCACCGCCACCTTGTACCTGTTCCGGCGGACCTCGGTCCTTGCACTCGGCCTCAACGACATCGTTTCGGATTAAAGGATTATACGATGATTATTTTGGATTAGCGACTTGGTTGAAGGATTAAGCAATTAATCGAACAATTAATTGAGGATTTTGTTTGATTTTTTGAAAGTTGAGGAGAGAGAGGGGGGCGTAGCGGAGAGGTTTGCATTATATATGTAGGGTTTGATAAGAAAATGGGTTTTGATCGTTATTTTATTACGAGATGTGCCATTGATGGGGTTAATTTGAATTTTGAACGTGAAGAAAACAGGTGACCTTTTTGAGGGAACTGGTCGAACGACGCCGTTTATTGATGGAGGGAAGTTAGCCTGGTCGCTGTGTGGTACCTCGCAATAGCAAAAAAAATCACAGAATGCCAGAGAATATGTTAACTTGAAAGATTCATCCAACTAACCATGATTGATCAAATTATGGTTTTAATGATTTCGTTGGCTAACCAAACCAGATCAAAATGAGGTGGAGTCAAGAACAAGAAGAAAAAAGAACAAAACGCTGTCGTTTTTAATAAAAATAATTTATTTGAATTAACTGCTGATTGAATAATCCAGCCTGTTTTCGATTCAAGTCTAACAACTGTGCATGCTAAGATGAAAATGATTATACAAAAAAGAGAGAGGGACACAATTGAAATCTTTGATGAGAGAAGATTATACCAGGGGAATTGTGAAAAAACAAAAAAACTTAGTGAGGAGTAAAGTTTTCAGACCTAGTCTGGTTAAACACTTGAATTCCAGGTTTTAACTGCATCATTAGATTATTTAGGTTAAAATTTTTTAAAAAAAATCAAAATGATATTATTCTAATAAAAAAAATTAACGGATTATAACCGGATCTTTTCAAATCACATCAAATTTTTTCTTTTTATATTTTTTATTTAACTCAATCTGATAACAGTCCTAAACTAATCCACTAGAACTGGATTTCAAAACTACAGTGACAACGATATTCTGCACTCCCGTACTCGAGTAGCCCTGGCCAGGGAATAGGCAAACCATCACTTTTACCGTGTGTTCGTGGAATGTCGTTCACTTTGATGTAGGTTGCAAGGCAAATAATTGAAATTGATTTGTGATTTTAGTATGGTCCAAATTATTTTAGATGAGGTCACCTTCGAAAAATAAAATACATGGGATTAATTTACGTATCTTCGATATAAAACTATGGGATATTGTGTGATGTTAAAGACGAAGCTCTTCACGTGAGCTTATCACGTGCCCGTAGAGAAGAAATATCAATTTGAAGAGGAGGATGAAAAGCTTTTTCAATGATTGATGCTTTAAAGGTAGTGGCAGTTCATTTCATGCATGATTCATTTGTTTCTTGGACTGGGGATTTCCCAGACACCTGAAGGGTAGAGACCTTAAAAGAAAAGCTGAGAGAATAGTGAGTTTCAGTGTAGCTTTACAGACAGTTTACTGTGTGTGTGTACCGCTCTCATAAAATTACTCATTTACCTTTTATGGAAGGAAAAAACAACCTTTAAGCCTTGAAGTGGAGTTTTGTTACTCTTTTCCACCGGCCCATTACTATTTAAAAAATTATGTGGGCGTGTATTTGTTTTTTTCTTATACCGTAAAAATACTTCTTTGTTCTAGAGTCAACAAGATTTATAATTGTTGACAAGGGGTTTTTTTTATTTTTCACAGGTTTCTTAACAGTAAATATATTTTCTTGCCCCCGAGATTAGAAATGTGTTGAGAAATTGGATAGGGGTATATATGGTTTTTTACAATTAATGTACAATGAAAGCACATTTTTAACCTTATAAATGACAAAAGTCAAGCTTTATTTTTGGAAGTATTTTGGTATTTTTTCATACGGTTTTTTATGTAATCAACAAGTTTATGCTTTGTTTTTCAAACGTAATTTGGTGTTTTCATGTTTTCTTTTCAATTTTTTAATTAGAATTTTAGGGTGGATATTCCAAACATGTCAATGAATGAATGACGTTTGCGCAATTCAGGTTGGCATTAGTGACTTCATCTAGTATCCAAATCTGATAATCTACTATCTCACTGGATGCACACCCGTCTCTTCTAACACATGGTGTTACGTGTGTAGACGTGTGTACGAGCTCTGGGCTACCTATCTCGGCTGAAGCCAGCCTTAGTTTCTCGATTCCTCTTCCTGTGCATCCCTGAAACGTGAGATTTGTGTGATTTAACCTTGAGAAATTAAGGTTTATTTCCTACAACATGGCTCCGTATGATTTCATAGGAAAATGAAAAAACAATTGAATGACTCGTGTATAGAGGCTCTAAGATCAATACAGGCTAATGCAGTAAGATTTCCTATTTTGTTTTTATTTTTGGAAATAAGTTTTTTTATGATTTTATTTGACATTTCTACATGAACGTGGCACATGAATTAAATGAATTTAATGTTAATGCGATGGGATTTAGATTGTTTTTTCTTGGTACTGATAATTTTTTTCAAAAAATATTTTCATTTATATGACATGAAATTATTTTTTAATAAAAAATGTTATTACATATCGTTTGACTATTTTAATAAGAATACTTGAATATAATTATTTGATATTTAGTAATATTAAAAAAAACAAGTGTTATTTTTTTTAAAAAAATCTTAAATTAATTAAATAAAAAAGATCATGTCTTTTCTTTTCTGAATATAATTACGGTTGTTTTTCAAAATATTTTTTATTTAAAAATATATCAAAATAATTTTTTTTTATTTTTAAAATTTATTTTTAACCTATCACATGAAAATGATTTGAAAATATCAAAAAAATATTAATATAAAATAAATAAATAAAAAATAAATAATTTTGTTTAAAAATTACTTTTAAAAAAAAAAAAAACATTGATAATTAGCATGCTTCTGGTTCCTGGATGCCGGCTGACTGGTTGGTTGTCATTGAAAACTGTGCACGGCGAAAGTAAATTCTTACCGTAGATCTATCGAAATAATTGGCAAATTAAATGTCCTTGTACCTGATAGCAGTTGGCTCAGTCGAATGGGTCGAGACGCAGCTTTTCAGGGCCTGACAAAACTGAAGCTGGTCAGTTCACCCTTTAAACGCGCTATCGTTGATTTTGAAGGGAGTTAAGGCAAAATACAGCAGAGAAGAAAATGTTGAAGTGTCATCCAGTGATAACCCCTAATCCCCACAGCAATACACAATACAGCAAGCAAAATTTTAGCTAAAGTTTTCCTATTTGCTGCGACCCACTTGAATTCTTCGCTACCATGATTCTCCATGCACACCAGACACCAAGATAAGACAAGCACTATAAAGAAGGGGTGCCGAAAGCTAGAAAATGAAAAGCAAGCCAGAGACAAACATCCCATGTAATGTAAGTTTGCAAGTTGCACTACAGACACACCAGTAAAGCACTGACAGCTACAGACCTCCAGTCCTGCCACTCAATAAAAATATATTTGATATAATAATAATAATTGTTTTTAAAATAGTTTTTCATACTAAAATACATGTTAATAATATTTAATATTTTTTTATTTTTTAACTGGCCAAATAGAACCATACATGGCCCGAATCACACTAGTGCATGAAACATGTCTAAGATAATGTTTTACAAAACTATATAGTATAAGTGATATGCATAACAAATGTCAAATTTGTTCTCCCATGCTGGCCCGTGTCTCATCTCCTAGTTGAAGGACCTTAAGAAATGGCTTTGGATGCCCATGTTGTCTCGTGTTTGCCAAGGACAAATGTTACCATTCATAGCTCTTCTTCACTCAGTGTTCAATGAACATAGGAAAAACATAGTGTATGATATAAGTTGATGACAAACAACTTAGGGGAAATTTTATTCTATCTGAGTATAATCACAAGCCTTCCAAGTTAAGAACAAACTAAATTGTTACCTAAACTAATCCCCCCATAAACACCAAATTTCCACCATAATTCATGCACTTGGTTGGATGATCCACTGTAATTCATGCATCAACGGCGAGAGCTGCTGCGCTTCGCTGCATTACCTTTCGATGCATTGACACGTGCCCTCTTCGTACTCGTCTGGTCATCATTGAGGTCAAAGTCCATGCCATTCCCACCAACCATTTCCATAAACATCTTCTGCAGATCTTCAAAACTATCTCCCTGGAATATT
The DNA here is from genome assembly GCA_018804465.1 of Populus tomentosa. Taxonomy (NCBI): domain Eukaryota; kingdom Viridiplantae; phylum Streptophyta; class Magnoliopsida; order Malpighiales; family Salicaceae; genus Populus; species Populus tomentosa. The sequence goes on along the minus strand of CM031993.1, from coordinate 720,484 downwards.
CAACACACCGTTTGGAGGTCAAATTTACCATTCTGCCCTTTTGATATGGCCTAGGTGAACTAATAATGGTTACACAAAAGGGGGGCAACAGGGGAAGGTGAAGGAGTGGGAGCTCAATTTCCTACCTCATCTTTCACGTTGTTCATCATAGAGATCATCTCTTGCATAAAATCACAAAATTCCTGTTTTCAAAAATTTACAAATTGAAGACATACGGGCAATCTATTGAAAGAAAACAAACTAAAAAGACAGAAGAGACATCAACAATAGGTAGTCCACGATACTGTGGCATCTCATTTGTTGTGCGCATTAGACTTAGTACGACCCAGGAAAGAGCCTAGATCACTGAATTATTAGATTAACTCATGGATCACAAGATCAACCCAGACAAATTTCTTGATGTTGACGCAACAAGTTCAAACCAGACCAATTCAAATTGAAACTCAATCCAAATCGGGTCAAAGGTTTCCAAAATCAACTTTCCACTGTTTGTCTACGTGCAGCATTTCAAACGGTGAAAAATTATGCATTTTCATTCCAACTACGGTTTAAAACGGCACCTTAATATATATATGTTCATTCATCTAATAAAAGTCTATTGCAAACGTGTTTTCTAAAAAATTGATTTTTATTTTTATTTTTAAATTATTTTTTATGTTTTTTTTAATGTTTTGATATGTTAATATTAAAAATAATTTTTCAAAAATAAAATAATATATTATTTTAATACATTTTTTTTAAAAAAATAAATCCAAATAACTGCTACCACTAGAAATGTAGAGTGAATGACACGTTATCGATTTCAAAAAGAAGCATCCCATGGTTTTTTTAGTCAACAATCATGTTTAATTTATTACTGTTGCTAGCATTTAAAAAAAAAAAAAAAACTTTGGCAAGAATCCTATTTACCAAATTGCCACGAAAATGCCTTGGAAGCCTCAATCACCCCGCACAAAAATAAAGTGAATGTGCCTAGCCAATCATTAACCACCACAACCACGAACACCAAAACCTAAAAAACGACACCATTTTGTTCTGCCTTGCAAGAACTAAAACAAAATAGAAAACAAAGAGGGTACCTCGTCTTCTTCCTCCAGGGGATCGTAAAGCCCAGCATCGTACATTGACCTCTTAAATTGATCAGATAAAACTGCAAAAACCCATTAAACATAGTTACCTTCGGTTTAAAAACACAGCCTTAAAACCAGATTACCACCATTAAAACCGCCACTCTCACCGGAATAAGCCTCTTGAACTCGCTGGAACCGCCGTTTGGCTTCTCCGCCGACCCCAGGACTTTGATTTTGAGCCCACTTATCAGGATGCCATTTCTGAAATCATTAAAAGAAAACGTTACAATCTTTAGATAAACCAGTAAGAAGAGTCAAAACGTGGTGGGTTGTTTTTTAAATTCTTGAATTTACCATGGCAAGTTTTCTGTAAGCAGAACGGATATCAGAGAAGGAGGCATCCCTACGAATACCAAGAATCGTGTAGTAGCAAGATCCGCCTTTGGATCCTCCTTCTCTATCCATATCTCTTTACTACAATTTAATTTACACAAAACAGCTAACCTAAGAACTCACAGTCGTCAAAGAATGAGCATAGCAGAGGAACAAGAATGCTCAAGATCAAGAACTCAGGCCCAACCGGGGGGTAGTTCGGCTGATTCTGTTCTTGTCTTTAAGGATTTGAGGAGAATTGAAGCTATAAAAGGATGCTTGTGTCTGTAGAGAGAAAATATCTTTGAGAAAAAGGGAGGGAGGAAAGTTCGAGAGACCTGAGAGTGATGACAGTTTTTGTGTTTCAGTTAAACTGTTAAAGATGAAGTTTCATTTCAGTCACTTGATTTTTTTAAATGTAAAGTCAATCCCCTACTCTTCACGTTGTTAGTCACCTTGTTCTTTGTCCATGTTGAATTCTCCCTTAAAAGTCAAACACACTAAGCACAATGATACAATATGCGTCTCGGGTGTTGTGGTTAAAATGTTATTCGTTAAAAATTATAATTTTTAAAAATAAAATTTGAATTTTTATATTAATATCAAAATAAATTTTAAATTTTTTTAAATTTTTTTATCACGGGTGATGTGTCCTTTTAAAAATTGAATTCATGTACATGGTGCACTTGATGGTAGGATTTTTCGCCATCTTTCACAGCAAATTAAAAAATAACCACATGATTATTGAAATAGGAAAAAAAGGATGGAATGATGATAAAAAGAGTAAAAGGACCTAAATGAGATAAAATTTAAAACAAGAGGACATAATAAATGCCACTAACCCTTTACGGTTTCGGGAGCCTAGATATTTTCATGCGATCTTGTGATTTTCACATTTGAATTTGGAATAATTACGGGACTTGCCATTGCAAATTGGCGTGCTTTTGGGCCTTTGGCACGTTTCGCGCCTTTTTGTTTTTTTCTTAATCGCGGCGCGATGCGTGTCGAAAAGATTCCAATTCGATTCTTGAAAGGTTGAATATCTTTGTTACGGATGGCAGTGGGCCTTCCTGTATTTATATCAGATTAATTATTTAACTGGTAAAAAATTAAATATATATATTTATTCATCAAGCGCCCTCCTTGGATTTAGATATTTTTTAACGAAACGGAATAAATCTCTGAAAAAAGAGAGTGGAAGCTGAGATGGCATCTAAGCACGCCCTCCGATCAGATCAAAGAGCAGTTTCTAGTCTCCACAGATAACCCCTTTGATCTTGCCCAGTCTCAGTGTTAACCTTTGATTACGATGTAAACAGGTAAGAAATATTGATGTGAAATCTATTATTTTACCATTTGATGATGATGAAGGTGAAAGAAACTCTCTTTTTTTTTAGTTTCCGTGAAGGAATCGTGTGTGCTGTAGAGAGATTGGGGCAACATTCTTCCTATCCTCTCCCTCGTGAGCTTTTCCTGGATTTACTGTAAACATACGCGCCGCTGATTAATTTACCTGTAAGAAAATATTTTTCTTGTTTGTCTGGTTAATTTGACTAAACATAAAAGGCAAAGAGGTCACCCAGAGAGTTTGAAAATGTGTTTCGTAGCGTAGTGTTTTAAAAAATTAATTTTTTAAAAAATTAATATATTTTTTATATTTTTAAATTATTTTAATATACTAATTTTAAAAATAATTTTTTAAAAATAAAAATATATTATTAATATATTTTTAAATAAAACATATCTTAAAAAATAATCGTAATTATATTTTCAAACACATATTAATATTCAAGCAGTGGCTATTAAACTTGTACGATTTCGACAAGTTAATTCATTAGATTTAGAATTTAATTTTCACTGGATTTAAAATTAATTAAACAGCACTATAGCTAACTTGATAAAACGATCTAATTTATATATTTTTTTAAAATGATTTTATTTTATTTTATTTAAATTTATATTGAATCATTCTAAATTAATTTATCACAAATTGAGTTTAATAATTTTATTTTTACAAATTAATTTTCAATAATTTTTCAATTTAATAGATATATTAACCCAACTGTTTTTATATCCCAACCTCTAATTTAATACTTGGAGTAAGCATTAAGGTTTAGAAAGTGCCCTCTTCTAAGAACCAGCCATCATGCTCTGTTGATCGCCTACTTTCCAAGTAATTTAAGTTTCGTTTTCAATCTTTACACAAATAAAATGCTGTTTCTAGAAGCTAAAAGAAATTTGGCTTGTCTTATAGATATTGATTTAGGGGATAAATATAATAGTTTCCTATTAGTCTTATTAAACCCGACTCGATATTATAGGTGAATCTATTGATCGGTTGATTTTGAATATGATCCAAGCTAGATTTTATAGATTTTATATTATATTAACTGATTAATTGACTCGTCATGTCAATCAACCATTCAGCCAAAAACTCGGGTAAATTCTAGTTTTATTTTTTTTATTTTAAAATAATATAGTTTTAATCTAAAAAATAAGATATGATAGTATTATTTTAAATTGTTTCAAGTTGATGTAGCTTATGAGCTAGGTATAGACTAAATAGGTGTATTATTAAAAGATAATTTTTTTGAATGTAATGATTTAGAAAATAAATGAAAAAAGAAAAAGTAATGGTTTAAAGAAAAAGATAATCTTTATTAAGGATGGATAAGTGTATTTATAAATTGACTAATATGACGGGCATTTGGAAAAGGGGTGGCATGTATCCAATCAGATGACAATCCACCTGTAAATATGGAATCAGGCACCTTTCCAGCTTGATTACTTTTTAAGACAAGGAATAGCCACTCACGGTGCATGATGTGATTAGAAATATAATAGTAATTATGGTTTAAAATATTTTTTTTTATTTAAAAGTATATTAATAAAAAAATATTTTTAAAATCAATAAAATAATTTGAAAATATATAAAAATATAATTTTAAATAAAAAAATATAATTTAATTTGCATTTCTAAGTACGTGTTTGAGAGTATAGTTATTGTTACTTTTCAAAGTTCTTTTCATTTAAAAAAGCATATCAATAATATTTTTTTATTTTTAAAAAATTATTTTTAAAACTAGCACATCAAAATGATTTGAAAATATCAAAAAAATATTAATTTAAAATAAAAAAAATTAATTTTTTTTAAAAATACTTTTAAAAAGCATTCTCAAACAACATCTAAATATACTCTTAATTAACACTCATAAAGTTAATCAAATATGACAATGATTTATTTATTTCTAATTTTTCTAAAAACTTGACGATCATGACAGCAAGTGGATGTGTTTAATGATGTTTTTTTTAATTAATATATATTTTAATTAATTTTATAAATCTTTAAATTAAATCATGTCTAGTCATCTTATTAGTTTAATGATGTTTTTATATATATACTAATGCGAACCTCGTGATCACATTGTCCGCATCATACACACAAACAACATAACATACTACCAAGCAATAGATTACAGGCAACAATAGCCCGAACGGATATTTCATATAAATAAACTATATTTGTATGATGAATTTATAAAAATAAAAACTATTTTTTCCTAGTAAAAAAAAAAAACACTTCCAAGATAAAGTAAATAAAAATGTCAAAAATAAAAATAAAATAATTATAGGGTTAAATATTTATATATGTATTTGTTTTTTTCTTTATGAGAAAATTAGTTTTTCATTATGATTCTTTTTTATTTAATTTTATTTTTCAACGAAAACCTAAAATTTATCTTATGAAATTAAATAATAAAATAATTAAATTAAAAAAAATTAAAGATAAAAAAAAAGGAACTTGTCTGTAACTTTTATTTTGAAATAATAGAAATTAACTCTAAAATTATTATAAAAATAAATTTATTTTATTTTTTTATCCTCGTATCTCCAACCAAAGCAAATATGTTTTTATATCCATTCCCTGTAGCTGAAATATAGAAATTTTAAGTTTTAACTCTATTTTCCTTTATGAGAAAATTAGTTTTTCATTGTGATTCTTTTTTATTTAATTTTATTTTTCAACGAAAATTTAAAACTTTATCTTATGAAATTAGATAATAAAATAATTAAATTAAAATAAAAAGTTTAAAGATAAAAAAAAGAAGAACTTGTCTAGTTTCCTGTAGCTTTTATTTTGAAATGATAGAAATTAATTCTAAAATTATCATGAAAATAAATTCATTTTATTTTTCCAACCAAACCAAATATGTTTTTATATCTATTCCCTTGTAGCTGAAATATAGAAATTTTAAGTTATAACTCTCTGTATCATCTGGGATAGCTCACACAGCATTAGGAAGAAGAAGAAAAAGATAGCAAAAAGCAGAGTAGATAACACCCGATTTTGAGAGAGAAATATTCACCATATTTGATCATTCCGAACATTCTGTACAAGAACCCATTTGTGGTAAATTGTTACAAGAAGGTGAAGAAATGACTATAGGAATCATCATGAGCTAACAAAGGCTAAACAGAGTAGCTAACACACAGAAGGCCATTTGTAACATTTTTTACAAGAAGGGCAACTTGGAAGCTATCGCCCTAAGCTAACAGGCTAAAGGAGTGAGGACCTTTTGTTGCATTTGTTACATGGAGGGAAGGAAAAGATTGCAAGAGAACATGACATCTAATTAACCATTTCTCATATGCATCCAGGAGAGCTTATCTGATCCTAAACGTTGAGAAGCTTACCACAAGCCTAGTAATTTACATACAGAGGCCTTGTTAACATTCTTCTAGCTGCGAGATCTCGCATAAATGACCCCATTTTGAGGGCAGCGCGGAGCTTGCACCACCTTGCTTTCGGTGGTCGAATCCGGGACATGTGTATACCGAAACTGGGAAGAGAAGAAAAAAAGCCCGCATCCCCTTCATCACCTGCAGTGAAGATAAAGGCACCGCCTGTCCCCCATGTTGAATTACCAGGAGACCAGGTTGGTGTTTGGACACCAGAAATGTCCTCCGGGCTCAATTCCTCGGTTGTCACAACTGGCCAACCTTTTGGTGACCAACTGTTTTCCTCGGTGTAGGGAAGGGGGAGAAAATCTGTAAATTTGAAGCTGTTCCGAAACATTTGAGGGAATGCTTCTTGATGAGTAGTCTGAGCTCCAGAAACTTCCAACGGACTGCTACTTTCTGTGTCGTATCCATAAGATGTTGAACTGGATGAATTATTGAAATCCATTTGCATTTCTGGTTGATCGCACAAAACATCTCAGAAAAATGAGAATCGAGTGCTTGGAAATGGTAATTACAGAGAATTCTGGAAATTGCAAGTTCATATACCTTGGCGTATGACTGGGAATTCAAGTTGCTGCAGAGCTAGATCTGGACCATTAAATGGCTCAGCCTGCAGGGGTGTCAAGGACCTCGAGGGGCCAAAATTAGCACTTGCATCAACCTGGATGAAGTTGTTCAGGTTCTTATAAGCTTGCCGCTTAATGTTTTCAACCAAGGCCTGCCAGATTGAACAGAGAAGTTGATCAATCACATCGGAAATATTTGTGCTGGATTGATGATCATAAAAAAACCCTTAGACCCAAGAAACGCTGGACACTTCAAGAAGGGTCTTTTTGTTCCAATCTAATGAATCAATAGAAACTAAAGCTGTGTCTAAATTGAAGGATTGCAATGAACTCCTTGATCTTATGCATTACTTACTTTTTGAGGAGGGGAGAGATTATGCAGAGACTCATAGTTCTGGCCATCAAACGTAACTCCTACAACTTTGTAGATGGAATCGAAGAGCAGACCGATGCTTTGTCCAGCATCGAAGTAACTATAGAACTTGCTTTCATCTAGAACACAGGTGGTAGCATGCTCTATAATTGTATCCCATATCCTGTTCGAGATGCCACATCCAAGAACCTGCAGCCCCATGGTTAGGACAGATTCATTAAGTCGGTGCTCATGAAACTGAGAATAACTAAATAAAAGAAACAAGGGCATGAAACAAAAGGAGATTCTCTTACAGTGCGCAGCATCGTTGGATCGGTCATATACAATTGCAAAAATTCCTGCACAGACCCGACTCCTTCAGATGCCAACCGCTTATGGAATGCACCGTCTTTTGCAATCCTTTCCAGTCGCCATATTTCATCATGCAAGTGTGGAGGGTGATGTTTCTTATACACTGAATAAAAAAAATTAACTGTCAGTCTTGTTGATTTACTGTAGATTTCGCTAAAAACAGAGAGCATGTAGAGTTGGAGTTGAGCTTCGAACTTACACTCTCCGCGGTGATCCTTAACCACAAAGGCTTCGCTTCTTCCTTCCCTAATCCTCATTTCATCAGAAACCTTTTGTACAGGTCTAGCACCCAACCTGAACTTTCTACTTCTCTGCCAACTACTATTATCAGTGAAAACTATATCACCTAGCTGGCCAACACCATCTCGTAATGTAACGGTGAGCTCTCCCGTCACCAATGGCCTTCGACCTTCCCTTTCACGAATCACGTTGGCTGCAAATTCACCCCTACTCCAATCTTCTTGATCATCGAAACCAAAATCAGCATCAAGGGGAACTATCTCGATTTTCAGGGAAGCTAGAGGACCAGATGAGACAACGTTCCTCGTATTGGCATCCATCAACACAACTCTGATTGGGTAGCCGTCCTCAGCTTCTAACTTGCCACCAGTGAAGATGGTGGAGGGCAATTTGTTAACAAAGTGCAACATCAGGCCTCCTGATGTCTTGTTCTGATTCAATGAGGGTCTGCAAAAAGGTGAGCAGAAAATGAGTTTTATCTGATTAGAACCATGAGGGTACCAAAGCTTGTAGAAATAATGAATAGGTTTTGCAAGATCTATACAAGCTGGATTAGAACTGCAGAGACAGAAACCTTATAACAGAGTAAAGAGACTGATCCAGTCACGATAGTTGTTCAATTGGATCAAGCTTGGTTTGATCTCAAACTCAAATTCTTACAGAACCAGAACCCTTATCAACAGATTTTTCAAAGATAAGAAGCAACGGAGGCAAGAATTTACCTTGAGGATGATTGAAGAACTCTTAGAACCGTCCTTTCCACCTCATCTCGGACCTAAACAAACAAGAAGCAGAGCAAAATTTTAAAGACTGCCAAGCAATTAGTACTTCGTAATATTTAGAATTTGAGCTATTTCGAACAGATAAAAGGCTGCCATACTCAAAAGACAGGCAAATCCTTGGTATGAAATCACATGTGTTACTCATGGAAACCAAAATAGCCAACAACACACAAGAAGTAGAAAGGCAAGGCAACGACAAAAGCAGCTCAAAGTAGCAGAACCTGTTACAAACCCTAATTACAGATTGAACTTGAAAATTGTCAAGTTGCTGTTCTAAACTATAACAAGTTGCCATTTGGACATAAAACTAACTGGAATGGATTTTGGCTAAGAAGAATACAATTAAAAATGGAAAAAATAACTAATAAATAAAAGAGAGAAATCCTACCACAGCTCGAAGTAATGGTTCCATTTTAGACATGAAATCATTCACAGAAAGCCTTCCCATCACATCTCTAACAGCGCTGCAAGAAAAAACCACCAAACCCAAATTATTTAAAACCTGTAAAACTATCAGCTAAAAACACTTAGAAATTCGCCAAAAAGAAATCAACCCACTTCCTAAATCTCTTTGATTCTTGAGCTCCCGGGCCTCCCATCCCAAACCCATCTTCCCCGCCATCAAACTGAAAGGGCCTCTTTAGCACCATCACTTCAGTACTTTCTAAACAACAACAACAAGAAGGCCCTTTTCAAGAAATGTAAAAGAAACACTTGAAACTAAAGATTATGGTAAGCAGAGAGGGAGTAACCACTCGAACTACGAGGGTTTATATAGGAAGTTGGGTTGACTCAAACCTCGTGGTTTGATTTCTTTGATCACCTAGGGGAAGCTACATGGGAACTTTCATCTGAAACTAGAAAAAAACAACATGAAATGTACAAACGACACGCTAAAACTCAAAAGTCAAGGATGGATTTTCGATAAAGTTCAACAAAAAACAACAAGAAGTTCTGATATTGGACACTCCAACGTATCAGAACAGACTCGGAGACATAGGAGTTACCTATTAACTGAAGTATAAACGAATAAAAAAAGACCAAGAACTTGGCGCGCGAATAGTACCTGCCTTTAGATACTATCAGACGCAAGTCGGAATTTTATGCGAGTTAACGAACGAACCGCGTGGATAATGATTGAAAAGTAGACCACCACTAATCCCTTTGTATTGTTACGTGCCCACAATAAAACATAATCATTAAAAATAGTAAAAGAAAGTGATTCTGATGTGTGTGTTTTTGTTGTCCTCTCAAATATTCTTGTGTGCCTCGTGGTGTTTTTCTTCTTCTTTTTTATGCCATGTCTGTTACACAATCTTTATCATTGCAGCCAAAATAATATTTGTTAAAATTTTAATTTTTTAAAAATTATTTTTTAATATTTTTAGATTATTTTAATATGCTAATATAAAAAATAAATTTTTAAAATAAAAAATATATTATTTTAATATATTTAAAAAAAACACTTTAAAAAACAAACACTATTACAATGATAAAGAGTTTATTATTAATTTTACTGCGGTTTTTTTATTGAATGGACCTTTAGTATATAATAATGAGCCTTTTATTTTCCAATCAAATTATCCAAATAATTCAAATAGTTGATTGGTCCTATTAATTTCAGGTCAGTTTTTTTCATGTATTTGGATGAACGGTTAATTTCTCATCAATTTTACATATATTCCAATGGTTTTTTTTTATTAATTTGGTATCCAGATCAGCTTGTGCACACCTCAATTAATTTCACGGGTCCTGAAGTTAACGATCATGTAAGCTTCCGATAACTTTAAGATTTGTGGGACTCGAACTGGTGACATTTAAAAAACAAACCAAGAGCCTGACCAGTTGAGTTACACCCCTCGGGGTTGTATTCCGGTAAATTTGCTCACCACTACAGTGTTTTTTTTAATAAACTATACATGTTGGTCCTTGTAGGATTTAATTAGAAATATTTCAATTCAGTCCCTTGAGCCCCACCTGACCCAGGCTGAAAACGGTTTTCATAAGTGATCGATGTTCTTATTATATTTGGAAATGTATAATTAAAAGTAGAAAAACACGGTAGCTTGACGGGTCACTGATGTTGGAAACTAGTAATGGAAGGCTGCTGGAAGTTACGGCCAAAATTTCCAGGCTACGCGTTCTAGATTTGCAAAGGGACGACCTTGAAACAGAGCACGATGCAATGCAAAGACACAAACAGCAGAAGGAATAAAGAATTCATCAACTTTGAATTAAAATCTAGATTTCCATTGAATTGGTCTAGGAGAATTTGAATCTTGAATTCAATTCAATTTGTATTCAACGTAAATCCGTGTAATAAAGGTACACATCTAACTGCATCTTCACAAATTCTTTTGTTTTACTTTATAATATTCATTGCTATTTTTTTATATATATAGATTAATGCGAGTATTCGGGCCAGTTTGCACGTACCCAACTAATCTCACGGATCCTAAAGTTAACAACCATATAACCTTCTATTGATCCTGAAATTTATAGGATTCAAACTAATGACCTCTAAAAAACAAACGCATGATCTGACCTGTTAAACTATACCTCTCAAAGTTATTCATCATCATTTATCCGTGACACTAAACCCTTTCTTCTTCTATTTTTTTTTTCTTTTTTTAAAATAAAAATAAAAATAAAAATAAAAGTTATACTTTTCAAATTCAACCCGGAACTCACTTAAAAAGGGCTAGAATCATTGGATTTAAACTAAATGTATTATTTGTGTCTAGAGCGAAATCGCTTTAGTTTTTCTTTTTTAATTTTTTAGTTTTGTCTTGAATTTGATTTCCCCCCATCATCTCTTAAATCAATCAAGAGATATTTTGACATGGTTTGTAATTGTTTTTCTTAAATAAAAAACCTCAAAACATACAATTGATTGTCAAAAATGTGTAAAGTCAAGTAAAGTGGTTTTTATAAAAAATAAATTATATATATTTCAATATTTAACGGTACCCTAAAAAATAAATTGAAGACACTTACAAGCAAACAAACAAAGGATAAGAATATAATTTCAAATAAATTATTTAGATCTACCGTAATTAGATAATTTTGAGGGTGTTGATGGATCCCATGTCACCCTCAACCATCAGATTCATGCACACACCTCCTTTCTTAATAGGGTACAAAAAGGTATATTTATTTTGTGTTTAGAAATTATTTTTAAAAAAATAAAAAATTTATTTTTTATATGCTTCAAATTAATATTTTTTAGTGTTTTAGATCATTTTAATATACTAATATTTAAAAAATATTTTTTAAAAAATATTTTAATATATTTTTAAATAAAAAATATTTTAAAACACAATTAGTATTACATTTCAAAACACTATCTAAGTGGGTATTTATACATTTAGATATGCTACAATGATTGGTATCTTTTAATGAAGACTCTGCATGCCAAAACTAAATTTTCTTCAAATTCATTTCAAGGTCAAAGTAAACCTAATTACCTCAGGAAAAAACCAATTCAAAATCCAACTCTCAACTAGCAATATTATTTTAATTTATTTTTAAAATATTATTAAAAATCAACTCGAATTAACACACAAGCCTATCTTAGCAAAATTTGCTCCACTCAATTGATGCAAAGGGTAAGAGAACTATTCAATTCAATGCAATTAATAGAATCAACATAACCCACACACTGCACTGTTAGAATAGAAAGATCAGACAACAACCCCTTCTGCATTAATTTGCTCTTAATCCCACAATTTTCACGCGGCTTCAAGTCCATTTATTTACATTAACATGACACCTCAAAAATATTTGAATGGTAGGGCATTGATTCCACCAGTACATGACACCTCAAAAAATATTTGGATGGGAGGGCATTGATGTTAAAAATTTTATTTTTTTATTTAAAATTATTTTTTTATGTTTTTAAATTATTTTAACATGGGTTAATATATTGATATAAAAATTAATTTTTTAAAATTAAAAAAATAATTTAAACAACAATCATTACCGCGCGTTAAAACACGGAGTTCGTTGATATTATCTCGTCTGTCTGTCCACCCATCAAAAGAAGAAGAGCACAAAGGTCCTTGATTTGCTTTGAAAGAAGAAAGGGAAAGGAGAAAGAAGAATCAGCATTAATTAGTGGTATAATATTCGAGAATCCCTTTTATTTATTTGCTTGATATGTAGGGGCTGTGGTGGCCACAAATATGGTCAATACTCAACAGTCATGGTTTGTCCGTCAACTGGTCGGAGATGGAGCAACAAAGTTTCCGTGCAATTTCCGGCTGTTCAAGCTTTCAGATCAATGTATTTTCTTGGAAAATCCCCTCATCTGGGAAAGTTCTGGGAACTTGTGTCTGTTCCTTCCTTTAATTAATTATAAGACCAAAAAAAAAGAAGGTAAATCAACGGAAAGGAAGAAATTTCGAGGCAATGAGGTTTATGTTTGACCCCTGCAAGGCTCCTTTGCAACGACGGCATTAAAGCCCATGAAGGGCTAGCTACCACTTGACTCACTTTACTCCATGGATACGCTTAAGATATAATTCAAACAACTCGATTTAATATATTAAAATTTTTAATTGAATTTTAAAATTAAAATAATTTTATAAAAAATAAATTATAAAATTTAATTTTTAATAAATACAAAAGATGATTGAGAGGGAGTTGAAAAAATAAATTATAAAAAAATAAAAGAAATTAAGTTAATTCACAAAACTCATGATTCAAATTATAAAATTGGGATAATATTATCAAAAATAGATTGAAAAAATTATAAAGTTTAATTATTAATACATATAATATTAAATAAAAATAATAATAACAAAGTACTGTTCCAACAAACAATTCTTTAGGAGGAGGGAAACATTGATTTCCTCTCATTAATAATTGGAATATTAAAGGAATTTTTCTGGAGATATAATGATATGCTGTATTTTTGCATTGTTCGTTTGTTGTTGCTGCTGCTATATCCATGGTGAAATAAATCCATTTCAGTTTACGATTCTCTATCTAAACGGAAATCTAGAACAGAATAACATAACAATAAAACTTAAATAAATTAATTAAACCCAATATCATAAACTAAAATTTAATGTACTCACCAAATAAAAACGGTTTGGAATATTTTTTATTATCTATGATGATTATATGCGGGTGTGCGCGAGTATCTCTCATCTCCACGTGGATGTATATAAGATATGAGAGTATAGAGATGTAAATATTTACATTAATTTGGATTAGAAACCAAGTAAACGAGGGTGCGTTTGGTATTGTGGTTGCTGTTGTAGTTGTGATTTAAAAATAATTATTTTATAAAAAGTATTTTTAGTTGAGATTGGTTCGGAAAAATATATGTTTGGTTAAAATTATGGTTGAAATTGAGGTTGAACAAAAAATAGTTCAATGTGTTTGGTTAAAAAAATACTTTTAAAATTGAGGTTATAAAATAATTAAAAAATATTTTTAATTTAAATATTATAGATTTAAATATTTTTTATTATTCCATTAAACTATTTGCAATGTTATCACATACGAAATCTATCTAACAATGACTATATTTTTTATGGTTTCTTAAGCACGCAACAACAAAAACTGAATTTTTTGTTACGTCATCAAGCGGTATCCTTCTAATTTTTTGAACAAAACACAATAAAAATAAAAATAAAAACTGAATTTTTTTAACTGGATCGGACCCGGCAAGAACATAATTGGAATTGCAATCAAATTCTACAAATGCTACGTCATCATGCGATATCCTTCTAATTTATGTAATGTTATAAATAATATTAAATACTAGTTTTTTGAGTAAAACTTAATTTTTTTTTAAAAAATTACAATTTCATTACGTACAAAATTCATTCGACAAGAACTATAGTTTTCATAATTTTTTTTGCATGCAATAAAATTAGATAAAATATTATCAGAAATAAAATTAAGATTACAGTATGAGTAAATTTAATTCACCTTAAACTATTTTTTTAACAAAAAAAATATTGTTCACATTCATGTGAATAGTGTGAGTGAAATCAATTAATTACACTGATTTTTCAAGAAAAAACCTAAACTTTTCACGTGAACAATGTGAGTGAATTAATTCACTCACACTGGTTTTTTAAAAAAAATTAAAAAAACTGTTCAATTTAGTGAACAGTGCTATAGTGGAGCATGGCTCCACTGTTGATGTTAATTTCCAAGCAAGAAGCGGCAAAATTATTGTTGATGTTAAATTGCTGCTTCTCAGAAATCCTGTAGCACACCACAATTATAAGTGAATCCCACGGAAAAAAAAAAACTATTTTTCTTATCTTATCAAATATTAATAGTTATGGCTCACCCGTAGCCATGATACTAAACACCCACTAAGCAATGTTAATTATTCTGCATCTAGGGCACGGATGCTGCTGTGCTTGTCCACGTATTCTGGCATGTTCATGATAGATAAACTGAGATAGCAAATGTAAAAGTGCAGCTTCTCTCTTTTTCTTATTGACTTAGTTACACAAATGATCCTATATATATACACATATATTACGTGATGGTGTTGACAGCTGGTGTAACTGAATGTCTGTTATAACTGTTTATTCAGTTATAACAGATTGCAGGTTGTTACGTGATGCCTTTTATATCTGGCTTATCATCCCCCCTCAAGTGAAAAGGTCTGGGAATGATACAAAGCTGAGATTTAAGAGATAAAAACTTTGAACTTGTGAGATTTTTTGTTAGCAGATCAGCTGGTTGCTCTGCAGTAGGAATGAACTGCAGCTGAAGCTTTCCTCGGGTGACTTGATCACGGATGAAATGAAGATCAATTTCGATGTGTTTGGTCCTGGCATGAAACACAGGATTCTTGGCCATATGATAAGCACTGATATTATCATACCAAAGAAGAGGAATTTCAGGGAGAGATACACAGAGTTCTTGTAGTAGAGCTTGCATCCAAATCATTTCAGCTGTAGCAAAGGCAAGACCACGATATTTTGACTCTGCACTGCTACGTGAGACCACCTTTTGCTTGGATGAGGACCACGAGACAAGATTGCCTCCTAGATAAACCAGATAGCCACTGGTACTACGTCTATCATCAGGTTGTCCACCCCAATCGGCATCGCTAAAGCCTTCCAATGTCAGGTGACTGGAAGGACTCAATACTAAGCCATCATGCAAGGTGCCTTTAAGATAACGAAGAATTCGTTTAACAGAAAGCCAGTGAGCAGAAGTAGGTTGCTGCATGAATTGACATGCCTTGTTGACAGCAAAGGCAATGTCAGGTCTGGTCATGGTAAGATACTGAAGAGCCCCTACAACACTGCGATATTGAGTAACATCTGATAGAGGATCACCATTAAACTTGGATAGGTTCTGCCCAACAGCACCAGGCGTGTGTGCTGGTTTAGTATCAAACATGAAAGTTCGATGGAGTAGATTAGAAACATATTTGCTCTGACTGAGAGTCATTGAGCCATCATGATAAGTAACCTCAATACCAAGAAAGTAGGATAGCTTGCCTAAATCTCTCAATGCAAAGACTGAATTAAGTTTATCAATGAGGGACGAGATATGTGTGGATGAACTGCCAATGAGGATAATATCATCAACGTAGATAAGAACAATGAGAGTTGAGGATTTTCCAAAGTGAACAAACATGGAACTATCAGTTTTGGAACTGCTGAAACCCCATTGTAGAAGAGCAGAACTCAAACGTTGAAACCATGCCCGTGGGGCTTGTTTCAAACCATATATAGCTTTGTTCAACCTACATACTTTGTTAAGAAATGAAGTGTCCATGTAGCCAGGAGGCTGAAGCATATAGACCTGCTCTTGAAGATCACCATTAAGGAATGCATTGTGCACATCAAGTTGGCGCAGTTCCTACTTAAAACTGAGAGCAATAGTTAGGATGGTTCGAATAGTGGCAGCTTTAACAACAGGGCTAAAGGTTTCAAAATAATCAAGACCATGAGTTTGATTATACCCTTTAGCCACAAGTCTGGCTTTATACCTTTATATGCTCCCATCAGACTTGTGTTTGAGTTTTTATACCCATTTACAGCCTATGATATTAGCATCTGAAGGTTGTTGAACAAGATCCCAAGTTTGATTGCGATGTAAGGCAGCTATCTCTTGATCCATAGCTTAAGTCCAGTTTGGATCAGTGAGAGCTTGTTTGAGAGTGGACGGTTCTGAGATTTTTACAGCAGAGAGATCAAAAATAGGCTTTTTCTTTGTGATACCATGCATTAACCTGGTTGTCATGCGTGGAACTGGGGAAGAAGATGGAGGAGGAGTGGGAGGACACAACTCAGGGAGAATGTTAGAATCAGGAGTGAGCTCAGAACTGTTTGGAGAATATGAGCTGGTACTATGGTCTGGCAAAGGAGATGATGGGGTTACAGAATGGTTAGAAGAACAAGTAGGAGAAGGTGTTGAAGTAGTGATGATTGCTAGAGGAAAAACCTCATTTGAGATGACATTTGTGGAAGGGGAATTTGTAGCAAGAGGAAATTTATGTTCATCAAACACAACATGAGGAGAAGTGTAGACACGTCCAGTGGCAGAATCAAGGCATAAGTAACCTTTATGATTGAAACTGTAGCCAAGAAAAGTGCACTGGACAGATCTATACTGCAACTTGTGATTATTGTAAGGACGAATGAAGGGATAACACAAACAACCAAATACTTTAAGAAACCTATAGTCAGGTTCTTTGTGAAAAAGAGTGAAATATAGGGAGGCATGATTGAGTACCTGGCTAGGCATTCGGTTGATAAGAAACGTAGCTGTCTGGAAAGCATATTGCCAAAATAGCATTGGTAAAGAAGCATGAGCCAACAGTGCTAACCCAGTCTCAACAACATGCCGATGCTTTCTTTCAACTCTTCCATTCTGTGCTGAGTTGTAGGGACAAGAAAAGCGATGGAGGATGCCAGACTGGTGTAGAAAAGTCATAAAACACCTGAACTCTCCACCATTATCAGACTGTATGCATTTGATCCTAGTATCAAATTGATTCTCAACTTGCAGTTTGAACTGCTTGAAGGTAGGCAAGGCTTGGTCCTTTGTATGTAAAGGATAGAACCAAGTGTATCGGGAGTAGTCATCTAAAAATAAGATGAAATATCTGGCACCAGAGGTTGCCTTGACAGAAGCAGGTCCCCAAATGTCAGTGTGAATAAGTTCAAGTGGTTTGGATGCACGAGAGCTTGAGAGATGAGTGGGTAACCTATGACTTTTAGCAAGCTGACAGGAAGAACAAACAGTAGCTTTATTCTTTTCACAAGAAATGTTACACCTTTGGAGGACTTTGGTTACAATCTCAGTAGTAACGTGGCCTAATCTGTGATGTCACAGCACCACCTTATTATCAATAGGATGAAAATTATAAGACTGAAAAGCCGAAAGCTTATGAGCACCAACATAAGCTAATTTCTTGTTCTTCAATACTGGAAATCTGTAAAGACCATCTTCAAGTCTGCCTCGAGCAAGCACCTTTATCGTATGTAGATCCTTCACAAGGAAGCTATTAGATCAAAACTCAATTAAAGCATTGTTGTCTGAGCAAAATTTAGCAACATTGATTAAATTGAGTTGGATAAAAGGAACATGGAACACCTTCTTGAGTTGAAAGACATGAGATTTAGAAGGCAGACTTGTAGAACCAGTGTTGGAAATGGATAAATGCTTACCATTCCCAATTGTGATTTAATCTTTTCCATTGTAGGGTGAGGAATCAGTGAGATTGTCTCCATTCTGAGTTAGATGATGACTTGCGCCAGAGTCAAGATACCAAGATTCATCTGCAACAGTATTAGAAGAGGCTACCATAGCAGGAATAGAAGTTTGATTACCAGTTATCAGAGAAGAGGTGCCACTGCTCTGAGGACTCTGATAGGAGATATCAAACCTGTGATAGCAGGCCTGAGCCATATGACCAAATTTTCCACATAACTGACATTGTGGTTTCTCAGAATTGTTCAAATTATATCTTACAGTTTGTCTATATCTTCCTCCTCTGCTACAGCCTCTGTAGTTACTGAGATTAGGATTGTAATGTTGACCTCTACTGCCAGTGTATGTTCTTCCACCTCCTCTGTTACTAGAGGAGGATGCATAAGTGGCAGTCATGGCTAAAATTTGTTCAATTGAGCTTTGTTGCTCAAGGCGATGTTCACAGGCTAGAAGCATGCTGTGAACAGCTTCAATAGAGATTTTGTCATCTCTAATGTTAATTGCAGTAACAACTGCATTGTAGTCTGCTCCAAGGCCTCCAAGGAGATTCATAACTTGATCCTGCTCAGAAACAGGCTCTCCAATAGCAGCTAAACTATCTACAGCTGCTTTAACTTTCATGATGTAATCTATCATGGTCATAGATCCTTTCTTTGTGGACTGTAGTTCCAGTCTTAATTGCATTATCCTGGCTCTTGAAGATGATGAGAAGGTTTTCTCTAATGCTTTCCATGCACAGTGAGAAGAATTATGACCTATGATCTGTGCCATGATCGGTGGGGTGAGGGAGGAGTATATCCAGCTAAGAATTGTGCAATCCTGTCATCTCCATGCAATAAAAGCTGGATTGAGCACTCCTGGACTTAGTTCCTTCTCTGGACAGATAGTCGATCCATCTATAAAATCTTCAAATCCATTGGCAAAAATCACATTGTCAACTTGAGACCTCTAGAGGATGTAATTGGTGCGATCAAGTTTTATAGGCAACGCGTGATTTAGCATTTGATAAGAAGGTAAGGGCGCCATTGTTGTGGTTTGTGTAGAGCCAAGAGAACCGGCAGCTGAAGAAGACTGGGTGGGAGCAGAAGCCATCTACTGGATCTTTGGAATGCTCTGATACCAAGATAAACTGAGATAGCAAATGTAAAAATGCAGCTTCTCTCTTTTTCTTATTGACTTAGTTACACAGATGATCTTATATATATACACATATATTACGTGATGGTGTTGACAGCTGGTGTAATTGAATAGTAGTTACTATATATTGACAGCTGGTGTAACTGAATGTCTGTTATAACTGTTTATTCAGTTATAACAGATTGCAGGTTGTTACGTGATGCCTTTTATATCTGGCTTATCAATGATCACTCTCAAGTCTCAACCTGCTGGTCTCTCAAATGAGACATGATGAGATCGAGTGGAAGGCTCACATACTAGGTATCAATAACGAGACATTTATCTATGAATGCGTGCATGGATATGTTTATATTATTCCGTGTTATTTTTCTTGAAATTAATATCCATACAAAATGAATTTCTCAAGTAATATAAGCTAAGGTATGGTTGATATTATTCGATGAATCTGATTCCATTAGTAAATTTTATTTTTTCGACGGTCCATTTCATACAAGGAGAGGAAAAATGGGAAATAATAAGACGTTCTGTCATAACAGAATCTAACAAGCTGACAACCTTACGCGCCATTAGAATTAGAAGTACAAAGCTATATTAACATGATCTTACCTTTCTCTCCCAACAAATCATACCCCTTTCTTTCCCTTGATAAAAGGCCTAAGAGAGCATCCCTCTCTCTTTGTCTCTCTCATTTGACCCCTCCTGTTGCAGAGAGAGAGAGAGGGAGAGGGAGAGGGAGATCAAAGATCAATCAAGATGGACGAGATCAATGTCGTTCATGACAGAACTGAAACATCAAAATATCGCCCAGACTATGATTTTTCCAGGAAGCATCATCGCTGGTATCGTGATCAACATGTTGCAAAGAGATCTTCAAAGTCTGCCAAATCATGGTGGAATTCACCGGAGACAAAGAGGAAAAAACGCGTTGCAAGATATAAGCTATATGCTGTTGAGGGAAAAGTCAAGTCTTCTATAAAGAAAGGGCTTTGTTGGGTCAAGAGAACCTGCTATAGAATTATCCATCTGTAGCTAAATCCTAAAAGAGAGGATCAAACAAATTATACATATAATAGTCAAGAAAGGAGATGAAGGTTTGAAAGGTGCATGTTTTAACTTGATGAACACCCTTCTTGCATGCATTTGCAAATTAAGGTTGGCTTTGTGACCGTTGAATGCTTCCTGTTGTTTAATATTTATATAATTAAGATCTGTTTCATGTGGTTCCCATGAACAAGAAACTGTAAAAGAAATCTTCTTTTTGTTCTTGATCTTCCTGTATCTGGTGATGAATTTTGAAAAACAAAGATCTACATACATATATCTTCTTCCTCTCTTGGCAATTAACCCAGATTTCAGAAAATTAATTGCACTGGGAAAATCTTTCTTGTTGGATCTTGGATTGATTAGGGGTCTTAATTACAATTTCCATCCAATCTTTCTTATGTTTTCTAGCAGGAATGGCAAAAGTATGCATTAACGTATTGCAAGCTCAAGCTCCTTCATGGCCGCTGGATTCATGCATTATAGCGTAAATTATGATGAAAAAAGAGAGAGATGATAGAGCTTCATTCATTAATAGCCTAAATTTTAATAATTATAAGACTAGGTTTGGCCATATATACAAATCAACTCGATGATCCTCCGATTCAAAACCTAAGCACTATCCCGATTTTTTTTAAAAAATAAAAACTTAACTATTAATTTAGATCAATTTACCTAAAGATAAATATGGATTAATATATTTTTATCGATTCAAGCAAAGACCATTTCATGATGCATGAACAATGAATCGATCAACGGTTGATGGGCAGCATATTCACTATCTTCTGATATATTGTAGATGTAAGAACTTGTGCAAGTATTAGTTATTTAGAAAAAAAAATTTCACTAAAAATACCACATGATCAATATTGAGATATATCTTTAAAATAAAAGGAAAGATTAAAATCATTAATTATCGACATTCCTTTAACCATCAAACCAAAAACAAAGATCTAATCTATAATCACTCAAGGCGTTATAAGTAACATAAAATAAATTTGATGAATCTTACATTCTAGGAAGGAAATTAAGACAAAAAAATGAGATTTTAGACCTACAAACTTCATAATAAATTATACAATATATTGTCTGACTCAATCTAAACTTCTAAATTAACATCATCATTTGTAGAGATTTGAAATACAAGAATTTAATTTTTTTTTTTTAAAAAAAGAAAAAATGGATAAAAAAATAGGAGATCATGATTTGGGAATGTTTAGATTTTTTCTTTATTTCTCATCTTGATTTATATTTTCAAATTATGCATCTATATATTTATTATTTTTTCTGAGTTTTTATTTTACAGAGATTTTCATAAGATTTAAAAATAAAAAAAAGAATTGTTTTAAAATTTAAGAGTTTAAGAATTTAATTAAATTTAAAAAATATATTAAATAATATTATTTGTGAACTATACGACACCGTTTGTGATGGTCAACAACCATCACAAATAAACAAATAACCATCACAAATAAAAAGATCATTAAATAACGCCAAGAGTCGTGCCAAAAAAAACTCTTTAGCTAGCTCCAATCCCTCCTACGGCCCTAAATTATTTTTTTCTTTTAAAGAATAAACTAATTAAATTTTTTATTGAGTCAAGGCGTTATAAGTAACATAAAATAAATTTGATGAATCTTACATTCTAGGAAGGAAATTAAGAAAAAAAAAGAGAGAGATTTTAAACTACAAACTTCATAGTAAATTATACAATATATTGTCTGACTCTCAATCTAAACTTCTAAATTAACATCATCATTTGTAGAGATTTGAAATACAAGAATTTAATTTTAAAAAAACAGAAAAAATGGATAAAAAAATAGGAGATCATTATCTGGGAATGGAGAAATAATGTGTAAGCTTGGCATTGAATTGCAGGCTTAGCACAAAAAAAAATGCTTGGACTATTTGATTTCTCTTTATAGTAAATCCATCCCTTGATAAAGATTTTTTCTTTATTTCTCATCTTGTTTTATATTTTCAAATTATGCTTCTATGTATTTCTTATTTTTTCTAAGTTTTTATTTTAAAGAGATTTTCATAAGGTTTAAAAATAAAAAAGGATTGTTTTAAAATTTAGGAGTTTGAAAATTCAATTAAACTTAAAAAATGTATTAAATAATATTATTAGTGAAGGCACCGTTTATAATGTTTAACAACCATCACAAACAAACAGATCATTAAATAGCGTCAAGAGTCGTGCCAAAAAAAACTCTTTAGCTCCAAGAGACCCTCCTATGGCCCTAAATTATTTTTTTCTTTTAAAGAATAAATTAATTAAATTTTTTTATAGACTTATGTTTTTATTTTTTTTTAAATCGTTCTAGATTTGCCGGATCGA
This sequence comes from Populus tomentosa, assembly GCA_018804465.1. Lineage (NCBI taxonomy): Eukaryota > Viridiplantae > Streptophyta > Magnoliopsida > Malpighiales > Salicaceae > Populus > Populus tomentosa. The sequence goes on along the minus strand of CM031993.1, from coordinate 697,763 downwards.
AATGATCTACGGGCCAATCCTGTTTTATAACTAGGAACCACACAAAGCAATGAAAAGTCTTCTCCATGGGAATATGCTTGACACGAGCATAGGCAACAACCATGTAATTATTTTGATCGGTTAATTTGGAGAAATAGATTTGTAGACGATGATATGTCAACAACCTCCAATATGATGGTCAGGTGTCAACACCATATGAAGTTGCCTGAGATGCAAAACATTTGCTTGAATCCAAATCTTTCCGAATCACCCCCGCCACTTTCCAGCTATAAGATTGGAGTGGCTTGTAGTCCGGAGAGAAATCATTTTTTTAATCTTGCTAAGTGGAACTAATCCCAGTACGTACATTCTCACCTAAAACCAGAAAAGAAATTTGCAAGTTAAGTCACAAGAATTTAAATTTTTTGTCTGGACTAGATTGTTTGTCTTTGAACATACTTCAGGACAATGATTCTTTAATCTTTGATGCAAGTGAAAAGCTAGTTAAAAAAAGATCACTGACTTTGGAAAAACAAAATAAATAAATAAATATAAGCCAATTGGTTGTTTCGATTATTTATGATAATAAATAAATCTTTGAACACTCACGGTTTCACAGGGGAGGAGACTTGTTAATTCTTGCAGTCTTACCATAAAATCAAAGCGGTGTCTCATCTTCTTCAAAATTTAATGCTAACAACGACACAACACGGACAGGCTACTCTCCCCCTCTCTTTATCTCCGGACTGACACCCTTTTACACTTTTTAAACGCACTGACATCTTTTAGCTCCATTTTTTAGGACCATTCCTTATTTGCCCAAAAAATCTGTGTTTCACACTTTAATGTCACCATTTTTTTTCTTGACTTTTTAAGCTTTTAGACATCTGGTTTTCTTAGTTTTGCTCGAAAAGCATCCTCTTTTAGGCAAAGTTGCGAGCATTTGAGTTTGAAAAAATGTGGGTTTTTTGGATAATGAGTTGGCAAAGTTTGTGACTTTTGAAGAATTCCCATTTGATTTAAGTTGCTTTTTTATGCTCTCATTGTGTTTTCTGGTTCTACAACAAATGGGATTTGGATGATTTTGTTTTTTATGCGAGTAAAGGCTGGAACTTTGACTCTTGGAGGATGTCAGGTAAGATTTTTATTTATGTGACTCATGTTTGTTTCCTTCTGTCTTCTTTGGTTGTTTGGAGATTATTCTTTCTAGTGAAGGTTACATGGCTCTACAATGCTTGTGATTTCGGCAATGCTGGTTATTTAAAGAAATAATTATCTGATTTACTTGGCAGTTAGTGTAATTGTTTCTGGGCTCTCTATCTATTTATGTGTAAACATCTAGCATTTTTTAGATTTTTGCTTCCTGAGTGAGCAATGTAGCTAATGTTAGGCGTGCTTGTGATTTAAAGGTCTAATCTTTTGGGTCCTAGTTGTGTTTCAATTCATCTTTGGAGCTTCTTCAGTTTTAAAATTGGAACTTGATAGCAATCTAATTTGGCTGATGGATTCTGTTTGATTATTTTGTGAAATGCCATGGTAAATTTTGGTTTTTGATGAGAGAAACTTGCTTGTTTGAATGTTTCTCATGGTTAAGAAAGAATGTGATAGAATTTATTCTGACTTGGTTTTTCTGGGTGGTACTTATTGTTGAAACTGTATCGATTATGATTTGTAGATAATAGAATGGAGGTTGAGAGAAAACGTACAAAAGGAGGCTTTTTCCACTTGTTTGATTGGAATGGGAAGTCTCGCAAGAAGCTGTTCGTGAATAATTATGAATTTCCTGGTACAGTTGTTTTGTGGTAGATTATGTTTGTGCATGTGTTAATTTCTGATGGTCTGATACATTATCCTGTTTTTAACTTGATTAATGTCTGTCGGCATTGTGATTGTAGAAGGATTAAAGCAAGGAAAAGAAAACGTTAAAAAAATGGCAAAGCCGCAGCTTCATATGGTGAGCATTCATCTCTCTTCTGTTGTAATTTTCTTTTCTACTAACCTTCAGTTAGAAAAATTTAAACATGATTAAATGGTCTGTTTCTGCTGTACATCCAGACAGAGCTGGATGATAGAAGAGCAAACTCGAGTAACAGAGGAAGTAGAGAGTTTAGTTGTGCTTCGTCAGTGACTAGTGATGAAGGATGTGGAACAAGGGCCCCTGGGGCAGTTGCTAGACTTATGGGTCTGGATTCTTTGCCTGCATCAAATGTTGCTGAGCCCTCTTCTACCCTAGGTTTTGATCCACACTCTCTTAGGGCATTTCCATGTGATAGGAGCACCCCTAATTTATGGAGTGAATATAACCCTATGGACTACCGCAACATTCCAAATAAGCAAGAAAAATATGCTTGGAATTCCGTGGAATCAAGACTGCAGAAGGTGGAAAACCGGCCAATTGCGAGGTTCCAAACTGAAGCAGTGGCGCCAAAATTGGCTAAATCAATTCCAGTGACCCATCATAAGTTGTTGTCTCCAATTAAGAATCCTGGATTCACTCCAACAAAGAATGTGGCTTACATAATGGAGGCAGCTGCAAAGATAATTGAGGCAAGTCCCAAGGTGAGTAGCATCGGTAAAATGCCATCAATCGGGACTTCCTCAGTTCCCTTGAGAATTCGGGATTTGAAACAGAGAATGGAAGCTGCACATTTAACATCCAGGCCCCAAAGATCAAATGAACCCTCCGTTGCCAGGAATACAAAAGAACAGCAAAGTGACAAGAGACGGAGTGGATCAGAAGGCCTGTCATCAGCCAAGGCTTCTACGGGTTCAGAAAAAGGCACTCCCAACAGTTTGAGGAATAAAGGAAAGTCTGTTCCAATTGCAGCACAAGCAAAGTCCAATGCTCAAAGAAGAGACGGGTCACCACTGAGAAGTAAGAGCATTGTGAAGCAGAAGGAACAAAATGAGGTCAAAGCAAACCAGTTGCTTAAGAACCAGCATTGTACACAAAAGGCTATTCAGAAGAGAACCTTTGAAAGCAGGACCAATAATGTACTTCAGCAAAATAACCTCAAGCAAAATTCTGTACCCAATAAAGGTAGTTCAACCTTGAAGAATTCAGTTTCTAACCAGCAAGGTAATAAAACACAATCCACAAGTGGTTCTGTTGGACAATATAGGACTGTAAATAAGATTGTTGTAAAGCCTGAAATCATGCCCAGGAAGATCGGCTCAGTTATGATGGATTCTGAAAAGGAGAAAAAGAAGAATGTATCTAAGAAGAAACAGTCTGTAAGTGGTGATCTTCAAATAGACAGAAGTGTTTCTCCTAATGTATCATTCAATAAGGATGGAAGGTCTGCAAAAAGTAATGCTGTAATAGATGGGAACATGAATATGGCTATGGATAACAGGAAAAATGGCATGGATGTTGTTTCATTTATGTTCTCGTCTCCCATAAAGAGAGCCATGCCTAGTTATCAGTCATCTGGACAAATGTCGGATAAATGCAACAACTCTGCTATTGATTCTTTTGGTAGTAATGATCATCCTTCCTTCAGAAGCTCAACATCTTATCTCCCTGGGTTGAATGTAGTGGGAGGTGATGTTATGGGTGTTTTTTTGGAGCAAAAGCTGAGAGAATTAACAAATAAAGTAGAGTCTACTCATTGTAATGTGATCAGAGAGGAGACTTCTGCTACTTCATCCAGTTTAGAAAACTCATTGTCTACTCCCAACGTAGCAAGCACCTCCTCTGCAAGACTGGACCAGATGCTTCAAATTGCTCATGATAAAGATAAGTCAGACAGCCTTGGTTACTTTGATTGTGTTTTGGTGGAAAAATCACAGCTTGCAATTAACCAAAAGTGGCAGGTCAGTCTTAATTTTCACAATCCGCAGCTGCATCCTTCTGTTTTTTTTTATTTTTTTGTTTTTTTATTTTTTTATCTCTGATCTACATTATCCTTTTTTCTCTTGGAATTTTAATATGCTTGAGTGACAATAAAAAATATTTGTTCGTCTTCTTAGCATGCAGTTTCAAGACAATCTTTTCTAGGTACAAGTAATATTACCATTCACTGAAAAGAGTTGAAAGTTTATAGTTCTGTCATTTGATGTTTTTTTTTTTTTTTTTTTTTTTTTGTAGATGCCTTCGTATGTGACCTATCTGGTTGGCAATAGGTTTAATTTATTCCATGCCTCTACTGTATTGTACATGTACATCATTATAGATATAGTAGATAAAGTAGGAAGAATTCTTCTTCTTTTTCTGTCAACTCCAATAATGTTCAGAAAACCTTCTACCTTAATTGAAATGGGCGCTTGCTTCTCCTGGTTTTGCAGCAAACTTGGTATATTCTTGGCATTATGCATAAATTGTCAGTGTCTAGGAGCTGGGTAGAATTGCTTTGGAAGCTGTCCTTTAGATTTTCTGATTTTCATTTTTGCAAGTGCTAAAGAGTCTGGATTTTGGTCTGTAATTGTCTGGTGCAGATGCAAGTCCTTATAATTTGTTTTAGCTGTAGAATTCGGAGCATGTGTGCAAATTATTGCCAACATGTTTTTTTTAACTTCCCAATTTTGACACGCTCCTTAACTAATGGGTATGTCAGCAGACAGAATTCTCTAATATGTTTTAAAAAGCTAAGCAGATACTAACTTGGTTGGAAGTTCTGACAAAAAATAATTCAATTCACATTTCTCATCTTTAGAAATGAATATAAGTTGACATCTTATTTGGCACACTGACAATCTCACTCGGACAACCTTTTCAGCAATCAGAAGAGATGGAAGTGCAAAGCAGTAGCAGCAATTACAGTGAAACTGGAAAAGAACTTGAGTGTCAACGTACTAGCCCAGTTTCAATTCCCGAACCTTCTTTTGCAAGTGGAAGTTGCTCATATCTCAATGGTAAAGTTGTACACTGTTTTCCCTGACTTATTCTCTACAATGTAAGCACACAAAGAAATTTGGATTTGGAAAGATCTTGTTACTCCATGCATTATAATTTGGACATAAACCAATATCAGTTAAATGCCAATTAGGAGCCTAGCAGTGGTAATTTGGGACTGATATTTATAATATGAGAGATATACAAGTGCGTTGTAGGAAGAAGTGCATCTACTTCTCCCATAATTATTCACATCAGGTCTGGGGCTGTGTGCACCATTTGAGATCCTCGTAACGTGATGTGGGATGTCCAACACAAGCTTTAAAGAACCACTTTTGGCCGAAATTACCTTTCTAGATTGGTTGCGATCCTTTCTCTCTTTTTTTGGATAAAATTACGTGTTTTAATGAAAATAAAGACCAAATTATATACTCATATTTTCAGGAAGTAGCCATTGCTCAACAAATGAGTCTGTAGAAATGGAGGGTGAAACAGAGTTATCAGACTCAGCTTCCTCAATATCTATAGTGGATGTGGTAAGAAAATACACAACTAGAACGTGCAGCACAACAGAATTGAAGGAATTAAGCGACAGGGAGCTGGATTTCATAAGGGATATACTTAACAGTGCAGAGCTAAATTTGAAAGGTTTTGCATTGGGTCAAACCTCCAAAGTCATAAACCCCGGTCTTTTTGATCTGTTGGAGAATCAAGACAAGGGTATGGAAAGTAATGAAGTAGAGTGCTCCAAGCTTGCGCGAAAGCTTTTGTTTGATTGTGTTAGTGAATTCCTAGACTTTAAATGCCGACAGACTTTTGTAGGAAGCTGCAAAGCATGGGCTAAATTGTCAACATTGTTTCAAAGGAAGGGGTGGTTGGCAGAGGAACTGTACAAGGAAATTTTGGGTTGGCAAAGCATGGGTGACTTGATGGTGGATGAACTTGTAGAGCAGGACATGAGCACTCCGAATGGGAAATGGATGGACTTTAGCATAGAAGCATTTGAAGATGGTGTAGAAATTGAGGATGGGATTCTGACTTCTTTGGTTGATGAATTGGTTTCTGATTTATTACCCTTGTAAAGCGCTTTAAGAAGGCTTTTCTCGCATTCAACTTCCACTGTATTTAAGGTAACCTGCTGCCTCTGCATTCCTTTACGAAGAATATGATCACTACTCACATCTCCATATTCTTTCCACCTGTAATAACCATTCCTCCAACTGCACTTTTCCCTTCCAATGATATCAGTTCCCTCCAGATTCTCGTCAATAATTAACCACTGATATAACAATCTAACTGCTAGAATTCTGTCCAGGTACTGGATAGTAGGGGTAAGCTTCTGTTCTTTAATGTAGTTGTGGCAGTTTTTCTGTTTGCTGTAGTTTGATGAATAACACTAATGATGGTTTATGATTGATATTAGGAGCTTCTTCCTTCTATTATTAGGATTTTATTTCATAATTCTCAGCCTCATGTCTATGGTTTTCTACCTCTGTGCTTAATGAAATTACCTTTCGAGCTTCCTCTCACTACTACTTAAACGTTTCTTGGGCCATGTATTCAATTCCTTCCACGCTTACCATCATCGCTTTCTTTTCCTAGAGGCCCGAAGAGCTTAAAGCGACACAGAATTTGATTCACGGTGTTCCTTCCGCCGTCTGCTTCTCACCCCATTCTTGTTAGGCTTTGAACTTGTGGACTGTACTCTTTAGACACTCCATCATCACCTTAATCTATTAGCCATACAAATAATGTCATATTCAGGTCTAAACTGAAACTTTTCTGTGATTCATTTGGGGTGATTGAAGCATCACTTCAAGCATTCCCAGTTTGATAACGTAGCTTGGATTGCTCATTTGTTTTGAGGAAGTGATTGTTCTTGTGCAGGTCGAGAGGCCCTAGTTGTTCCTCGTACTATAACATCTAATAACATGGCTTTATTGGAAGCCATAGCTTCTCACCATTTTCTTGCATGCATAGTTAGATGTTATGTACACAGTCCATATACATGAACATGGAGAAAATACCAGTATCCCATAGCATGTTATCACCACCTGAATGTCTTGGCGGGTCAATCCCTGTTCACTCAGGGTCAAGACCGGTCCGGTTTTCACAGATAAACAGAGAAGACCAGTCATTAATCACTGAACCATTGAAAATACGAAACCAATTAAAGATTCAGTTGAGAAAGAATCCAGTAACTCTTTGGAAGGTTGACAGTTGAACTAGCTAGGCATAGCTCATTTATTCCTGGTGCCTACAGGCTAGTAACCTATTGCCACCATAGGCTTCCCATTTTATTAAGAACATGGTGTCCAGGGTTTTTCACTTTAGTAACACGCCAGTGCTATAAAGTTTTCACGGTTAACTCGGTAATTTATAAATTTAAACTTGTTCGGGAAAGGTTTAATGTCAACCTAGATTAAAAATTGTCTTGGAAGACCGATAAATTAAAATGACAATCCTATCAAGATTTGATTTAATTTTTTAAAAAAATTTAAAATAATATTATTTGGGATTGACTAGTCTAATCCGTGATCCAAGTATTTACACGGGTTAATTCGGTAATTTATCAATTTAAACTTGTTTAGACAAGGTTTAATAGCGAACTAGGTTAGAAATTGATCCGAAAAATTCAACAAATTAGATGACAATCATGTCAAGATTTGATTTAACTTTAAAAAGAAATTTTAAAATAATATTGTTTAGAATTAACTTATCTAATTCATGGTCCGAGTATTGAGTCAGGTCATGAACTAGTTCAAGATTTATGGTTACAATAAAAAGTGTATTTTTTAAAAAAATTTATCATAGTAAATATCTTTAAAATTATTTATACATTAATTGACATTAAATTTAAAGATTATATCTTAAACAAGTGACCATTTTTTTACCTTAAGATTTGTAATGGTCATGTGCGAGGGCAACATGGAGTGTAGCTTGTTCCTTTTCTTTGGAGAATTCATGGAACTCCATGAACTAGCGTGTGCCATGATAGGCTACTCGGCTTGCTTGGGCACATGTCAAGCTTGGATTGGGTTGAGCCTTTTTTTATTTTTATTTTATTTTTTAAGGACATCAGGATTCTTCTTTCTTGCACAGAAGAGGAGCTGCTGGAAAGAGGGCACTGTGTTCTGCAACATGTCAGCAGATTAGCATGTTCTCTTTATTCTGATTAACAAATTGTTTAAGACAGGATTAGATAATAATTAATAATTAATTAGAACAGAGTTTAAAGACACTGAACCTCGGCCTCGTGATAGCTGCCCAAGAGTGAGAGGATCCTATGGATTTTGCTGTAACTTAATGTTTCAAGAGTGTACCTCTGCCTTAGAAGATGGGTCTTACACTAAATCATTACACCCATGGTTTTTTGTTATTGTCGTCTGCTGATGCTACTCTCGAAATATTAATTAGTGAATCATGATTAATATCATGATTTTTTTGTATGTACTATGGTAGTTACTCTCTTTAATAAAATTAACTCAAATCGATTTTATTTTTATTTTTTAACTCGGGCTAAATTGTAATTTAATAAATGATTAATTGCTAGGTATCAATATAAATCCATTCATCTTGAACATAAGAAGAGAACTTATTCATTATTACTATTTCTTTAATAAATTAACTTTAAGCTCTTAATCGTATTTTATAAAGGTTTGTCCACTGGAAAGATTAATTTTTTTTTAAAATGATTTGAACAATTAATCAAGCACGCCTAAAACGTCAACCGTCCCATCCATCAATCAGGAGTTGCATGCCCAATTAAGGAACCACCAGCAAGGTTTTGCTTCCTGAGATTAGTGACCCCCCATCACTGCAGGATTCATGTACAGTGCATGAATCTCGAGGAAATCGGACGGCTGAGGCTCGAAGATGAAACCTTTTGGTGTGAATGAATGTGTGTGTGTTATGCACACTAATACACACCCCCACGAAGAATGGAGCAGGAAGCCAGGAACATGTCACATGTGACGCCTCCACGGGGAAGAAATGGTGTGGTGACATCACACAGAAACTACACAAATGGCTATGGCTATGGCTATGGCTATGGCTATGGCAGCAGCTCTCACCTTCCCATCTTCCCACCTCGATCCCTACTCCTCTCTCAACGTTACCCTTTTATATATATATATATATATATATATATATATAGATATATAGATATTCATGTCATGATCTGCTGCTTGTTTCCTCTTTTCGTTGCCTTTAATTTAATGTTGCCAACAACTAAATGCTCTTCCGCCGAATGGTTATGAATTACCATTGATTGTTCGTACAAATAATGGATTAAAAACTCCATGCCAAGAGGATAGTTGAAGGGATTATTGCATTTGGACTTGGACATCTTGTCAATCATGCAGAGCTCAAAAGTCTTTGTTTTTTTTGTTTTTGGGTTCTTAGGAATTAGGTAAATTCAGGATATTTTTTGGTTGCCTAATTGATTCTTATACGAGATTAAAAAAAAGGGTACCATGTATATGTATTCATGGAGTATTTAATTCTATATCAAGATATTATATGCATCATAAAAATTGAAGATGGTGTGGTAGTATTTATTTTTTTTGTGTTAGATATACTTTTAAAAAAATATAAAAAAAAGTGATAATTCATTATTTTTATGATGAACAGGGTGTTGAGCACATACATGCGTCGGTTTAACAAGTTACCAAACTTATTGTTTTCAAAATCAGCCAAATGATAAGCTTAAATATACTTGAGTTTGGCGAGTTGTTAAACCTATTATTTTTAGGCTCAACCAAACACTGAATTCATATTTTTTTAAGTCTGGAGAGACGGAGAATATTGAGCTCCATATTTGGATTATAAGTCGAAGATATTTTATTCTAATGAGTTAGAGATATTCTGTTGATTTTTTAGCTTTTTTTTTTTTAATAAATAGTGCTCAGTGGCTATAAAAGAGAGGGAGATATCCTTCAAAAACATGTTTAACGGTTTAAGTTTTTTCCACTATAAATGCAATGTTTTTTTTCAGATGTTTTTTTTCCTCTAAATTATGACTATTTTTCCTTTTCAATGATACTCATTTAATTATTGAAGAGTCCTTAAATATAAAAAAATAGATTTTTTATGGGTATTAAGCATGATCCTTTGATCATTTCATAAAAAAATATATAAAAATCAAGAAATTAACTGAATATCTCAAATACTAAGCCTACAAGATGATGGAATAAATTCAAACCTCATCAGGAGATGTTATTATAGAATTTAATTGAAAAAATTAACAATATTACTATTTGTAATTTGACTTCCTTAAAAAATTTTGTCAAATCTAGTCAAATTAATATGATCCGGTTGAGATTTTAGAATTTAATTAAAATTTCAAGGTTTTTTAATTATTTCGTAAACATGTTGATTTAATTATTGTGCTCAAAATTTTAGCCAAATTTGATAACCTTGAAATAAAATTTAAAAAATTATTAGTATACAAAGTAATATAATTTAAGCTTCAATAACTTGTACGAAATTTTAATTAATATATTTGGAGTTGAAATATGAATTCTTAATTGTTGATACAGTAAAATACATCATGTACACACCTTTATGCCTAAGCCTAAAGATTTTATTTAAATTAAACAAGGATTTTTTATTTGTTAAGGTAGTGTTTGATTACTATTTTATGATAAAAAAACAAAAATAATAGAAGTAGAAATCTGTTTAGTTAAAACAATAAAAATATAAACATAAAAAATAAAAATAAAATTGTCCGAGAGATAATTTTATAATGAATTTATATATTTAAAAAATAAAAGGTATAGAGAGGACATGTCTCCATGGACAACATTTATTAATTTATATTTCTAAATTATCATTGAAAAAAACTTTTAATTTTATAATTATCCGACTAAGACATTTAAGAATAAAAATAATTATTATTATAGTTGTAAAGCCCAACTTCAGGTTGACCTAGTGCAAAGCCTAAGTTATTGGTTAAGTTAACTTAAGTAAGCGTAATAATAAAAATGATTATTATTATAGTTTTAAAACCTGATGTAAAGGTTGATTGGAGGCAAGGCTCGGGTCACGAACAAGATTAACTATTGCCCTCAAACAACACAAAAAAAAAATTATTATTATTATAATTTAAAAATCTAATTCGAGAGTCGACCCAGAATAAGGTACAAGGATTAACTTGTATTGACTCAAGTCAACATAAAATAAAAGTTGTTATCATTATAATTTAAAAATCTGATTCGGGGGTTAACCCGAGGTAAGGCTTTAGTCACAAATCAGGAAGGTCAACCTGAGTTGACTTAGATCAATACAAGAATAAAAATTATTATTATCATAGTTTTAAAACCCGGATAAAAGACCAACTGGGGCAAGGTTCGGGTTACAAGACGGGAGAGTCAACACGAGTTGACTTGAGGCAAGGCCTCAGTCACAGACTAGAAAGGTCAACCTGAGTTGACTTTGATCAATACAAGGATAAAAATTGTTATTATTATAGTTTAAAAACCTGAATAAAAAACCAACCGGGGCAGGGTTCAAGTTACAAGACGGGAGAGTTAACACGGGTTGATCAAAATCAATGTATGGATAAAAATGGTTACTATTATAGTTGTAAAACCTAACCCAAAGATCAATCAAGGCAGGGTCCAGGTCACAAGTTAGAAGGGTCAGCATGGTTTGGCTCGAGTCAATGTATGGATAAAAATGATTACCGACATAGTTTTAAAACCTGATTCAAGAGTCAACATGAGGAAAGGTTCAAGTCATGGGCTGAGAAGGTTAACTCGTTGGCCCAAAATTTTAATTTTAATTTTTTAAAAATCAATGAATTTTTTATTTTTATTTTATTTTGAGTTGACCTAAATTTTTTATTTTTATCCGAGCCTATTTGAGTTAAATATTCATCTATTTTTATCAAATAATGAAAAGTTTAAATTAGGTGAATATAATAATATATTATTAAACTTTAAAATTTATAAAATTAATTGAGGAAGCTGATCTGAATAATAATAATAATAATAATAATAAAAAAAAAAAAAAAACCCATTTAATGCCTTTAAAAGACATCCTAATTGCCATAATTTAATTGTCATTAATTAAGGAGAATGAAAGACAATGGCAATAGCTGTTATAACTTTCTTCTTCAAGGGCAATCTTAGAAACCCAACCAAATCTCGAAATCTTATTTACCTACACAACGCAACACTAGCACAACACGACTCCATCACTTCTCTCCGTCTCTCCTTCCTCCACAGGCAGCAAAGAGAAAATGGAGCTGCAAGAAGCTAACAGTAGCAGTAAAAATGGCCAAACCTCAACACCTGACACAAAAACAGACCTTGAGAACCCTTATAACGGCAAAGCCCTAGAATCCCAGTACTTCACTGAAGACTTTGACAGTACTTGTTCTACACCTTATGTTAGTGCACCTTCCAGTCCGGGTCGACCAGGATCCGGGCCCGTTAATGGTGGGTTCTTTTATAGCTGTCCGGCAAGTCCAATGCATTTTGCAATAACATCATCAGCTTCAGAAAGGGGATCCTTTGCTTCTTCGCCGGATAATAGTGTGCCTATTGGTTATGAGTTTGAATTCTCTGCAAGATTTGGTTCGACCGGGTCGGGTCAGACCGGATCCATGAGTTCAGCTGACGAGCTTTTCTTGAATGGTCAGATCCGACCCATGAAGTTATCGTCTCATTTGGAGAGACCCCAAGTGCTGGCTCCGTTGTTGGATCTTGAAAACGAAGAAGAGGACGGAGATAGCAGTAATGATGATGAATCCAAGAAAGGTTCAAGAAAGGGTGGTAATAACGGTGAAAGGATGTCAAGAGGGAGAGATCTGAGGTTAAAGAACAAATCTTTACGTAGAAGAACAAGATCCATGTCACCATTAAGAAGTACTTCTTTTGAAGATTATGATGAAGGAAACAAGAACGTAATTGATGGGTCTAGTACTTCTCTGGAAGTTAATGGTGGAAGTCTTAAACTTGACGAGGCAACAACTAGTGGTGGTACAAGCACTCCTTCAGTTTCTGCTTCATCTTCAAGGTCATCATCAGCTGGAAGGAACTCAAAAAGATGGGTTTTTTTGAAAGATTTTCTTTATAGAAGCAAGAGTGAAGGGAGGAGTAATAACAAGTTCTGGTCTAACATTTCCTTTTCACCAGCCAAGGAGAAGAGTAAGCAACAAAGTGGTAGTGTTCAACTTGGTATGTCGAAAGAGAAGTCTAGCAGCAGCAACAATAATGGGACTATTGTTGGTGGTGAGAGTCAGAAAGTGAAGGGAAATAGTGGGCAAGGCTCTTCTTCTTCTTCTTCTTCTTCTTCTTCTTCAGGGAAGAAGCCAGTAAATGGTGTAGGCAAGAGGAGAGTACCAGTATCACCACATGAGTTACATTACAAGGCAAGTAGAGCACAAGCCGAAGAGATGAGAAAGAAGACATTTCTGCCTTACAGGCAAGGTTTGCTTGGGTGTTTAGGTTTTAGTTCGAAGGGATATGGAGCTATGAATGGAATTGCAAGAGCTTTGAATCCAGTTAAATCCAGGTAATCAAGTAATAAATTAAATGTGTTAAAAAGGAAATTGTATAGAGGTTTTATGATTAATTTTTTAATCTACTTTTTTCCTGTCTAAATCTTGTATTTTATGCTCTATCCATGTATTTATTGATAGATGCTCTCCTCTTTTAGTTCAAAAGAGAAGTTTGTCCCTGATCTATGTACTCTCCATTAATGGTAGCACTTTCTTTAGTAAATAACTCGCACCGCCCTCCTGTTTGGATGAGAGATGATAATCTCTAGGTGTATAATCAACAAGGGAAATTATTGTGAAACAGTGGATTAATTGTATTATTGAATCAATAACATAATACACATGGTTGGAAGACACATAGCTCTGAGATGGTAGGTAGCTGAGGCCCGGTATCACCTGCAATTGCACGATGATGCCTCAAAAAAATGACCCACAATTAGAAAGGGTTTTCCATGATATTTTGGCTGCATCTTGCTGGCCCAATCTTGAAAGCACAGCCACCTGTGATCTCTTGCATGGGAATAGTGTTATTGAGACGTGGGGAGAGATGGTGAGTGACCCGTCTCTCTCTCTCTCTCTCTCGATCCCAGCTTGCTTAACAGACACTGTGAAATCTGGGGCCATTAAGAGTCTGGTTGTCTGTTCATTATCTTTAAATTATTTTGCCATGATCAATTTGCACCACTAAACGAGCTAGATCTAGATAGTTTGCTATGGGGGGGGCTTCGTTATCTTGTTCAATTGGGGCTTGGTGTCTCGTAGACGTTGACATAAAGAAGATTATGGGACAGTGACATAAAGGAGTTGGAGATAATGAGACATGCTTGATCTTGATATGCTTGTAGCCATTCTTAACCCCCTTGAGCAAGTTCTGCGCCTCCTTTTGGATTCTTCTATCTAGGCCTTCCATTTAACTGAGGATAAAAGATTAAAAAAAAAACCCGACTAAATTTGTTGACGATGTCCACTGAATATATCTGAAAGGAGGCAGCCAATAAATATCAGTTACAGAGATTAGGTACCAGGTCCATCAAGCTGGGACAATTTTAATTTTTAGCCTGAGAAAAAAAGCAGCGAAATCACATCATGGCCCCTCAACTCCATTATTGTACATGGGCTCATATCCAGATTTCCATGTTATCTTAAGAAACATTAAGATGACACAGGTGATGGGTCGGACCTGAAAAGTCCCTTCGAGGTTCTGCGTGGTGTTCAATCACTATCTGCCTAGACTTGCTACTGTTTCTCTGTTTCCCTTCTCTGTTTTTCTTCTCTGAAGGAAAAGAAAGAAATCCCCTTGTCAAACGAATTTGTGATCGAAGAAAGTTTGGCCATCTATTGACTTGGAGCATTATTTTTTTCTGGGTTCTGAAATGACCTGAAAGAAAATATATAGTTTTTTGCTTCCAGCAACTTGCAAGCACGGTGGTCATTTTCTCGACAAGAAGCCACGACAAGACTGATAGCAGTTTACTCTCGCAACTGGCCAAAGGTTAATAACAAGGTTTTAAGCTTCTACTTTTGGAGAAACCTAGTTTATTGAAAAGAAAACTCAGTTTCCTGTCAAACAAACAGGTGCAATCACAGGCTGTAGTCTTGGTAGAAGTTTTGGATGAAAAGGTTAGAGCAGCCATTTGTCTGTTTCTGAATCTGTTTTCAGGGGAAGAAAATTCCACATTTTAGGCCTACGGAGTGGGGGGTCCAATGCCATGTAAATTTTTCTGATTGGTATGTTGGGTTATGCACTATCCATGTGAGCTTTTCAGAGAGTCCCTTTTACCTCGCTGCACTATATTTCTTATGTTGACCGAAATTCATGCATATATGTATATATATATAAGTATTTTAGTTTTTTAAAAATATTAAATTAATATTTTAGAATGATTTGGATGTTATGATATTAAGAACAACAAAAATTTTAAAAAAAATATTTATTTTAATATATTTTCAAAAACAAAATTATTTTGAAAAATATACTACATCACAATCTAAAACATAGTTAAACCTTTATACAAGTAGCCAGGCCTAATGTTGACTGCTTGTTGATCTAGTGGCACTCAAGAATAGGGGAAGGAAGTACCTAAACCAATAAGTCGGGGTCTAGATGTTGACCCGACTTACAATTTAAGTTAGGTGTTCACCCGACTTACAATTTAAGTTGTGAGTTAGGTGTTGAACCGGTTTCAAATTTAGATTGTAAGTTAGATAAGTTAATCCAAGTTAATTTAATTATTTGTTTTTGATTTAAATTAATCTAAATTGATTTAGTTTTTTTATTTTGTGATTAAAAAAACAGTTTAAAATGACTGAATGTGAAGAGAAAAAAAAAAGAGACTTTTTCGTCAACCTACCCGACCAAACTCTAGATGGACGAATCACTAGATTAATTAGTGAGGCCTGTTCTTATGATTAGAACTTCCAAAGTTCCTATCTCATTCCTTAAAACTAGATTTGCACCCCCAACCTTGTGAATTGATCGAGCTTTTCTAGACCATTTCTGAGCTTCTAATTAATGTTTCAACAGTAGAAAGCAACATGGCAAAGAACAGTTTTGCATCCTACGAGCTGATCGGTCCATTTTAAAACATTATTTTTGGCATCAAATTATCAATAGTACTGATGATCTTCATCAGGCCTGTCTTTTGGATAGTTGCGAGGTTTCTGGATAAAAAAAACACAGCAGCATGATGCTTTGATTCTTGACAGCAAGGTTCCAAAGGGATTTCAGACATATGACGTGTGTGAGAAACTTCATGGAAGTTTGAGTGATCAAACAATGCAATCTAATTCTTTAAGAGAGATGAAAGTACTTGCTGAATATTCATGCAGAGGGATGGTAACAATCTAAGAGCATATCATATATTATTATCAATTGTTTTAAAACTCGATCCGACAAATTTACTTGAAGTCTAGACTGATATAGTTCAAAACAAAAATAAAAAAAAAATAATCCAGCTGACCTGGTTAAAAAACTCGGGTTAACCTAGTGACCTAATGAACTTGAGCCTGGCCTTGTCAAAATCCAACCATCAACCTATTGATTTTTATTGATGTTTTTATTTGTTAAAATAATATTGTTTTGAATATTTTTTAAAAATATTTTTTTAGTCAATTTGGGTTGAATTTTCCGGTCCACCCAACCCAAGATCCTAGTTTTTATTTAGATTGATTTTTATTGATTTTTGAGTTGGGTATTCAGACCATGTTATTAGCCTGGAAAAAACATTGATTTATGTTTTTTTTCTTCTTCAAAGAAATTGAATTCTGATGTTCAAATTTAAAAAGATTATTTAATTGTCATTAAAATTTTTAATTTAGAAATATTAGTAGTTTGAAAACCACCTTCTGGGAAGGTAAGACTGTAAGAGCACTAATATTTATGTCTTGCAACGTTTTATAGATGAATAAAAGTCCACATTGCTGGGCACTAATATTCTGATGTCCAGTCCTCCGACCCATGATCCTAGTTTTATTTTAGATCCGTATTTGAATTGGGTTTTAAAATTAAGTTTTTAGTTTGAAAAAAACATTTATTTTTTTGTGCTCGGTTAATTTGCACCTCAAGCACACTTGTAAAAAAATATGTTCACAGCAATAAACTTTTTTCTGAAGTGCATCTTCAAAATTCTTGAGCTAGCTGCATGGAACTTATTGGTAAGTTTTGTTTTTACTGCGTGTTTATTATCATGATATAATTTTTTTTAAAAAATATTTTTTATTTAGAAATTTATATTTTTTATTTATTTTTAATATCAATATATCAAAATTATTAAAAAACACTAAAAAATATTAATTTAATAATTTTTTTTAAATAAATATACTTTTAAAAGAAACCAACACTAAATAGCCACCTAATGCTGTTGTTGTTGTATGCTAGACTTGTGGAAAGGTGCCATTTTTAAGAGGAGGTTGGGATTTGTTAATGTGGAAGAGGATTGAATTCCTAACTTAATTTTTATATGTTGATTAGGCTCTGATATATTAATAATCTCTCAATCAGATCCTTTTAATAATTTCAATTAACATGGCAGTTTAGTGGTCGTGTATGATAATGGAGTGAGTTTTAATAAATTCATAGATTTCTATCCAAGAAATATATGGAAGGATATGATTGAAAATCTACTGATATATTGGAAATCTAACAAAGATGAAAACAGCTCGAAGACCTAATCGAGATTGTCCCAACAGGCTAGAGAATCCTATTACTCTTTTTTTCCAATTATTTTTCATAGGGTTGGAGTAAATTCCTTGTTTTTTAAGAGTATTTTTAGCTATATAATTATATATAATTATCATAGTTTTTTTTTTATCTTGAAAACTATCTTCAGAAAATGTAAAAAGAAAAACATTGAGATTAAAACACAAGATGAATAGGAGTGCTAAATAAAACCAAATTGAAAAAGAAAAGTGTTTTTGCCATTAGTTTCTTTAATTTTACAGTAGGAACTTTTTGAGAAGTATAAGGACTAAAATTGTGGTAATTAATACCAGGGGTGTTGCGAGAATCGAACTCGCGACCTCTCGCACCCGAAGCGAGAATCATACCACTAGACCAAACACCCTCTTTTATTCGATGTTTCGTAAAATAACAATTTATATCTAATACTGTGAAAGTTTCTTTTTCTTCATAATGTTAGAACTCAAAGCGAAAAATCAGTTTTAGGGTTTATAGTTACGCCTTTTTTTCAAATTCTTTAATCCAAATCAACCCCTCTCTCTCCCTTCTCAATTCCAAGCTCAAAATTTTTATTTGTTGTTTCAATGGAAAATAACAATGTAAGTCAATTCACTAATTAATTTCTCAAATTCTCGTAATTTTAAATTTTAATTTTAGTTTTTTTGTTAAATAAATAGGCTGGTGGTAGTGTTGATAATACATTCAGACGAAAATTCGATCCAGAAGAGTACTTAGAACGCGCTCGGGAGCGTGAAAAACAGGTGGGTTTTTTTGTTTCTTATTAAACTTTCCTTAATTTTTTGAATTTAAGTAAGTTCTTTTAGCTTGATTTTGATAAATTTTGTTGATTTTTTTTTTAGGAGGGGAAATCTAAATGTAAGTGAACGAACAAAAGCTTTCTATTTGGTTATGTTTGATTGATTGTTTTTTGTGTTTTTAGATGATGGGTTGCTGTTGCTGTTGTTGTTGTGTGCAGCGAAAGGGCCACCAGTGCAAAGGAAGCCCTTGAAGCATAGGGACTATGAAGTTGATCTCGACTCTCGGTTGGGGAAAACTCAGGTATAGTTACTTGTTTTAGCTTTAAATACTGGCTTTTGTTGTTTAACTAACTTTTTATTTACTTGAATCAATATAGTATAGTTTCTGGTCAAGTGGGTGTGTTTTGATTTCTTACAAATTGTACTACTTGTTTGTGGTAAGGTAATAATGTTAGGAGTGAGGATGGTGATAGCTGATAAATTGTATTAAGTTAGTTAAAACGAGTGGTAGGAGCTTGAAAATTGAGAACAAGCTGTTGTTTTAGATTGGATTTGTAGGGAGCTGAACAATGTTGTGATTCTTGTTGGAGGTGCTATTATTGTGGCCGACTCCCATTGTAAAGCCTGTAAATGAAGGGGAGATGAATCAAAGTATGGTTTGCAAGAATGACCGAATTTTGACTTTCGAGGTTGAGGGCTATATCTGCAGGGAGATACTGGAAAGCTGTGGTCACTTGTTTTACTTAATATGTAGGAGATAGTGTCAATAGAGGTCTCGCTCCCTTTGAAGGTGACCTTTCAGTGTATGGCTCTCATAGTAGATGTCAGGACTCTGGATTATCTAAGTTTTTCATCTTTTCATGAATGGGAAAGGTGTTTTGCTGTTTTCAATAGTAATGCTGTTATTCTATTTGGGTTGGTTTCATGGATCAAGGGTATGTTAAGATTCTTCCGAAACATCTTTGGCATGGAGTATCATGGAATTTGAATCTTTGTTACTTTTCTCTGTCTGTTTGTTATTTCTTATTTATGCCCCTTTTTTTTCTCTCGCAGGTTGTTACACCAATTGCACCTCTAAGTCAGCAGGTATCTGCTCCTAAATTTTCCTTCTCATTGCTTGGTTAGGTGGTTCTTAAATATTTTTTGTCTGTGTTTTCTGAGAATAGAGTGCCAGGTCTTCTCTGGAGTTAGTTTCAGAATGATTTTCCTCCGGTTTTTGTTTCCCTTTTATTTTATTCTGAGAAATCATGCTCTTCCTTTCTTCATCTAGAATTCATTTTGCTTTCTTTAATTAAAGCAAAAAAGTAAATAGAGTGGTTATTTACAAATACAACCAGAAAGGAAAGCTATTCATATCTTGGTCCAAGAACTGAAAATAGGAGGGGGGAAAAGCACAAGTAGTGTAGATCAGTGGATGTGTATGGCTCGATATTTTCTTAAGTTATTCCCTTATTTCCATTGGTGGCTGAAGTATGGGCTCCCATGAGATCAAAACTAAGTTGGCAACACTCCCATCTCCTCCTCTTTAGAACAGATATAGTACAGTCAAGAGTCTCAACTCAGCTATCCATTGTTTTCTAGAGTTGTCCGCTTAGATGCTAAGAATCTTGTTATTGGTTTGGCTAGTTAGTAGTCTTCTGATCAGTGATTTATGTAGCTACACCTCTGCCATCACAGACACATCACTTTCAATACATACAGAGGAAATGTTATGGTTATTGTATTTAACACTTTTATTTAATTCTCTCTTATTCCCTTTTTTGCAGGCTGGATACTACTGTTCAGTCTGTGAGTGTGTGGTAAAGGATTCTGCAAACTACTTGGATCACATCAATGGAAAGAAACGTATGTTATTATCCAGACTTCTTTTCATATCGAGTTTATTTCACGTGTTTGGATTTCCCATCCCTCTAATGGCTCTGCAATTTCTTTTCCCTTTAGACCAAAGAGCTTTGGGCATGTCTATGCGGGTGGAGCGTGCATCTCTTCAACAGGTACTGGCAAACTTTATGAAAAAAAGCCTTCATTTATGAATGGGGGATTTCAATTGACCAAGTGAATTGCTACAAAGCTGTGATATGTTTTTATTGATTCAGATTGCGTTAGCATTGGGTATCTATCAGAAGGAAGAACAACAATACTTTGAATGAATGTAGAGAGCCATAAGCCATCTAAAGAAACCAGAGGAAAGTACCTGAAGTCTTAAAGAGACTAAAATAGCAGATATGAATGATCAAAAAAAGGAAAAATAAAAAACCATAAAGCAAAAATGGTCATCTTTTATTTTGAATTCTTAAAGAACAACTGTCTGTTGTTCAAAAAAAAGGAAAGAAAAGAAACAACTGTTTGCGTGAGTGTAGGCAAAATGGGAACTTAAATGTAACGAAGTGAGAAAATAAAATTCCTACCCCTTGGAGCATTGGAAGATGAAAATTATATGGATTGATTGTATCTAAGCTAAGGTTTTTGTATCATCGCAGCAATCAATGGATTGATTATCCATAGTGGAATTGTATGTGATAAGCTGTATATCTTTTCTTCAATTTTTGTAGGTCCAAGAGCGATTTGAAAAGCTCAAGAAACGTAGAGAACCTGGAAGCTTCACAGAGCAAGGTAAGACTTCAAAACTAGATAGGAGAAATGCAATATCAATGTGGAGGGTTTTTGATGTACTATGTTATTTCATGGAAGTATCAAATTTAGCAAACTCCTGTTTCCTTTTCCTCAGATCTTGATGAACGGATCTTAAAACAGCAAGAAGAGGAGGAGGAACGCAAGCGTCAACGCCGAGAAAGAAAGAAAGAGAAAAAGGTTAGTGTCACTAGAATTTTGTGTTGAGAATATTTACGAGGCCATAAAGGTATATATGATCTTTTGGCTTTGAGTTTTCAATTTTTTTTCTGTATTGAACAAATAATTCTTCTTTTTCTCGCTTTCTTTTTATCTGTGAAGATTACACTATACCATGTTTGCCATATACTTTCATTGATGGTTAATTGCTGAGCCATTTCTGGGCACAGAAAGAGAAGGCAGCAGAGGAAGAAGAAGCTGATATTGATCCCGATATTGCAGCTATGATGGGGTTTGGCGGTTTCGGTTCATCAAAAAAATAATCATAATGTTTGTTCATACTTCTCTACCAGGAATTAGCTTTGCCATGATGTAACACCAGGAGCCTTCTTCATATTACAATTCTGAGCTTTACCGTGTAACATTTTGTAGTTTCCCTCTCTCAGGCTGCTGTCTTTCACGCTCTCCTAGCAATCAAGTCTGTTAGAGGAAAAACAGCCACTCATTTGCTAGACATGTACTGTAGCTTCAACGGTTATAATACATTTTCACTGTTTTCATCTACCCTATTTTCTGTGACACTTCACTCGAATTTCTCTTCTCTTTATGTTAATCTCTTCTATTGAGTAAATATTGGAAGTTATAGGTTGAGCTCTCTCGAATTTCTGTACTCATGACTGGAATTAACACTTTAATCTTTTTTGGAATGCTGGAGGATTTTTCTCAGGTTTCCTCCTTAGTGCCAATTCTAACTTGGTATTGATACTGCTATGCCAAAAATCTGACTGGAGATTTCGAGACCTGCAAAGTGCTCTAATGTTCCTTGGATTAAGATTAAGGCAGTGTTTACTTGTGCGGTTAAACTGTGTTTTTCAATATTTTTGAATTATTTTTAGTTTTTTTTTTTTTAGTTTTTGAATTTTTTTCATCTGATGAGCTGATATAAAATAAATAAATTATTTTGATAAATTTTCGAGTAAAAAATAATTTAAAAATTAACTTTTATTATAATTTCTGATACAATTTAAATAAACATGAAAATTGGTGGTTCTGAATCAAAATAAAAATGAAAACAAAAAAAAATTAGCTTGATTTGTCTTTTGGAGTAATTTTTATTTCTTAAAATTTGCTTTCAAAATTTAAGCCAACGAGTCTTTATTTTCTTTTTTTTTAATAAACTATTTTCTAAATTTTAAAGACATTCAAGGAGGTTTTTTGAAAATTAAATTTTATAATTAAAAAAAATACTTTTAAAATTTTACTCTTGTAATGATTCATCTTCATTTTCCTAACCTCTTTACAGCACCTTAAAAAAACTCTTCAGATTTGTTGAAGAGAGGGGAAAGAAAGAATGAGCAGAACTTGGTGGGAGATTGAGCGCAACATACTACGCCTTCTCCATGGTCGCGAAACCCGGACGCAGCTCCGTGTACATTTCCTTCGCTTTGGCCATAGCCAACTCAACCAAATCGGAGGAGATCGTTTGCTTCAATGGTGAAACACCATCAAATGAAGCCAAAAGTTGAACACTATGGATGCATGGTTGACCTGCTTGGGCGTGCTGGATGTGTGAGGGAGGCTTATGATCTGATTAGAAGCATGCCTTAGGGAACTCCAAATGATGCTGTTCTATGGGGTTCCTTGCTTAGTGCATGCCATACTCATGGTGACGTAGAGCATACACATCTTGCAGTGAAAAAGCTTAATTGATCTTGAACCATGGAATTCAGTCAAATCTAGCAGGTGTGTGTGTAAATTAAGAGCTTGTGTAATAATACTTGCCAAATTGTATTGATGCACAAATAGAAGTTCATATATCTGTAACCATTCTCTCTATTCTTAAAAATGAAGACTTTTCACTCTTATTCTTGATCACTTGCTCTCTTATCTACTCTTCGAGATCTAATCCTTCATTGAATTACTCGTGTCGTTTCCATCCTGGTTTTAAAATTTTAACAGGGTTGTCAATCTTGAAAAAAACAGCAGGCTTTTCTTCAGTTTTCACAGTGACAGCAGAACTTAGCTTATTCTCTCCTGGAGTTTCAGTCTTCACATTCTCAGCCATGACTCCCTTCTTCGAGGCAAGCATGGCTCCTCCTCTGGTGTACCACTCGCAGGCCTTGCATTGCTCCTTCCTGGACAGCAGCTGCTCTTCCTCTCCATCTTCAGCTTTGTTGCTTAAGATTTGCCAAGCTTCTAAACGAAGATAATATGAATAATCGTTCAGTGTGGTGGTGGAAAAAATAGCAATGAGCGAAAACTATATATACAGAGCCCTATGCCCCTATATGAGACTCTCTGTTTTTCTTCCTTTAAATGAAGTGTGACCCCTCGTTTTACCTTGACATGCATGAATGTATAAAACCCGCAAGTCATCAGAGTGTGTGCCGCATTCAAGTTAGTGCTGCAAACGTTTTCAATTTCCAACACCATTGGTTTTTTATGGAAAGAAATCATTAATCTTTTGTTTATATTTTAGGGTTGAAAGAGGAGTGAAATATAAGTTCTCCAAAACTACAGATTAACCAGTTAAATTTACCTTGTACATATAGCATTAAAGTTCTCAGCAAGATCCAGAAAAGAAAAACTTTAATGCTATGAAAGTGAATCAAACATTTGACCATCATTGTCTTTGTGTGCAAAAAGAGAGAGAGAATAAAACAACGAATCATTTATTTTGACGAGGGAAAGATTTCTAACACAAAGCAATATGAATATAAAGAAATTATTGACTCTAACTCAAACATCCCTTGTTTAATTAGCGCTCCCAACTTCAGCCTTCACAGGCTCCTCCTCTTTCTTGGCACTAGAAGCATCCTTCTCCTCAGTCTTCACCTCCTCGGGAGCAACAACAGTAGTTGCATCCTCTTGAACCACCGTTTCAGGCTGAGTAGATACTTCCTCCTCCTTCTTTGGCACCTCCACACTGCAAGCACAGGTTCCCTGGCAAGCCATCTTCAACTCTGTTTGCTTCACTTTCGCTTACAATATAAAAAGAACGGCTGCTTTGCTGGAGATGGATATAAGTGGATGAAATGTTGAGCAATTTATAGCCTGTATATGAGTGTAACGTATTAAGCACTAAAATGGTTTCAGTTTCTTGTTAAACGAGGATCTGCTGAGCCTTTTCTTGCTAGAAAATAAGAATGTTACTGATAACCGAGGCTAGCTGTTATGGGGCAATAAAGAATAAGAACGTTTCAAATTTCTCAGTTACTAATTTAATTAACACATTCTACAAGCATAGTTTTTTATAAGATTAGCTGGTTAACACTAGCCGATGTTGAGACCATGTCTAAATTAGGGTAGGTTGTTGATATTTTTAGATCCTGAATGAATCTGTGTAAATATGGAAAAAAAAAAAGAGGAGAAAATGGAGATGCGGGGTATCGATCCCCGTACCTCTCGCATGCTAAGCGAGCGCTCTACCATCTGAGCTACATCCCCATTGACGATAGGTTCCCTATATGGCATATATCAACCTAATGAGGTTAAATCTTCAGTTCTTTTGATCACAACAACATCCCTTCTTAGTTAACGTCGGAATGATACAAAGACTTCTGGGCTTGGGTGCATCAGCTCATTCTAGGCAATCCTCACTGGCACCGTTAAAATAAATAAATAAATACGGAGACCATGGTAAATTTACTGTATATCATATTACTGTATAATTACTAATTTACCTTTCAACAAAAAATGAGCTTGGTATGAGGGGTAAAATAGTTTTTTTTCTTAAGGGTCCATTAATTTTTATGATTTTGATAGGGACAATTCGGTATTTTTATCTTTTAAATACACAATATAATAATTATATTATTTTAAAAAATATTTTTTTCAAATGTTAAACAATAAAAATTCAACCTTTTTATGTTTTGAAAGTGATTATATTATCCTCAAAAGTAAATATTATTAAAATTACATCCATGGTTATTTTTTTAAGAATTGATTTTTGTTGTAATAAACAAATTGATAACGAACGATTTAATCTTTTGATTGAAATGGATATTATTTTATGAAACTGTTGTAAGTATTATGTCGTGTTTTTTTGTTTTATGGTGCCATATTTATACCCGATAAAGTTGTGATTAGGCTCTAATAAACTTTTTTTCTTTTTGTTTTTGTCAAAATATAAATGTTAATTTAATTTGTTTTTTGCTTTTATTTTGGTGTTTATTATTTTAATTGTTATTTATTTTGTTTTTTTTCCCCCAATTTTTCCCCTCATCATTTGATGTTATTTAATTTTGTATATCAAACCTAATCTTTATTTTTGTAATTGATGTGTTTTTCTGTTATTTTTTTGGTTGAATTTTATTTTCAATTTTATCTCTCAACATTTAATTTAAAATTATTCTTATATTAACTTTAGTCCTCATTATTTTAATTGTTATTTTTTTTGTTTTGGATCCTTTGTTATTGCATTTTATTGTTCAATTTTATCCCTTAATATTTTAATGATTTAGAATTTTGCTTCGTTATTTTTTAAGGTTTATTTTTTATGAAGTTAGTCCCGAATGATCAGGATTGCAAATTTCAAAGTTAATCTTGGTTGACTTTGATCTTTTTTTTTTTAATTCTTTTTAATATATATTTTTTTAATTTCATCATCCAACATTTTATTTATTGAAAATTGAATTTTATATATTTTTTTAATTTCTTTATTTGAGATTATCTTGTGCCAATGATCACAAAGTTAGCATGTTAACTTAGATTGATTTGAATCTTTTTTTTTTTTAATTTTATTCTTTAGCATTGTATTTTTTGATAATTAAATTTTATAATTTTACTTAATATACTTTTATCAGGGCACCTTGATATCATGATTAAATCATAAATCTTACATGTTAAACTAGATAGCTCGAGTTGGGTTTTTATTATTTTTTTATTAATTTATTTAAAATCATTATATTTTTTATTTTTATTATTTAAGTTAACCGAGCTTATTATTATGTTCTTTTAGAAATATTTGTGTGGCCTAATTATCTTTTTTCTACATTGAAAAAACCTCAGGACATACAGCATCATAACGCATGCCCCTGTCTAGTCACTGTCTATTCTTATCTCCAATTTTTACAAGTGCCGTTATGAGCACATTGAACAGATTCTGAATCAAGCAAGTACTCGTGAAGATTCAAGGTACAAACAACAGATTGCTTTTGAGGTTAATGGAAATGCTCTTCGAATGCTTGATCCATGGAAGGAACCAACCATCTTGCGAAACAAAACACCCTCTTGTCGGTGGAGAATCACATGCTCTTCCACAGGATTTGACAAGGGTTCACCATTAATGGCGAACCTTCGCTTTCCCTTTAATGAATCAACAGCAGATACAAATTGCAGCAATCAAGCACTTTTAACAACTCTCTTGTCCCATTGAATTGTTGGGAGACAGTGGACGTGCCATGTAATAACAAACTCAAGTGAAGTAAGCGAGCAGGCAGCAGAGAACAAGAAGTAACGTCCATTTTCATTGCTCATAACAAACAAATCATCAATCACTTCTAGGTTTTTTCACTATGCACATGAGGTAGCATGCATGCCATTTTACCCAGAACGAAGGCCAAACAACGTGAAAATACCTTCAAACGTGATTATACAACGATGATGTCCATTGGATACAGTATGAGACATCAGAGAGCTTAAGATCTAGACGGATCTTAATTTCCTGTAGATTGCTACTTGATATACTGAGAGAGCCACCTGAAACCCTCTCCATAGCCCATTTTGCGGACAATGCTACACATGAACACCTCGAGGGGACGGACATTTGAGTCTACCAAGTTCACCTTACCCTTGCCGGTGGTGAAGTTGGTAAGACCCAGGTAGAAACGCAACTCATCTTCTGAGGCAGCATCTGGGATATCAATCTTGTTGCCCAAAACAAGAAAGGGGACATTGGCTAATGCTTCATCAGAGAGGAGAGCATCCAATTCTTTCTTGGACTCCGCAAATCTCTCTTTGTCATAAGCATCTACCAGGTAAACAACAGCATCCACCTTCACATACAAAGAACTTTATGTCAAAACTCAGCAGTACAACACAAAAGGAACAAACAAATCCGACAAGGACATTCCAACATGGTCATCTATTCATCATGTTACAAAGACCAAAAAACTTAGAAATCATGAGAAAACAAAGAAAGCAGGCAAACAGGAAATCCTGTGACAACACAGTAATCACCCACAGTAAACCATTTTACCACTATAGTTATTCATACGCAACCAATTACAAAAGTGCAGGACAACAAATTACAACTCGGGCATTCTATGTCTCAAAGTAGAAAATCAGAATGCAGTTCATCCAAGTCAACATAAGTCTGCAATAACTAATGCAGGGGGGGGGGGGGGGGCACATGTATGGTGAAGTACTAGTGAAACACTTGCAAAGACCAAAAAATGCCATCAGCGAACTCCCATTTCAATTTTTGCCTCCCATGAATCAAATAATCACAAAACAAACATTATGTGGGATTATGACGGCGTGAGCTTATCAAATATGAATATTATTCAACATTGGGCAGTTAACATGTTCAATCTAAGTGTTGATGAGAAAGTAACTTTGGCTTCCTTAACCTTTTCACTCGTAGGCAACTAAATGTGAAAAGACCACAAATTAAAACTACCGCATCCTATATTTCAGAATTGAAAATCATAATGCAGTTCATCTCTATTAGCAGCCAACATATATAAATAAAAATTGGCCCAAATGGAGGGTGGGGGGACACATGCCTGGTGAGTACTAATTAAGCACCTTGCAAGGACCCAAAGGTGCTATCAGCAAACTCCCATGTTGTTACTAGCCTCCCATGAATCGGATAATCACAAGATCCAACATTATCTGGGATTATGAAGGCCAGAAAATCTCCCTTATGAATATTATCAACACTTGAGAAGTTAACATATCCAATGCAAGGGTTAATCACACAGTAACCTTCACTTCCTTAATTTTTTAAGCAGCTTCCTAAGATTCCTAAACCATTTCACAAATAATCCATACCTTAACATCACCAAAAGTGGAAACAACTATCAAATTCCTAAATCTCTACACATTCCACTGAATAGCAAATATCAATAAAAAGTATTGAAATTATGACTGCAACCACAAACAATTACCTGTTCCACGCATTGCAAAAAAACAAAACAATATACAAGTTTGGGAGATAGCAGATAAAGGACCTTGGCATAGTAATCTTTCCAAACTCGACGGGCAATCTGATGGCCACCCAAATCAAAAGCCTTGAACTTGATTTTGCCTATACTCAATTCCTCTGATGTTGGATACTGTGTTGGCTGATGTTGCACCAATCTCTGCACTTGCGCACACAAACAATAACAAAAGCCATTACAAAATAAATTCATTTCTTCAAATTCTCACTTATAGAATCAAAACTTTTACACTTTAAACAAAACGCATTTCGTTTACCATCTTTAGTGACCTGAAGTACAATCCAGCCAAAAAAAGAAATTAAATATCAATTTTATAATCACACGTTAGCTGTTAATTTATTTTTTCAAGTTGAAGAAACTTAAATAAATAAACAATAACTATAAATAATGATTGATCAACAGCTACGATTTGCTTTTGAGAAAGATCTAATGGCAGTGATTAAAGAATAAAGGGTTAAACTTCAGGCCTTAGTTTTCCATTTTTTTACTTCCAACTATAAAGACAAAATTTAAGAAAAAAAATCCCAATTCATATTTAACTTCTTAGCAACCAAAAACTTCACAAAAGTAATAAATTTACAATCTTTATTCAATTTTCCAGCAATTTCTCAGCAACCAAACAGAACGCAGATAAAAAAAAATCATAAGAAAAAACAAGCCAATAATTCAATTAAAATAAAACAAAAGTACCTCTTTTTTTTGTCAATTGCAACAAAACCCAGTTGATATTTCAACTCTAATTAACCACAACTTTAACAAAATATAATTAAGTTTCAATCTTTATTCGATTTTCCTAAGCTTTTTCAGCGACCAAACAAAACCGAGGAAAGAAAATCATAAACTAAATCAATAAATAATTGAACTAAAAAAACGTACCTCGTCTTTTAACATGTGAAGCAATGTGGTTTTGCCAGCATTATCAAGGCCTAAAAACAAGATCTTAGCTTCTTTTTGCCATAAACCAAGTGATGCTAGCACCCCATAAAACCAATCAAGCAAAAACATTTTTTAAATATAAAATTTTTAGCTTCAATCAATCAAGATTTTGTTGATTTTTTTTTTAAAAAAAGCTAGAGAGTGGCAGTCTAGAGAAAGAGAGACAGGAGAGAGATTGATGCCAGTTTCTGAGAGAGAGAATATATGTACAGAGATTATTTTATTTAATGTGGGTGTGAGTATGAGTGTGAGGTGGCGGTAATTGATTGGTGTTGTTGTTATTGGTGGGTCGGGTTACCAGGTTAGATTGTTTGGACCAATGAAAAGCGAGAATTGTGCTTGGAGGCGTCATTGGGTGACTTCTGACCGTTGATTAAGGAATGGACGGTTTCGATTGATTAGGACGTGGGTTTTCTTTTCCGGGGGGGGGTAAGTTTTGTCTGTGGTGGGAGATGGCAATTAGGGCAAAACGGGTGGGGGGGGGGGGGGGGGGGGGGGGGGTGTGGCTTTGGAATGTGTGCCATGTGGAGGATGGAATTTGGGCCCACAGGCCAAAACTAGAAGAGGCTATATGTTTGTAAACTTGGAACAAGAATATAATAGCTAGGGGACGCTTTTGCAGTTCTCGGAAGATTTTGATTGCCACGTGAGCAAAATGCCATCATGGCAGCCGACCGTCAAGTTGGCTGGCAAGGTGATCGGTAGAGATGGCAATGGGGCCCTGATAGGTCTTTCGACCATGGAATAGAAGATAGCCTTTACCCGAATCCCTGTCATAAATGGAGTCACTTTAACCTTCCAGTTTCAAATTTAGAAGATTGAAGGAGATGATCTCCGAAGTATATTGCTCCCTGTCATAAATGGTAGCAGAGTAGTATCGCTCCCTTTCATTGCTAACAGACCACAAATCATCGATCGCTTTTAGGTTTCATCACGGAAATGATGGAGCATGTATTTCATTTTAAAATAGAGAGCATGACATAAACAGTGAGAAAGACCTTCAACTATGATTCTAAAAAGTCAACATCCAAACTCGTTCTATATAGAACATGGCACTTGAGAACTAAACAGGTCTTTGATTTCAATAGCTCCCTTGGGAACTAAACGGATCGGATCTGAGATTTCTAATAGCTCAATTCTAGATGTACTGAGAAAGCCACCTGAAACCTTCTCCGTAACCCATCTTGCGGACAATGCTACACATGAAGACCTCGAGTGGACGAACATTTGAGTCTCCCAAGCTCACCTTTCCCTTGCCGGTGGTGAAGTTGACAAGGCCAAGGTGGTACCGCAACTCTTCTTCTGAGGCAGCATATGGAATATCGATCTTGTTGCCCAAAACAAGGAAGGGGACATTGGCTAATGCTTCATCAGAGAGGAGAGCATCTAGTTCTTTCTTTGATTCAGCGAATCTCTCCTTGTCGTAAGCATCTACCAGGTAAACAACTGCATCCACCTTCACAAGAAAAGGATTTTGATGTCAAAACTCAGAAGTACAATATAGCCCAGGAAAAACCCAACAAGGAACAGTCAGACACGGCTATACTAAAAGTTACCGTGTCAATAGTAAAAAATGACAAATGATGTGCAAAAATGGAGAGGAAGACAGCAAGTACTCAGGTGGTTCATGTGGAATTTTCCATTATTCAAGGGCTAGAACAAATAAAAACCTGAGCAGTTCCATATTGCAATGGAAAAAAATGTATGGTTAGGTATTAGTAAAACACTTTTCAAAGACCAGAATTGTTATCAGTGAACTCCCATCTGGTATGTGCCTCCCACGAATCAGATCATCACAAAAGCAACATTGTCTGGGATTATGAAATAAAAAGCAGTCTCCAATTCAAACGTTGTTGACACTTGGTCGGTTAACATATCCAAGTTCAAGGGCATTTTCCCCTTCCTCCAACATGATTTGATGTACGGAAGGGAAAAAAAATAAAAACCTCATATTGCCATCCAATAAGACTAAATGCAGTAACTTTCGTTTACTTGAATCGTTTCACCGAGTTTCGCAAAATTCCTAAACTATTAGGACACAGCTCCAAATCCTAGCATTAACAAAAGTGGATACCACTTTCAACTTCCTGAATCTGCATGCATTTCTCTAAAAGGTAAACATCAACGACAAGCATCAAGAAATGATTGCAACTTAAAGCACAATGAACAACCAATCCACACGTTCCAAACAACTAATGTGCTGAACCCCTCATTGCAAGCAAAACCAATATGCTAAAATATACTATACAAAACATTATGAGAGAGAATAAATAAGCAACCTTGGCATAGTAATCTTTCCAAACTCGACGAGCAATCTGATGGCCGCCCAAATCAAAAGCCTTAAACTTGATCTTCCCTATGCTCAACTCCTCTGATGTTGGATACTGTGTAGGCTGGTGTTGCACTAATCTCTGCCACACCGAAAAACGAAAAACAAAACCCATAACAAAAGTTAATTCATTTCTTCAATTTCACTTCATACAATCAAAACCCAGTTCATTCTCATTTCTCGGTAACCAAAGACTTAGCAAAAACAATTAAAATCTGAATCTTTAAGCCTCAAGCTTTCATTGTTTTTCCATCTAATTCACTCATAAACACAAAATTTGGAACACCTAATAAAAACCCAATTTATTTTTCACTTCCGAGTCACCAAAAACTTGACAAAATAAAACAATTAAAGAGCCTAAAGATTCAATTTTCTTTGCAGTTTCTCAGAAACCAAACAAAAACCAGAAATAAAAATTAAAAACAAATATGAAAAAATAACTCAAAAGCACCTCATCTTTTAACATGTGAAGCAAGGTGGTTTTGCCTGCATTATCAAGGCCCAAGAACAGGATCTTGGCTTCTTTTTGCCACAAACCAAGTGATGCCAGCACCCCATAAAACCAATCAACCAAAAACATTATTTTTCGAAAAAGAAGAGAACTTCTAAAGCTTCAAGTATTTGATTTGCTAATTAAAGAGAGAGAGAGAGAGAGTCAGCTGAAATCTAAAGAGTGTGTGAGTTTACATAGAGACGCAGATTGTGCTTTGTATGTAGTTAGCAATTGCGTAAGCTATAATTTAGTTCTTGAAGATTCAAAAATCTTCACTTTGAAACCTATTGTTTAAAACGCTTCCAACTTTAGCTCTATAATTTTTGAACATTTTAATTTGACCGCTAATTGCTCAATTCGCTATACTTATTTTATTATAAAAAAAGTATTTTAAAGTTTAATAAATAAAATATTTTTACCATTATGAAGTGCTACAGATGGGGAAATTAACTTTAAAAAATTAATGATTTTTTAATGAATTGCATAATCAAGAGATAGATGATAATAAAAAAAAACTAATAGTTCCAAATATTTTGTTAAAACAATTATAGAAATAATAAGTGTATTTTGAAGACAAAAAACCTAAATAATTAAAAAAAGTTACATCTTTCTCTTTCTTTTTCAAAATTTAATGCATGTTGTAATATTTCACAGCTCTACAATGACGGAAAAAAAATATTAAAAAAAGAGTTTCCCATCATACTCTCGTATCTAATAAATAATAAACTAAAAAAATATGAACCAAAATGTAATATTCAGAAAAACACAGGAGTCAAAATAAAATCTATGTTGGTGGGTCGGGTTCCCGGGTTAGAAAGCTTGGACCAATGGGGAAGCTAGGGTCTTGGCCGTTGTCGTCATTGGGTGAAGGTGGGCCGTTGACTTTAAGAACGGACGGTCTAAGATTGGATTAAAATTGGATTGTGGGTTTTTTTTATGGGTATTCGTTAGGTGGCAGATATAAATTAATTAGCTGGCTTTGTTAGGCGGGTGTGGCTGCAAAAACCAGAGGCTCTAATTGTTTTTTAAAAAAAAAATAATAAAAAAAAACTGGATTTTGTGGGTTGAAATTTAGGATAATTTTTATTTAACAAAAAAAAACAAAGTTGGATTTAGAATGGTGCGCTTAGTAAAAAATTTTATTCATTTTGAATTTCCATGAAAACACTAATTTATAGAAATCAATAAAGATAACTTTTTATAAAATTAGATGATGGAATTTATGGGATCTACCAACAAGATTCACTCATTCAAGTATGGGATTCTTTATAAAATAATTTTGGAAAATTTTTAAGTGTAAATTTATAAATTTATTTGTTTTTAAGTTTTAAAAATATTTTTAAATTTTTTTTAAATTTTTTATTTTTTATTTTAAATTAATATATTTTTAAATTATTTTGATGTGTTGATATTAAAAATAATTTTAAAAAAATATTATTTTAATATATTTATAAATTAAAATATTTTAAAAAGCTACAGAAAATTGATTTCCAATGGGGGATAATATAGGTAAATGTCTCTGATTTTGGATTACATAAATTTACTCCAATTACATATTCTGAAATTACGAGACAAGTAGTACAGCACTTGACTTTTTATCAAAGTACCCATGAGAACTTTGAAAATTCATGTCGTTTAATTTCTTTTATGTGATGGTCTTTCTAATTCTTGAAATTCAAATCCTAAAATTCAGATAAATACAATTGGGTTTAAAAAATAATAACTTAAAAAATATTTATATTTTTTTTCTTTTCTAGTCTATAGCATTAATTAAAGTTGATGATTGGAGTGAAATATATGTTAATATTTTGTTTTTTATTTTAAAAACATAAAAATTCATTGAAAAAAATATTTCTTAGAAAATTTTATTTTATATTTTTAATCAAAAATAATTTTGTTATTTTTATTATCCATCCCTTATGTTATGGAAAACTAGCTTAGAGAGAGTAAAAAAACCGAGAAAATCAGGAAAAAAAATAACCGAAAAAATCGATATGTGAAAAATAATTGATTAAACCTATTAGAATTTTGAAAAAACTGATTGGTTCAGTTTCAATTTTATAAGTTTGAAATTGAAAAAACAGAATCAAATCCACACGGAAAAGAAACTAGAAAAAACCGAACAAAACTGAAAAAATCAAGCTAAACCAATTTGAACCGATTTTTATTCTAAAAAAACCAAATTAAAATTAATCAATTTAAATCAATTTTAGTTCGATTTTGATTTTTTTTAACAAAAAAAATTCAATTTGATTATTTTTTTTAATAAAAATCAAACCAAACCAAAAATAATCACCACTAAACTAACCAATCACAATAACATTTTTTTTAAAAAAAAACATGAAAATATTTAAAATTATTATTTAATGTACATAATGATGTGAGATTGTTTTGATTAATTTTCCTTGTTTATTAGAAAAAT
Organism: Populus tomentosa; assembly: GCA_018804465.1. Classification (NCBI taxonomy): domain Eukaryota; kingdom Viridiplantae; phylum Streptophyta; class Magnoliopsida; order Malpighiales; family Salicaceae; genus Populus; species Populus tomentosa. Next base: position 663,373 of record CM031993.1, on the reverse strand, counting down.
TATTTTCAAATAAACAAATGGTACTAGACAGATCTTGTTTTTTTCCTTGTTTAACCATGATGGAGAATCTTAGTATAAAAAAATTCAAAGTAACCAGACAACATTTCTGACTTTACCGCTTTAGCACTATGAACTAGTCATAAAGAAGAAAAAACGAAATTGACCTTAGATATGTAATTAATACCATTAAAAGAAAAGCTAAAAGCGGTGAAAATTTTACTGTAGCTCTGTACGTGAATTGAAAAAATTAAATTATTTATTTATTATTGAGTGAGAAAAACTAAATGCCTGTTTGGGAGTAGAAAAATTTTGATTTTTTTTTGAATTAATATATTTTTTATATTTTCAAATCATTTTAATGTACTAATCTTAAAAATAATTTTTTAAAAATAAAAATATTATTAGTATGCTTTTCTAAGTGAAAAACATTTTAAAAAGCAACAGCAATCATACACCCAACAGAGGGTTTCTTGATATCCAAAAATAATATTAATGTTATTAATAGTAATATAATAATAACAATAACAATAACAATAACAATAACAACAACTATAATAGTAAAATAATTATGACAATGACAATACCAATAACAACAATAATAATTATAGTTACAATAATAACAACAACAATAAAAAAAAAAATATTAGTTTGTGACGGTGATGATAATAATTCTAACAACAATAATGATAATAAAAATAATAGTAGTGTTTATGATAATAATAATAATATCAATAATAATAATAATAACATTATTATTATTGTTATTGTTATTGTTATTGTTATAACTATTACTTATTAATAATAATATTGATGATGGTAGCTGTAATGATAATGTCACTAGTGACAATAATAACAACAATAAAAATAATATTAATTATAATAATAATAGTAATAGTTCATCATTTAATGTTAGATTTACTTAAAATTAAGTTTTACTATGTTTTATATTCAGTATTTCCAATCTAATATCTTGAATTGTTGATTTGAAAAATTTACATGATTTAATTTGATTTTTTATTTTTTATTTTTTTTCTATCCTTTAACACTAGTCTTTTAATATAAAAATGATCGTTCAAATTTCTCTTATATATTTTATTAAAAACTCTTGCTAGACTGATTCAGTTGTAATAAGTCCAAATATTCATTGCATCCTATAAGATGTCTTGGGCTAATTTATCAGGTTAGTTCTAATTAAACTAAATCTATAAAAATTAATAATATCAACTTAACCTATGAAAATTTATAATATAAAAAATTAGCTGAACTGTAGTCAACTAAGTTAGGTTATTTTTTTTTTAATGGAACGAGTTTAAAAATTATAAAATGCTAAAAATTAAGTTTAATATAAATATACACTCTAACTCAACTATATTTATAAATACTTTTACTTTATATTGTCATTTAAAATTATATTTTTTAAATTTTAATTTGACAAATCAACCCGATAATTTACTAACATGAAGTTTAACTTGAGTTAAATTTCCTCTCAAACATACTAGATGTTGATTCAAGTTTGAGTTAAATTTTTTCTTAAACATACTAGATGTTGATTCATTCAAACTTGAATGATTTAATAAGTTAACTTATAACTTGGTTAAGCAAATTGAACCTGAGTGAGTAAAAATTAACCGGTTAATTCAAAGAGTTTTTTTAAAATTTTTTATTCAAAATAACCCTATTTATTTAAAAAAATTACTGTAAACGAAGTATTTTATAACATATTCTATAATTAACATGTCGATTCCAATATCAAGTATAGATCAGACCACGTGCCAGGTATGAGTATGATAAATATGTCTCAAGTTAGAGACATGTCACAGGAAAGATACACCTATCCAATAACATTGTCTGCCAACATGGTAGAAATTATATTTTAAAGTTTTTTATTTGAAAATATAATAAAATAGTATATAATTTTTATTTTTTTTAAATTTATTTTTAATATTAATATATTAAAACAATCCAAAAAAAAAAAAAAATTGATTTGAAGAAAAATAACAAGATGACAGTTCAACTAGAATGCTCTTAAGAAACAACTTCGTCTCCACACGCGTACAGACTGATCCAAATTTGGAAACTATGAAAAAAAGATTATAATATATATATATATATATATTCTTCCATATCCAAAACCCACAAAACAATCGACTGTCCTCGAAAACCCGCAGACAGCCAACAGTTTTGAACCACACCCAACTCCAAGTTGACGACATCTTCCACTATAATAAAAACACTTTCCTGCTCTCTCTCCCACCACAAACAAGCAACAAAGCTTAGCCTTCACAAACTTTCTCTATATATCTTTGCCTCTGCTTGAGTCTTAACCCTCCATCAAACTACCCCCCCCCCCCCCCCCGGTCAATCAATGGCTGATGAAATGGGAGCCGCAAAAGAACGCAAGATCCTGGTAGCTGTTGACGAGAGTGAAGAGAGCATGCATGCTCTTTCATGGTCTCTCAAGAATGTCCTGGTTTCTAACAATCCTTCCAAAGATACACTAATTCTTCTTTATGTAAAGCCTCCTAGAGTTGTCTACTCTGCTCTTGATGGCACAGGTAGGACTACAAACTCAAGAGACATCTCACAACCCTTCAATATTAATTTCCCTGTGATTCATTTAAAACTCTTTTTTTATGTGTTTGATTCTCAGGGTATTTGCTTTCTTCTGATATCATGGCAACTATGCAGAAGTATAGCAATGATATAGCTGATTGTGTTATAGAGAAGGCCAAAAGGATGTGTAGAGAACAAGTTCAAGATGTGAGTTTAAACATATTTCCAGTTAGTGGAGTTTAATACATCAAGGGCTGTATATTTACTCTTTTCTAAGGTCTAGGTACTGCAGTTGGTTGCTTTTTTTTGTTTGATTTATTGTCTTGATGGATTTGATGATGTCTAGGTCAAGGTGGAGACAATAATTGATCATGGTGATCCAAGGGATCTCATTTGCCAGGCAGCAGAGAAATTGCATGTTGACATGCTGGTCATGGGCAGCCATGGCTATGGTCTTATCAAGAGGTTGGTTGGTCCCTCTCAATTTCCTTTAATCATGTCAGTGCCTGTGTTTTTAACAATGATCACTCTCTTGGATTCTTATCTTGGATATTTTTTAATTTCTGAGAACAGATTCTTTACTTGGATTTTATTAAATCCATGAAAGCAAATATATTAATTATTTATTTACAACAAGAAACTTCACATTTAAGCTTCCTGGTTTAATTTGAATTTAGGTTCCCTTACAGTGTTCTGCATCTATAATCTACTTCCTGGTAATTGTTTTTGGACTTTAGGGCATTTCTTGGAAGCGTGAGCAACCACTGTGCACAGAATGTGAAGTGTCCTGTTCTGATCGTGAAGAGGCCCAAATCAAATTCTGAAAGCAAATGAGTAAAATATATATATATATAGAGGGGGTTTCTTGTTAATGTGTGCTTTTGAACATCTCTGTGTGTCCTTTCCTATGTATCCTGTCAAGGATGTGTAACCTTTGTATTTGTACATAATTCCAAGGACTCCATTCATTGTCTCTTCTCCTTTATTTGGCCGAGCAAGCCTTTGTTTCTGAGTGAGACTGGTTGAAAAATGTAAGAGCAAGCCTTTGTTTCTGAGTGAGACTGGTTGAAAAATGTAAGGGATTTTGCATCACTTGGACACACCTCTTCTTGCAATGATTCTGATAGCTCAACATCTTGTTGGTAAATGCTCTTCTTTGTGTGGTTCAGATCTTGTGTTTGAGACTTGAAAGAGTTGCCATTTTGAGTAGTGGAAGGTTATGATGGAGTTCTGGAAGAAGATAGAATAGAAAATGCCCTTTGTTCTAGCATGAACCCAATGGCCTGAGAGAATCCCGCTGATGATCTTCCATGGAAGCATGCTTCCTTGGTGTATTCACAGTGCTCTTAAAAGGAGACTGGTGGAGAGTCATAATGGCCAAAATAACACTCAAAAAATGGCATTCCTCGTGTACAAAATTTATTCCAGAAGTTTATGGAGAAACCGTTTTACGGAGATCAAGACTACTTAAAATTCAAATGGAGATCAAAACTATTATTCAAATTTATTAAAAATACCAGAGAATTTCTTTTAGATTTCTCAAAAAATATAACTTTAAGACCTGAGAAGACTAATTTTATCTTCGTTGAATGCCACGTCGTTCCCTGTGAAAGGAGTCCTGAATCTGAATTCTGACGTGGCTTTATCTTCAGTCACGTTGATTGTAGCCAAATACATAAGAGGTTCCTACAGAATGGAAATGGGAGAAGCTAGCAATTCCCTTGCGCCACTGTTGAAGGAACAGAGCCAGGACATTCTTCCCGTTCTTTCATGAATTCTGATCCTTTCTCCTGCATGTCTCCAGATGTGAGAACTTTTTAGCTCTTGATTGAACAACTTTTTATTCAATATTTCAAAATCAAATAAAAAAGATTTTTGAGAAGACATGTATTTTTATACTTACAAGAATTCATTGCAAAACTATATATATATATATATATATATATATATATATATATTGTTATTTTTTTGGATTTGAGAAAAAAATAGGTAATAAATCTATGTAAATTAAAAACTATCATTTATCTTAAATAACAAACTCCCTGACGTTCACTAAGATAGTTTTGATTCTCCTAGTCTTTCTCTTTTCTCTTTGACTGTAACAGCAACAAAAATCATATGCATGAACACTCTTTCTCTTGTGTCAAAATGAAATACTCTGCCATAGTTGACTTTTCTTGATTGTTCAACACTACAAGTCAGGTGATCATTCAATTTTCAGTACCTTCAAATGACACTTGTTCATCTGTGACTCGGAGCTTTTTCAGTCCTTTCTTTAGTTAAGAGAACTACGTCTCATCTTCTGATCTCCCCCCCCCTCCCCCCCCCCTTTTTTGTTAAGAAATCAAGCTTGAAAGGCTAGCTTTACTTCTCAGTTTCAATACCATTCATGCACTATCATGTTATAGTTTCCAGATTCTGGGACCATTGAGCTAAAACTGGACAAAACGTTTTTGTTCTTAAAAGACATACAATATCTCATCCTTCTCTTGAGCGATCAAGTGGAAGAGTGAACCGAAATTAAAAAACAGAATCATTAATGAGGAATTTTACTTGTGAAGCTATCTTCTATGCTCAAACCTTGTAGATGTCACCAAGGACAGAGCTTAGACATGGCATCATTCTGATGATACAGTGAATTAATACTATAATGTTTTATTTGTTTTATTACCCGTGTAATTTTCCTGTGTTGCTTTGAAATGTAGGTATCAGAGCACAGATATTTAGCTGCAAAAATGAGGTTCAACTCGGAGAGGTTTCGATCGCTGAAGGCAATTGTTAGGCCTTCTTATTTTCTCATCATTCTAGTAATTCCCTCCTCCAGCTAACTCCATTTTGTTTTGTTGTTCTTCCTTTACAATGGTTTGCCACTTTTAAAGTTTGTAGCAGAACTTACACTCCTGTTTAACATATCAGGTTCTCTCAAGTTTCATGTTCTCAGAATTGTGTGTGATGATTAAGCAATCCAAAAACCGCGTAATGTCTGAGTCTGAAGGAGTGCGTAACAAATCATTTTCAGAGATTCAGATGACCGCAGGACTGCTGCACCGCCTGAACTCATCAGCGTCAAATTTAGCAAGAGCTTTAAGCTCATCTTTGAATGGAACTCAGCTTTCATTTGTTGCCATTCAAGCTAAGGTTAATGTGACCAAAACCATCGGAATGTGATTTCTATGCGTAGCTAAGCAGAATAGGAATGGCAAGTGGTGTTTTCTTGATCCGGCACCCAACCCCTCTGTGACTGATCGGTAGTGTTTTTGTTTTCAGGTTGCACCAACTTTGTTCCTAGCACTCTCGACGATTCCAGAATTATCACAAATTTCATACATTGGACTCGATGGTCTATTATTCTCCTTCTACAATGACGAGGACCAAACATTTTCAGTCTATTCCAACTCTTCATTTTCCTCACAGTGGTTTACTCAACCCGTAAATCGTGACACCGGGAAGTTATATGGAGATGCAGTTGCCTCTGACCCTAAGGTTACTGTAAATTCAAGCTGGTTTCAGAAGGCCTTGAATAGCACGAGTGGGCATTCTTCAATGGATACTGGGTGGAACAATGCTCAAGATAGCTTATTCCTTAACACGGCAGCCGTTGATGGAAGGGGTGTTGTATCCCTTGGGTTTCCAGTAGAAGTGGTCATTAATCATTTTGCGGCGCTGGACTTTCATGGAGGGTTTTTTCACTTAGGAACTGCAAATGGACAGGTTGTTGTGCAAACAAAGCTTCCAAACAGTCAAATAGAGATACACAACGACACGGTTATGGTGCAGACAATGAAGCGAAATGGCGACCCTTTAGGTCACTATAATATCTCATGTGATCCTGAGGATGGCAGATTAAGACCTCTTCATAAGAAGATAGTGGGAATCAAGTACATGTTTTACTGCTCCACTCTTGATATTGCTGGACTTAAATCGGTATGTCAAGTCCCTTAAGAACAGAATCTGTAGTATATTGTGCTAGATATATAAATTTCCTTAGGATGCTAGTATGCATTTTGAAGCTGACCTGAAAGTCGATCACCATGTTTCAGATCAGAAATTTTTCTTCAGAATTTCCCGTACCGGCGCTTCTCTTCATGCATACATCTGCACAGAGCTGAAAACAATGAACTGTCAGACTCCATATCCATTCCAATTCTTACTCAAAAATTTTCTTTTCAGGTTTATGTATTGGCTTATCCCAGAAATGGTCTAGTGCACCTCGTCCACAGAAACAGCATGCTATCACTCCTGCTTCTAGCCCTCGTGTTTATTTTCATTGTTATCTCCCTCTGCGCCTACCTATTCTTGACTGCAACAGCCACAAATCGCGAGATGTTTCTATGCGCTTCCCTCATAAAACAGACAGAAGCAACTCAACAAGCGGAGCGCAAGAGCATGAACAAAACCAAGGCCTTTGCGGGTGCTAATCATGATGTCCGCAACTCTCTGGCAGCTGTAAGAGCTTCAATACATTTTTGCCAGGAAGAGGCTAATCCAGAATCCAAGTTAGCGGCACAATTAGTACAGTTGGAAAATCATACAAAGGACCTTCTTGGTTAGTTAGCAATATCTTCTTTCAATCTTTACCTTTGGAGTCCAACTTCATCATAAATTTCTCAACTTTTTGTTTAAAAAATGTTGTCTCAGGCATATTGAACTCAATTCTGGACATGAGTAAAATTGAAGCAGGGAAAACATCACTTGAAATAGAAGATTTCAACTTGGCCGAACTCCTTGAGGAGGTAGTTGATATGTTCTATCCTTTGGGAATGAACAAAGGCATAGACATTGTGCTAGATCCCTGTGATGGCTCTACACTCAAATCTGCTAATGTGAGAGGCGATCGATTAAAACTTAAACAGATCTTGTGCAACTTGGTGAATAATGCAATAAAGTTTACGTCAGAAGGTCATGTCTCGATTCGTGCTGTGGTTAAGAAGAAAAACTTTAGAAAAGAGATCATTGCTTCTAATCGTACAACCGTGATGAAGTTTCTATCTCGGTTTTGCTACAAGAACCAAGATAGCTTCAATGATCTTGATGCTCTCAATACCGTTGAAGAAAATCCCAACGAAGTGGAGTTTGAATTTGAGGTGGATGATACAGGCAAAGGAATACCTAAAGATAAGCAAAAATCCCTCTTTGAAGACTATGTTCAAGTTAAGGAAACAGCTACAGGACAGGAAGGAACTGGTTTGGGACTTGGCATTGTCCAATCTTTGGTAAGAAAAAGATAATTATTACTTCAGAACTTTTTTTAGCTTCCTTCATTCTTCTGATTATATTAAACATGTGCTCCAGGTACGTGTGATGAAAGGAGAGTTAAGAATTGATGAGAAAGAGCTTGGAGAAAGAGGCACCTGCTTCAAGTTCAATGTTTTTCTTTCCTCTGTTGAACCCAAATCAGCCGAACCAGAAGAAGATCGCCGCTCGAGTGCATTTCATCAACACTTCACATTCATGTCACCAAAACCAGAAGGGTCCCATGTCATAATCTTCATTCCTGGTGAAGAACGAAGAAAGGTCTTGAAGAAGTACATTGAGCGCTTGAACATTAAGGTGACAATAATTAAGCAGGTGATGAATTTACAGCTAGAGCTTGAGAAGGTTAAGCGCAAGCTAGACCTTTCTTATTTCATCTCAGGAAAACCAGAAAACACTTTTGATGACTACTTGAGCAAGTCTGCATCCACCAACTCCGATCGTGGATCACTAGATGGATCTCTAAACATCAAGGATGAAGGTGATCACATTACACCGCACTACAAAAAGACCAACTCCAAGAGTTCATCAAGCATCATACTGCTTGTGATCGATGTCAACGAAGCTACTAGTTACCCTAACTTCCAAAACATCCTGGCTAACCTTCGGAAAGACATTGGAAAGTCTTTGTGCAAGGTTGTTTGGTTGGATGATCCAATCATGGGACATTCAAGCGACGAGGTGAAGGACAGGGTAACCGCAGAAGGCGATTATGTGTTCCATAAACCACTTCATGGTTCATGTTTAAGTCAAGTCCTCTCATTGCTTCCGGAACGCAAGGGTGCATCTCATTGCAACTTCTCAAAGTCCACAAGGAGGACAGCGGTTCAAGAAGTCCAGGATTGTGCAGATTCTAATCTTTCGAATGACTTGACTTGCTCGGAGATCATTGAGCTAGACCTTGCTTCGCCTCAGAGCAGCTCACTCAGACCGATAACGGCGAATAAACCCACCGTAGAAGCTGGTTCCAAACCCTTGAATGGAAAGAATGTACTGGTTGTTGAAGATTCCATGTTGCTGCAGAGATTAACCAGTTCTGTTCTGAAAAAACTTGGAGCAAGTGTTGAAGTCTGCACAAATGGAAAAGAGGCCTTCGATGAAGTCAGCAAATCATTAAGTGATCAGAAGAAGGAAGGGGATTCAATCTCTCTCCCTTATGATATCATTTTCATGGATTGTGAGGTATGAATTCATCAACTTCTATCCCACAAATACAATTATCATTTGCAATAATTCAAAACTCATTTCACTGCCGGTTTTTTTTTTTTTTTTGGGGGGGGGGGGGGGGGATGAATTATAGATGCCAGTAATGAATGGATTTGAGGCAACAAGGTTGATACGAATGGAGGAAGAACAATATAGTGGCGTTCATATACCAATCATAGCATTAACTGCCCATGCGATGCCAGAGCAAACCAGTAAAGTCTTTGATGCTGGAATGGATTTCCACCTAACCAAACCCTTGGAAGAGAGAAAGATGCTGGAGGTTGTCCTCTCGATTGTTAATGACTGAGACCTTGCCGCCTTCATTCATTAGCGCCAGCAGCTTCCAACTTTTCCAGTTTCTTTCGTGTTTTTTCTTCCTTTAATCACTACTACCACTCCCTTTCGTATTCATTATTTTGCAAAAGATGAGCTCTGGAAAACAGATGGGATGCTTTGAAAGTAATTTCTGCAATGCGTTTTCCTTTAAAATAATATTGTTTTTTTAGAATTATTTATAATAATTTTAATATGTTGATAAAAAAATAAAAAAATCTAAAAATAAATTATTTTAATATATTTTTAAATAAAAAATATTTTTTAAAAATTTCATCACCACATTAATCACTAAAATATATGTTAACGGTAGTTAATCGAGACCAAAAAATAAGGGGAAAAAGAAAACCAAATCCCACCAAAAAATAATAAAAACTCCTTTTCTATCAAAAAATATTTTTTAAATTCTCTCTCTCGCTCTCTCTGATATTAATCCATTATGCTTTAATTGTTTAGCGCTTACATGCTGAATTACCATAAAACTTCCGAGTATTGATGCAAAACCAGCATCGACAAATAACCACGCTTATTACATTAGATTTGAATTTAATAATTTGAATTATTATTATTTAATTAAAGACCAATGACGTGATAAACATTGCGCTAAAGCTAGTATTCCACACCCCGCCAAGAAATATTCCATACGGTCTAAACACGAGGTTTGGTTGCTACAGTCCTCGCTGATGATTTGAGCATGCATCATCAACACAACTAGTGGTCATTGAACTACTCGTATATAATCATTCATCCACCAAGTGAATTTCATACAGGCCTGTCTTACTCAACTCCCTTGTTACACACCGAGCCAGGTTAGGCTTTAAGAAAACTAAATCAAATGAACAAAATGCAATGAACTTCAGCAGGAGGGGGGGGGGGATTTGAAGAATGTTCAAACTATTTTTATGAATGTGATAATAAAAGCACAGTTCCCAATCATTCTCAAGACCCGGATACTTAAAAAACAATCAGCCACGCGGTTCTCAACCCGTTTTGGCCCTCCCTAAACGAACGGACTCCTACAACTACGAATTATGAGGAAAAAAAATTACGAGCACTTGGTGCCAAGCTTTATCTCTAGACTGACTTTGCTCGCAAGAGAGCTTCCTCATCACAACTCATCCTGCAAACAAATATGAAACATGGAATATTGATCAGCGGACAGCCAATTACACTGTTGATTTCACATCATTTCAGGGGAAAGAAAACCTACATGTCCTTCATCTTCATCCTCAGCCGTGTCTACTTTGGTCTCGGCATCGGATTCCTCTCCTTCAGCATCACCGGCCTCATCCTCCTCCTCAGCCTGAAAAAAACAGGAACGTGCAATTAGTGCCAGAAACACAAGTAAATATCAAATGTTTTAGCAAGAAGTTTGTATGCTTACATCAGAGTCAGCCGGATCTTCCTTGGATTCCTGAAATGATCAAAACTCAAACGTTAGGAAAGAGTTGTGAAATTCCAGAAACAGAATTAATGCAGTAATATGGAATGGCAAACGTCCTCCAACAGCTTTCTACTGCAAAAAAGCACTCGCCCCACTTAGCAACACTAATAAGCAACCCCATAAGACATTACTTTAGGAGTTTTAACATACAAGAGCATGATACAGCATGAAAATAAATAAATAAAATCAGTCCTTTCTCACATCACATCTAGAATGGTTTCATTTAAGAAAAATGATCTGAATCTGCACAGCAAACCAACATACATCTCCCGTAAATTACAGAACATCCATATATTTTCATGCAACACAAGACCAAGAAGGTACCTCCTCGTCTCTTTTCTTCTCTGCCTCCTCGAATGCTGTCTTCTCAGCCTGCAAAATTCAATAGCGTCATCAATCAATGTCATCAAAAGGCTCCACTTTGGATGATTTAATTTCAATGAGAAAAGCCACATACATCTTTCTGCTTTCCCCATGTTTCTTCAGCCATCTGCTTTGCGTACTCGGGATCGTCAGAGACCAAGACATTGTCAAACAAGGTTCCAGATTTCACCTGGCATAAAACAAAGTTGTTTGTCACTGTGTGGATTGATCAGAATTTGACAATACATATGGTGAGATAAATACCTGCCACAACTCAATGCCAACATATTTCAAGTCAGGGTAAACATAGAGTTCTGGATCATCCTTGAAATCTGAGAAACATTCACATTTAATCAAATACCATTTAACTGGAAATTTAGGAGCATATAAAACGAATCCAATAAAAGGCAAAAGCAAACCTGGGTTGTCAATAATTGGTGCCTTCCATTTGCCTTGGTAGTTGGGGTTCTTAATTTTCTGCAACAATAGCAGAGTTATAAATAAAAATGGCCCCTAAAGCAAAAGGCAAAATCAAAAGTTTTCAACTAAACACAGAGGCACAAACCTTTGGCTTCCATGGGCCCTTGTACTCAGGGTTAGGAATGGTTGGGGCAGTCCACTCACCATCTTCCTCATCATCCCAGTCCTCGGGCTACAATTGCAAACCACTTCAATTAGAAAATTATTTCTCAGATATCAAAGATTCATAACACACTGATTAGAAAAGCAGGAACTTTAGTAACTACCTTTTTGGCTTCAGGATCTGGAAGTTCTTTAGGAATGTCATCATAACCCTGCAAAAATAAATAAATAATACATAAACCACAGATGGTCACATCAATTATACATTTCCAAACATCCTCCGAAGTTCAAAAGTAATTTAATCTGTTACCTCTGGCTTCTTGTCCTCGGGATCAGGAATATACTCCTTGTCATCCCAATCTTCTGGCTGCCATCCAGTGAAGAGGTTACATTGTCATCAAAACCAAAAGGCCAACTAGCTAACTGTCATCAAACCCTAAAGGCAAACTAACTAAACAATATAGCAATTTGGGTGCTAGGTACTTACTTTCTTGGCCTCAGGATCCTTGATTGTCTTTGATGGGAGAAGATCCCAGTCAGAGTACAAACTGCCAGTTTGCTTCTCCACATTGTCAATAAGGATACTGTATGTAGCATCAGGACGGATGATCAATGTGTAGACATGAGAGAGCTGGTCAGTCTCACAAGGAACTTCCTTCTTGATCAAGTGGTTTGCTTCATTGTAGTTAAGAATGGCATGGACTTTCTTGGTGCTGTATCCACATATATCTGGTCCAAACATGATACTGCAACAAACCATTAAATGCCAGATCAGCAATTCAGACTAACACAACAATACTGTGGGATTACAGTGGGAAAAGCAGTAACCTGTATGGGGTGTCACCACCAAATTTCTTCTGGTCAACTTCACCACTGAGCAACTTCATGTAGCCACCACCACAGTCAAGCTTTTGCTCATGCTTGACGGAGAATTGGAAGACTAGTGTCTGATCCTTGTTGCTGAATTTAGGGAACTCAGCTGAAATAGCATAGAACCTATAGTCTTCACTTGTTTGGATACCTGCATCAAGATGTCAAAAAGATAAAGCCAACCAGCCAACTCAACATACTTCAAAACACCAAGAGTTCAACCGTCAAACATTCCACTGGAAACATCGACAAAATACCTTTGTCATTGGGGTCTCCATTCCATTTTCCAGAAGTGTAGTTCCACACCCCAGCAGTGTTCTCATCTTTCTTCCAATCAGATACAACCCATCTATTCTCCCATCCATCTTCAATTTCACACAAAACCACAAAAACCAGATTAGCTATCATCAAACATAACTTTAATCATACAATGCCAATGCAAAATTAGAAATGAACCCAAGAAACATGCCAATTATCTTTTGCCGATTACACGAGTTTGACAATTCCACATTTCTTCAAACCTTTAGATAACGAAATCAGTAATAATTGCAACAATTGCTTTCATCATATCAAGGTTCAAAAACTATAACACCGTATACTTGTTAACGAAATCACTTTCCTTCTCCCTTCCAAATTTCATATGAAATGCAGCTCTAATTACAGCAATAAAATCCATAAACCACCACAATCATCATCAACCACTATACAGAACCATAAAAAAGTACCGGATCTAAACAAAATTATTCCAGTTTTAACCTCAATTACTCTATAATTAACCAAGTCACCACTCCGAAACAACCAGATCCACACATCAAACACAATCACCGATCCTTTACCAATCAAATCGAAACCAATCTAGATCACTAACTACACTAAAACCACTACTCCTAAATTAATACGCATACAAATACGTACATCTATACGTTTATATAAATGCCAATAAATACCGAAATGAAACACGAAAAAAAAGACCGATCGAATCAAATCAAAATGTGAGGCAAATTCAACGATCTAGATCAAATCACAAGTTTATTAGCTAATACACGAATAGGTAGATATATGCCGTTTCGTATAATTATACCTTCGAATCGTTCTTCGAAGAAGACTTTAGCAGATGCGATCGCGAAGAGAGAGAAGAGAATCAGAGGGAGGATTTTAGGGTTTGCCATTTTATTTGAAAATGGAGCAGATTACACTGGGATAGTGATCCTTGGAGGGTTTTTATAGAGGAGCGTTTTCGTGAATTTCCGCGTGGTTATGTGGACGAATAGGAAGTTGACGTGTAGGATTTGGAGTGTCATTGGAGTGACGTGGAAGTGAGAGATTGGTAAATAACATCAAATTTGTTGTGGGTTTTTAGGATTTTCATTTTTGTTAGAGGTAAGGAAGTGGCAGGTGGTGGTTGGTGGGATGGGATTAAGTGGGGCCGATTAAGAAGGGTTTTTTTTATGCTGAGCGGGTTTGATTTGGAAATTGATTACTGAATGTGACTTGGAGAGGTTCTCGCAGATAACATAGAAATAAATATATTTGGTTAGAAAATAATAATACAAAATAAACATGCTTATTAAATAATTTTAAAATAACAATTTATACTTTCAAAATAAAATATACATGAAGCAAAGTCATTCTATTTTATTATTTTTTTATTTTTTTATCATGTCAGTCTCCATATCTTTAAAATAAAAAATTCATGCATATACATGCATTCTGTCTCGTTGTTTACATCCTTTTTATTTGATTAATCTAAAAAAAATAACAAAAAATTACTTTAATTTCATGTATGCACACCAAAAATTAGGTACCAAGTGCCAAATCCATGCAAATTACAAAAGCTATGGTGCCCTTAGGATATTCCTTTAAGAAAGTATATAAAAAAGGCAATAAAAAATCCACCATGTAAGATAACTTTGGTAGGCCATTGAACTTATCCAGGCTGGCGGTGGGCTCTGGCACTTTATTTTATTTCCTGCCTTGGACTCTTGGATTGGAAGCCACTCCATGCTCTGTAGCGTATTGGCAGAGAGTCGGCCAGCCTCTTTCCAAATTTGCTTATGAAGTTTTCCATGTTCCACATTTTAAATTTCACAGCAACCTCCACTGACCGTCTCTTGTAGGATGAGCCTGTTGCTTCAGTCCAATAATGTAGTTTTCTTGCTTGGTTTTATCGAATTTTATTTTAAAATAACTATGTTTTTTTGATAAAATATTGAATTAACTTATTAACAATCGATTAACCTGGTCCCACAGAAACAAATTTTAAATTAGGTTCTGTAACTATGATTTTATTTTGATGTAATGCGCGAGTAAAAATAAAAATTATTTTATTATTATTTCAAGGAAGCATGAAATTATTTAAGGAAAAGTCATGCTTGACTCTTCATGGGCACATTGTTCATAGGGCGAAGACAATTCTACACATGAAACAAGAAATTAATGTACACTAGGAACTTGTTCAATTATTGTGAAGTGGTCTCAATTGCGGAAACAAAGCCTTGTATATATTTTTGCTCCATCACCAGACAAGGAGAGCTCAATTAGGTGACGATGCTGCTTCACCAGCGATCAACGTATGTACCTGAACAATCCTGACAGCTTGAGGGTCTCGATTAGAGAAATTTGAAGAGCAAACCTCCATGAGCGGCGAAGAATGGAGCAAAAACTAGTGACTCAACTGCCATCAGCTTTATCAGGATGTTAAGTGATGGGCCTGAAGTGTCCTTGAGGGGATCTCCAATGGTGTCGCCAATGACAGCAGCTTTGTGTGCATCTGAACCCTTTGGACCCAACGATTTTGCATGCTCCGATGCACCAGCCTAAACCACATTGCAATCCAGGATCAGACACAACATAGCTAAGAAATCTCGCAGATTGGTTTTAGTTGCAGGAACGAAAATTGTTACCTCTATGTATTTCTTGGCATTATCCCATGCCCCTCCCGTGTTGGAGGCCGAAATGGCAACCTGGTAAGAGGAGAACAGAAAGACACTCTGCTTAACTCTGAACACCAGCGAAGTTTTCTATGGTTCTATAGTAACATAGCTCTGTTAGGGGAGATGAACAATGAGAACACACCTGAACACCAGAAACAAGTGAACCAGCAAGAACACCAGCAAGAGTTTCAACTCCGAATAAGGTTCCGGTGATAAGTGGTGTAAGCATAACCAAAGCACCAGGTGGGATCATCTCCCTGAGAGAGGCATCAGTTGAAATCTTGACACAGTTTGCGTAGTCTGGTTTGGCTCTACCTTCCATAAGCCCTGGAATAGTATTGAACTGTCGACGAACCTCTTCGACCATTTTGAGTGCTGCACTTCCCACACTCTTCATTGTCATGGCAGAGAACCAGTATGGAAGCATAGCCCCAACGATCAACCCAACGAAGACCTTGGGGGTTAAAACGTCGACAGTATTGATGCCAGCCCTGCTGACAAAGGCACCAAACAAAGCAAGGGAAACAAGAGCAGCTGATCCAATAGCAAAACCCTGGGGCATGAAGCAGCAAAACGTTACAAGGGTTTAGTGCGACTTGAGATCATCAAGTGGTGGCAGGAGTCCTTAATGGAAACAACACAAGCCCGTGGGATCTAACATGGAAAACAACTCAAAGAGTCACTGGCATTTTGGCAGTTAAAGAACAGACTAGTAGCCCTACCTTGCCGATTGCAGCAGTGGTGTTGCCAGCAGCATCTAGAGCATCCGTTCTTTCACGAATCTTATGACTCATACCAGCCATTTCTGCAATACCACCAGCATTATCACTTATGGGCCCATAAGCATCAATTGCAAGACCAGTGGCGATGGTACTGAGCATTCCCAAAGCAGCCACAGCAATTCCATACATGGCGGCCAGGCTAAAGCTAACATAGATAGCAATGGCAATGGCAAATATTGGAACGATGACAGATTTATATCCCAAAGCCAACCCGAAAATCACATTTGTCGCAGCACCTGTCCTGCAAGAATCTGCTACATCCTGCACGGGACTGCAGAATCCAACATGCACATAAATCCAAAGCATTTAAGGCAAGACCTTGAAAAATATAGAAACACTCAGGTGAATATTTTTTAACGGAAGAAACACTTTATAAGCCAATCCCAGGGTCACATACTCTCGATCATTATACTATTTTCTGACACTGGCAATGAATTATAAAAGGTTTTGTATTTCCTGAAAGCCGTGATTCTAACAGCTATACGCAGCAATTTACAAGTCTAAAAGAAGGGCTACTTGCTAGATAATGAGATTCTTGAAGATGATAACCAACCTGTAGGCATTGCTAGTGTAATACTCTGTTGTATATCCAATCACAAGTCCAGCCCACAAGCCAATGGTGACACAGAAGAAAAGGTGCCTGCAGTAATATGTAATTCAATCAACAAAATGGAACCTACAAAATATTCCAGGGAAAAAGGCAATAGACTTTTGGTGGGTAGCATACCAGTTCTTGACAGCCTTCTCGGTTCCGAAATTGAAGAGAGTGAATTCTGATGGCAAAGCGAAAAAACTGACCATGGCAATCCCAACAGTCATCAGAATCGTTGAGACAACGAGTTGCCTTTTCAATGATGGCTCAATTTGACTTACATCCCTGATCTCAGAGAGATCAGTTGCAAAAAGTGTAGTTATCAGGCAAACCACAATTCCAACTGAGCTTATAATCAGCGGATAGGACATGGCTGTGTAGTCATGGCTAATACCAATGGATGATATTGAAGCAACAAAAAGTGCTGCACAGGAGGCTTCAGCATAAGATCCAAATAGGTCAGACCCCATCCCTGCAATGTCTCCTACATTGTCACCCACATTATCAGCAATAACCTGTAATAAAACCGTCAACCATTGCAACCAATCAATGTTAATGGCACAGAGGGTGAACTTTTGATCATGATAATCATTCAAGGAGTTTTATAGAAGGTCAAGGAAATTACAGCTGGATTTCTTGGATCGTCTTCAGGGATATTCCGTTCAACTTTTCCGACAAGATCAGCCCCAACATCAGCTGCTTTTGTATATATACCTCCTCCAACTCTTCCAAAGAGTGCCATTGATGAACCTCCAAGGCCATAACCAGTAATGGACTCATAAAGTCCTTCCCAGTCATCTCCATAGTAGATTTTGAATAAGATGATGGAGATATAGAGCACCAAAAGGCCATTTGCAGCAAGAAGAAAACCCATCACTGCCCCTGAGCGAAAAGCTGTAATAAAGGCCTTTCCTACACCCTTCCTTGCTTCTAGAGTTGTCCTGGCGTTGGCATAGGTTGCGATCTTCATTCCTAAGAAGCCTGAGAGGACAGAAGTAAGAGCACCAAGCAAGAAAGCAAGTGTGCTAAAGGCAGCGTTGGCAAGTGCTGGTTTGCAAAGTTTCCCTTGGCTGTATGTGCAAGGTTCACTCTTGGTGCTGAATCCCTTAACTGAACCAAGGAAGAAGAATATGATGGCAGCAAAAACTCCCATGAAGACACTGAGGTACTTGTACTGAGTAAACAGGAACGAGGTTGCCCCTGACAACAAAACAGTTCAAATAAACATCACAATTCTCAAAATGGTTTCCTCATCAATGCAAGAACATTTATATACTTTACCAAAAGCTCTGAAAAGCCATCAAAGGATGGATCAAACCTGTGCAATTGAACTGTAGACACTACCTGCATGCTGATGATTGGCTAATACTCTTTCCAGTTATGATTCAAGTGACAGCACTCAGAGCATCAATAAATTGGCATATGCCTTTAAAACAAGAAAACACAGAACTTGAAGGGCAATCCAAAGAGTCAACAAAGATAAACTCTCAACTTTCCAAGTTGCCTATCCCAAATTGACAAAAGGCTTATTTTTGCAATATATTTAGCCAAGGAGCTCATCATCCAGATGATCATCAACGTTATTGGCCTACAGAGGACAGACAAGTTGCTAACTAGCCAAAGAATAAGCAGAGAAGACAAAATCAGAATCAGACACATGAAAACATACATTATGAAGCACCAGCAAAATCAAACCCAGAAAGCATAACAGACAAAAACATTCCATTTTTTTATTCAGAAAATAAAAACCCTAGCATAATATTCTTTCTTTTTTAGCATGAGAGATGATGGAACTCAACATCCTAAACTAAATAAAATATTTTATCAGGAAAAAAAAAGCCATCCAGAAGAATATCTTTGGTTTATAATAGAATCAAATTAAATTCCATGAAATCAAGGATCACAAGCAGAGATAGAGAGATTACCAACAGAAATTGCATTCTGGATTTCGGCACACTTGATAGAAACCTCAAGACTATCAATACCATCTTCTTCCTCTTCAATTAACTTACCACTATAACCATTACTAGAATCACCAGAAACATTCACCTTTGACACTAAATACCACTGAAGCAAAGCAAAAGCGATCCCAACCAGAGCAGCCGCAGGTATCAATACCTGTGTGAGACCTTCACTCAACATTCCCATTTGTAAATGGCTCACTACCTCTCACCTCAGTTTCTTCAGCAGTGTGTAGTATTATACCAGCACGAATGCAAACACAACAAAAACTAGTTTTGGAACACTGACCTATAAAGCATAAACTACTGGCAGAGAATGTAGATTATCCAAAAAGATATCTGTAGAAGCCTCGATTGGTTGGTCCTTAGAATCTGAAAAGGAAAGAAAACTGGTTGGTTTGATCGACAGGTTAGACAGAAGGGATTCTTCCAAACGTTGGATTTTGTTAACCACTTGATTTGATTAACAGTTTTAAAGTCTTGTCAGTGCTGTCTTTATCTTATGTGCTAGCTGCTGCTGCTGTCATATGCCTTGTTTAAAGTCTTGTCACTTTGTAGATGAGATGAGCACCGGTAACTCATCAAAGTTTGGACAAGGGCAGAAAAAGAGCAGAAGATTAAAATCCCATTTGAGGAACCAAGTTTACAACTACTAGTTTTCAGGAACAATTTATAGGTGAAGTGGTTATGAATATAATTACGAAATTACTAATCAATGTACCACGACATGCATATTTTCTTTCTTTTTTGGTAAAAAATATTGAATCTGAAATCTTACCACTCCGGATGTTATACCTAGTTCAAAGACGGATTGGGTGACTTATTTTTATTTAAACAATATTATTTGATAAAATTAAAGATTTGAAAAATAATTTGACCTGACTATGTATGAACATCCAATCCAGTCATGCCCTCTTTTGCAAGGTAAGACTTGCTTCGAATACTTATTTTTTTCATCGTAGCTAAGTTCTTAACCATCAAGTCACTCACATCACATGTATGTGTGTGTATATTTTTATATATAGTTAATTTTAGTCCATGTTGTGATTATATAAAGGATTTTATATCCTCAAGGAAATTAATTTGTACGTGTGACAAGGCTAGTTTTTGGATGGCATTAAATTCTTTGATGATTCGTGTGGTAAAAGTAACGTATATATGAAGTCTTAATCACCAAGGCAAGAGAGTGTTTGTCTAGAGAATGGGATGATCACGTGTTCAGCATGCATACCGGAAAGTCAATAATACTGTAGATTGGCTAGCTAATTTTTAATCTTGGAGTGTTTGAAAGTGAAAAGTGTTTTTTATTTGAAGATTAATTAAAATAATATATATTTTTTAAAATTATTTTTAATATTAACACATTAAAATAATATAAAAATACTAGATAAAAATTAATTTAAAATAAAAAATAAAAAAAATTTAAATTTTTTCAAAAATATTTTTAAAATATAAAAACAAATACAATCTAACAAGTAGCTATTTTATAATAATAACGGGATTTTTAATGACCCCAATCAAGTTTATATTCTGTTTTGTATTTTAACCGTATCGGATTTATCTTACCTTTTTTAATTTATTTTTGTAGTGCGTCATGCTCCGATTATTACCAAAAAAACTTGTGAAAAATCAGCTTAATGGAGACAATGTTTTTAGTCTTTGTTTGGCCTAATGTAACATTTAACATTAATATATAAGAAAGGATCAAAGAATTTCAAAGTCAAGCATGTGGGTTTAATTAATACAAAGTAGTGTGCGACTTGTTAATTAAGACATGTACTTTTAATTACTCCCCGTTCTTAGTAATTAAAGGTTAGATTATTGTTTGAATAAAATGCATGAAGATTGGTTTATCAAAATCTGAGCAAGTGGGGGACTTAATTGAATGGAGATAAGAAAAATCTTTTGGACTGTTTGTTTTTGCGAAGTGGTCACAAGAGTGCTTTAAAAAATTATAAATAATTGAGATATAAAAAAAATATTATTTTAATATAATTTTTAATAAAAAATATTATAAAAAACAACAGCTATTATAATATAAAAAAAAAATATATTTATTTTGCTTTCTTTACGTGAGTAATAAGTTTGGTCACAGCTTAAGCAATTTCAAAGTTCTCCTTGGTCACATTCTTTATAGTGAGAACTAGGAATGCATATTTCTGCTGAAGGATTCAAAGGATTTGAATGATTCATGCAGTGGATGCTATGCCAACTAATTTGAGACCAAAATATTATCTAATCTTCAAAGGTGAAAGCTTTTAGCCACATTTTACTTTGAATATTCAGAGGGAGAAGAACCCAAATGCTTTGTGTTCCAATATTAAAAGGGAAAAAAGAGAATAAAATTTTATTCATTGCAGTTTTCCACCAAGAAATATTTTAGGGGAAAAGTAGATAAATCATCAATAAGTTGTATGAAATTTTGTTAGACTAATAAATTCAATTGTAAAGGATTTTCTTTCTCTCAAATAAGACTGTTTTATTCCATTTTCTTATAAAATCCTTACATTTCTTTTTTGAAAATACATTATAACAAGTTTTTTTGTGTAAAATTCTTAATCCATATATTTTTGGATCTTTTCTTAAGAGATTTTAACATTTTTTTAGATTAAAGATTTATTATTATACATTTTTATTTTTTTAATTGCTATAATTCTAAGAAAAGGTTTGGAGCAAATCGTTATGCTAATGAAGAATTAAATTTTTTTCGTTTTATAAACAAGATTTACAAGTATGGAGAATTATATTTTCTATTTCTATCATCATAATATCATTTGAATATAATTAAGATTTACAATAATGATAATATAAAATAAATTATATTAAACAATATGATATGTTACAAGTGAGAAAATCAGACATTCAAAAAAATTATTATGAGGGGTTTTAAGTAAAAGACAAGAAAAACAAATTAATTGATAATTATTTTATCTTATAAAAAGGGTATATGGGTGGAAAAATTAAACATCATTTTTTCTAAAAAAAAAAAAAAACTTATTAATCTTTTAAATAATAGCATTTACTAATAATTTATCTTTAAAAATTGAATTTCCAGGTATTTTATTATATGTTCATGAAAGCAACACTTTGAAGACTTTTCAAAGGCTAATGTCAAAATCATTGTAAATCCAACTCAGTCCACCATCTCGAAGGCTTTACACTTTGTTCCCTATCAAACTTCTTGATTAAGGCAAATAATTATTTTGGATTAAATTAATCACATAGTTGCTAAAATAAAAAAATTATTATCAAGATAAACCTGCCACGCCATGCCCTCTCATTTACAGCTTTGAACCATAATCTAGCCTCTGCAGTTCAACTGCTACACCTACTGTTGATAATTATACCATTCAATTGGAGCTACTTGGTCACATTGCCAAAATAACATTAAAGCCTAGCAATGAGGTGCATTTTATACTAAGTAATTCAGAAAACACAAGTGCGTCGACTCCAACTTGATTGGCCACGAAATCTGGCCAGATTAGCTCCTAGATTGGCCGGTTACCAGGTTGACGCATAAAGCCAGATGAGGTTTTATAGCAAAGGTGCCTACCATCTTTACTTCTTATTCAAGGTTGGGTTGTGCTTGAATTTCTTGAAAACTTGCAAAAAAGGAAAAGAGAACATGAGAATACTGCATGTAGTTGAAATAGTGCAAGAATTGTCATAAAATCAAACTTCAAGGCAATTTTGTAGTCTAAAACTGGAAGTCATGTTAAGTTATTCATCATAGTTGCAATCAACCACTCTTCAAATATATGAAATAGTGTAAATATAGCAAGCCAAAATGCTTCGAATTTCTGCTAACTCTACTATAAGAGCTCTTGATGTCAGACTATGGCGCCCTTGGAAGGCAAAGGATGACGTTAGAACTGAAGTTTGAAGATGGCATATAACACTATGAATGCAGTTTGATGACCAAAGATATTATTGCCGCAACTCCCAACACCGTAAACACATATTCATGGAGAACAAAATCAGATGGAATACAGCTTGAAATCTCTCCCTATCCTTTTCAAATTTGAAACATAAAGATTTGGGTTTATGAACCTGATTGTATTCATCTGCTGGCCTTTCATTGTAACAGGCTGCGTTGATTTGTTACCTCTTCTCCTGTTCAGGGATTGAAAAGAAGAAGAATTGCAAAGCAATATAATTGACACACAAAGAGACGCAAATGGCTTTGTCTTGGTTTTTCCTCAAGAAAGAACATTGTCTAACGATAAGGAGATTTCCATCATTAGCTATGCATGGTGAAGTCCTCGCATGTGCTTCGCACATCAAAATCCCATTTTAAAAACAATTCATTGCAGCTAACCAAAATGAAGGCTGTGATATCTTCTCAATGCCCTGTACTCCTGTTCGAGTATATGGGAGAAAAACCTGTATAAATGATCCCATCTGTGCATTTACTACCCTACCAATGAATTAAGTAATCAGTATGGTTCTATCATCTCACGAACTGTCAGGGATCTTCCAAAGCCAGAACTTCTAGAAAGAATTGAAAGCAGAGCTATTTAATTTTACAATGGCTAAACGATCTGGGTAGCCCACACAGGCAGAGGTGCACGAAACATTAGGGGCTGACCAGTAACAGGATGCTCAAGAGACAAGCTCTCTGCATGAAGTTCATGGCCGTCATATGTTCTTCCCTTCCACTCACACACACCCTCATATTTCACATCCCCCCTTACAGGAATTCCAAGATACTGACAATGCAAGCGGATTTGGTGTGTTCTTCCACTCCGAGGAAACGCTCTTACCAAAATCTCATCTTTCTTTGCATCAGTATCTATCACAGCTTTTTCTTCAACAACTAAAATATTCTTATCACTGTTAAATTCAGATGGCTCTCTGAAGCTCCCTTGTCCATTTGTTGACAGTACTTCAAACGAAGTTTCCATGTCCTTAACTGTGGACCCACCTGGCAATGATCGGCCCACATCTGATGCCGCATACACACGAAACGCTCCGAACTTTGATCGACCATGACCTGATTTAATAGTAATCTTTTCCCATTTTGGAGCTGAACCGATGCACAGAGCAATGTATGTTTTCCTAACTTTGTGATCGGTAAATGCCTTTACAAGCTTCGAAGCTACTTTATGCAACTTTGTAATAACCATCACACCACTTGTATCACGATCAAGTCGATTGGCAAGATGGAGCTCTGGCCTTGCCACAGGACCTAAAATTGAGAAATTTGAACTCGGTTAAATGTTCAAAAATAACATCTGTACTTAACCTGAAAAGATTCTTTAACATTCCAATTTGCTACAAGAACTTCAATATTTCGATTCATCTCGGAGTTTAAATATACAGTATCCATCAATCAAAAGAATGTGCAGCTTTTCACTTGAAAGAATCGAGCTATAGTTCCAGCTGATAGAAAGGACTGATTCCAGGGCAGCTTGAACCATATAAAGAGCAGAACGTATCCTAATTCCTAAAAACTCATTTCAAACCCAAGCATTAACTTAAGTGTCAAAACCAAATAGTTCTTTCTTATGCAAAACATCCTTAGCAAAAATCCAACTCAATTCATAATCTACCCTAACAGTTTACAGACTGATGGGATTCATAAAGGCTCACACCTATATATTGCCAGGAAGTGCATATCAAACTTTATCAAGTAATTAAAAGCAGCTCAGTACAGTACTCAAATTGGTATCAAATGCTTTTGACTTCAATTTCTAATTATTTGATAAAAAAAATTACATATCAGACAAGAAAGAACGACTTTTTTTTCTCTTTCCTAATACATTATCTTCATATCATCGCGGGCCTCGCAATTGAAAGAACTCCATTGGGATATTAATTCAAGCCTTCCTAAACCAAATTTAATTCAGCAAAACCACATTTCAAATTCTCTCAACGAAGCAAACAAAGACCCACTCTCTATCTATGAGCTAGCATTTCATTTGGCCTCTTGAAAATTAACTACTGAGTCTATTTGAACTCTGGACTACTGTACCTTGTCAACTCAGACAAACAATGTTTTCAAATTCCAACAAAAACCCACAACACAAAAATGCCAAAAGTAAAGAAAACATACCTTCATCGAGTCCAGATGACTCAACCAAGCAATCAAGAACTTGAGGGACAGAGTCCAACACTGCCTCACAATAAACACCTTGAGGCTTATTAACAGCAATAAGCCACTGATCTTGATATAAAACATCACTTTTAGACAAAGCAAAACGACTTGATCTTGAAGAAGCAGACATAGCTCTAGCTAGTTCCATCTCCTTTGATAGTGGATTCAATGGAGGGGAGAGTGGTATGGGGTAATTTTGGAGATTTATAGGGGTGTTTTGGGAAGTGGCGTTCATTCTGTCTTGTGAAGCTGACATGTTTGTGCTCTGAAGAGTGGACAAAGTGAGGGTTTTGGTGAGTTTAAAGAAGGGGTTTGAGGGAAAGAAGAGGGTGGGATTAAGAGGGGAATAGAAGGGCATTTGTGTCTGTTTAGTTGTGGTTAGAAAATATGAAAACTATATATGAGATACACCACCAATGTGGTTTTATACAGTAGAAAACGATGTCGTTTTAGATAATTTGATGCTTCTTCTTCGCTTCAATAAACCCTGAAAGATTGAAACTTTATTCTTTGTTAAACCCTAGAGCTCCAATCCATAGAGAAAAATCATCCCTTTCTTCAATTTAGAAGGGAAAGAATGTCTTCTTTGATTGTTAAAAGGTCAAGCAGTAGATTTTCGCATGTAGACTTTTCAAAGTTTCAAATTTTTTTATCTCTGAATCAAAATCACAAAGTTTTGGTTTCTGGGCTACCTCCAGTTTTGATTAAAACCATAGAAATCCCATCTTGGTCTTATTTCAGTGTGTCAAGATACCACAATTTTGTACATTTGAGTGGAAAAGACAAGGTCTTGGCCTCTGGGTTTGGTGTCTTGAAGAGTTTGTTTAGTACACAGGCAGCAGTGGAGCTATCAACATCTGATGGGATAACTGTTGATGGAATTGTGGCTAGCAATTGGACAATTCTTGATGAGAGTGAGAGTGATTGGAAGAGTCATGCTGCTGCTATTGCTCAGTCCATTCAAGTGATCAAAAGGCGCTTGCAGGTATAGTCCGTATGATTTAGACTCTAGTTTGTTTAGTTGTATTTAAGCTTAAGCACTGATTTTCTATGTGCTTCTGAGTAGCGTTTGATTTCAATGTCAAGCATTATATTTTGTTGAAAATTCAATTACAAGGTCATATTTCTTAGACGAATATATCACATTCAGTTTTCGGCGAACTTTCTTTATCAATCTGCTGTATATACAGTGTAATCAAGGTTGTCTTCGTGTAGTTTATTAAGATTGACGTGAATTGATATTTTGTTATATGAGGTGGCAGTGGAAGAAATTGATGGTTAGGTTGGATCTGTTATCAGTACAGCTGAATAAGCCTGATCTTTGGGACGATCCTGTACATGCTGGGAAAATAAGTCGAGAGCATGGTTCATTGATGGCTAAAATGAAGAAGGTGAGGACATTGGAACAAGAATTGCTGGAGCATATTGACATGATAAAACTGGCTCGTGAAGAGGATGATAATGAGTTGGAATCGGTGGGCTCTCACTTCCTATTCTAGGCATGTATTCATTCTGTTTCATGGTTACAATGCTGTGTTATGTTCAATATGGCAAAAAGCCACTCGAAGATTTTCTGATTTTTTACGCTTTACACTTCATTTATGGCATAAACTGTTTATTTCAACTGTGCTGGAAATTCATTTCTACCCACAAAAGCAAATAACTGATCTCTGTGGTGTATAAAATAGTTTAACAGGTAGCCATATTTATGAGTTGAACTATCAAATAATTATACAACACAAAGTGGCTTTTGATTCGCGATTAAAAAGGTGACCCTCCAAGAAAATTTATCAAAATTTATGACCTATCACGGCTGGACATCTCCTCGGTACATAAGATCCAACTGTTTGCTAAATGCCTCTTCTTAATTCCTTTGCGCCAGTTATTCATGGTGCACTGCCTGCTCCTTTTTGCAGGAAATGTCGAAAGCTTTGCTTCAAATGAGAAGAAATTCAAATGAGAAAGAGCAGGAAGCTTTGTTATCTGGGGAGCAGGATTCCTGCCCTTGTTATATAGAGGTACATTTATACATGCTGGTCTTGCTGCCTTTCTAGTAAATGAGATTTCATACCTTATGATGTATTTGGATGTTGTCAACACTCCATTTAGAAGTACTGTGGATGTGTAATTGATCCACAGCCAGTGGATTTTTCCTTGTTCCGACCATGTTTAAGGACAATTAACACTTTTGTTGGAATGTTACACGGATTTAAACCTTGATTTTCCTGTGCATAATACAGGTCCAAGCTGGAGCTGGTGGTACTGAGAGCATGGACTGGGCCAAAATGGTTATGCAAATGTATAAGTCGTGGGCGCAACGTCATGGTTATGGAGTAACTGTGGTGGATGAGATGCCTGGTGAGATTGCAGGAATCAAGGTTCAATTTCTTATCATCCTCCATTCCTCCTCCAAGTTTAGAAATTCACAATTACATAATTATTTTAATTATTTTCTCTTTCTGGCAAAGGAAATCAACATAGAAATCATGCCTTTCAATTTTAAATTGCTGCCATTTGCTCCTTCTGGATGTTGAATGGCAAGCTGCTAAAAATAAAGCTCCTCCTATGTATTATTGTTCACCCTAGGCTTCATTTTATGGTGAATATGACATGGAATCAGTTTGTGCCCTCAGCGCGCAACAATCAAAGTTGATGGTGAATATGCATTTGGATATGCCAAAGCAGAAGCTGGAGTGCACAGGTTGGTACGTATCTCACCATTTGACAGCGGAAAGCGCCGGCATACGTCATTTGCTGCTGTGGCTGTAATTCCAATCCTAGGGGATGGATTTACGCATGTCCCAATTAATGAATCTGATCTCCGTATCGAGAGGTTCCGTGCTGGGGGAGCTGGTGGTCAGCATGTTAACACAACTGAGAGTGCTGTGAGAATAGTTCATATTCCAACAGGAATCACCGCCACTTGTCAAAATGAAAGGTGCGAATTTTCTTAGAAGTATCCACACCTCTTATATGCTAGAATCTCTCTTGATCCCATGTGGTTCTTGCAAACACAGATCTCAACATATGAACAAGGATTCAGCAATGGCAGTGCTCCAGTCTCGATTGGACCAACGTGAGATGGCTCGTCAGGCTCAGATGAATGCACATCATACACAATCTCTCACTGACATAGGTTGGGGCAACCAGATTCGTTCTTATGTGCTCCACGTATGCTCTCAACACCATTGCAACTTCCATTACTTTCCTAAAATACCATCAATTCTGTATATTAAACCTACGTTTACCGCATTTTCTTCTTGACGCAGCCTTACCGCATGGTCAAAGACCTCCGAACCAATTATGAGGTCACTAACCCGGATTCTGTGCTCGAGGGAGAGATAGATGGCTTTATCTTGAGCTATTTATCAGCTTTGTTGGACAAGGACGAAGATTGCCGTAATCTAAGTGCTTAAGCAGATTGACAGCAAAATGGAATGAATCAAAGCTCACAACCATCCAAATTCCGATCCGGGTGGTTTCACAAAAGCTTGAGTAGTGAGCCAGTGAGCTGCAATGTCTATAACGTATCGCACACGCTGGTTTAGATTGATACTCGATTGTAAGACCCTGGATTGAATAATATGAATTTGTAGAGCAGGAAGCATTTTACGAGTAACTTTTCGGATTTTAGTTTTAAAAAAATAAATTTTTTAAAAAATCATAAATTGTATCGTTTTTCACTCCCAAGTTTTTACAGTAATTTAAGATGAAAAATTGATTTAAGCAACGAAAACAAACTCTTTTTTTCTTTTGAATTTGTGGTTAGTCAAAGTAAAGCACCGCACCACCATTACTAAACGAAGCCTTAGGAGGACGAGCAAAACATGGCTTCTCAGAGTTGCTAAAAATATTTATTTAGCAAACTCCATGAGTAATTGAGATTTAGATTGGATTTTAATTTAGATTGCTAAAAATATTCCAAAAAACTTTGGATATGATTTAGCTGGAGCAGTACCTTCTCTTTCTCTAACCAGCCTCAGTCCAAAACTAAAAATATTTAATTCTCAATTTTATTCCAAAAATAAAATGTGTTTATCAATTTAATCCTAAAGTGTGACATATTTTCGATTCTGTATTCTTTTCATCTATTTCACATATTTTCTACCAAATTCTCTTCAATCTGGCGCCCATCACGCAGAAAATACCAACATAAGGACTCTCTTTATAATTATGTAATAATACAAGTTATATTATTTTCTCATTATTTTTATTTATTTTTTATGTTTTAATTTTTTTTATGTAAAATAGCTATATTTTTAGATTACATTCTTTTGAAATGTTTTTTAATTTTTTTATGTAAAATAATTATATATAGTTCATAATGTTTTAAGAAAATTTACTTAAGGTTTTAAAATTTAAAATATTTTTTATTTTTTTAAGTTAATTCATATAATCCAGGTTAATTTATGTGACCCGAAACCTGGTTTCTTGACTGGGTCAAGCACGGGCCGGGTTTATTAATAATGGTTTCAAGTCAGAGGCAAAACCGCAAAGGAGCTCTCGTCAATCCACAAATCATAAGGAAAAGTTTTTATATATTTCCCATATCAAAGTTCCAATCTTTCTTCAATTTTTTAGTGTTAAAGATTGTTTCTTTTTTAGTGGGTTTTGTCTGTTTTTCAGCTGCAGAAAGCTCAGAATTGTTAATCTTTTAAGCTTACTATAGATTAGAGAGAGAGAGTTATAGAAGAATGGAATCAGCATCTACGTCGTCATCAACATCGATAATAACACCAGAAGATGTGTTAGAATCATTAATGAATGATGGTACCATTGATGCTCTTAGACTGAAGATCATCAATCAGCTCAAAGCGAATGTACGTTTCTCTCCTTTTCCCTCTTTTTTTGTGGTTGTTGCTATGAATTTCCATCTGGGTTTTGTTTGTTTCTGTGGAAAGTTGTTTGCTTTTTTGGTTTTGATTGGAAAATTGTCAATTTGGCTGGTACCCGTTTGTGTTTTCAAGTTTTTAAAGGCCTTGTTCGCGAAGTTTACTTTTTTCTTCTGTTTGTTTCTATGGAAAGTTATTTTTTTTTATTGGAAAATAGTGAATTTGATGAGAATTCATTTGTGTTTTCAAGTTGTTTGAGGTAATGTTGGTGAGAAAAATCACAACTCTGTGGAGTTAAGTTTGGTGATGTTATGCAATTGTTTGTGTTGTAACGGATAAGCAATTTTTTGGTTGCTGTATGGCCTTTGATTTAGTAATGGAGCATGCATGCTTTGAATTCTACGTTTTGTTCCTTGGTTGGATATGTTGATAAACAGACGCTATAAGCATGCTATTCACGACTGTATTTGGTGTTAAGGATTGTGAGAGATTACTGATGTAGATGCTGAGTGTGGAAGTTATAGCTACTGGTTTCTTTTTTGGTACAGGAAGAGCTAAAGAATACTGCCATTAGAATGGCGGAGCAGAGCAAGGTTTTGAACACTCCTGGAGCAGAGAAACAGACCAAAAGAGAGTTATTTGATGCACTTCGACAGGAACTTGAGTAGGTCTTCTGTTACCTTGTTCTCTGCACTCTCTGAGTCTTTAAATTGCTTTCACTCCGGGAGTTTTGTGAGTTTAGACTAATTGGAAATTTTTTTACGTATTTGAGGAAGCAGTTCTTGTTGTTAAGTATTTGTTTACAGTTTTTGAGGTTTTCAACAAAGATGGATAATATTTATATCAGTATGGTGGTTGTTATGTAGAGCTATGATCGTAATGACTTTGTAAGTTGGTCACAGCAAGATTACTTCAGGTTTTTGCATTATCACTTGATTTTAAGCTATCTCATCACTCAGGTTGCTGAAAACTTGGAACTGATCTATCTCAATTCTCATATGTTATTTGAAATACACTGATCTATCCCATATGTCATTAGAAATACATGGAGGAGCGGATGCTAATTGTTTGTTCCATGTTATCCCCTGCTCTTAAATGCTTAAGCGACATTCCTCTTCATTTTATTTCACATAACACTCAGTTTTCCTTTGTCAAACCTGAGATGGATAGCCTGGATAATTAACTGTAGTCTAATCTAATGGATCTTTTTTCCCAAAAACTTCTTGGAAGGATAGCTTGCATGATTCATTATGCTCTGAAGTCTAGAATGGTTACTGAGTGTTTATGATACTAATTTTATCCCACTACTGGATCAGCAGTTCCATTTTCTCACAATTTCATGCTGCTGTCATGCAGAGCTCCAGTGCTTGAGAAGGCCTCTAGATCAGTTTGGGAGTTGATTTTAGACAGTAATGGATTGGGGAAAGAAATAAGTGAAACAGTTGAAAGAGTGTATTGTCGATTAAGTGGCCAGGAACCTCCATTGTTTCCACAACCAAACGCTGAAACCCAGCCCAATAAAGGAAATGACTGCAAGGGGAGGGAAGAAAAGGAAGAGGAAAGTGAAAGTCAAAAGGAAAAATCAAGCTCAAATTCTAAAAAGAGGAGTCATAGAGAGATGAGTACGGAAGCAGGGGCAAACGAAGTTGCCAACCAGACAGCAAATGAAGTTGCTGGCAAATCTGTTGATCTTCCACCAGCACAGGAAGGAGCTAACAAGTCCCCTCCATCAACTTCGAAGACTTGAATCCTTATATCAAATGGGGCCGTGTTACAGAAGTGACTCTGAATGAGCTGTGTTACAAAAGTGACTCTGGATGTGGTGATCCTTGACTGTTATCATTGTCACAAATCACACGGGCTTGGTGAATCTCGTCGCTAGCTTGCTGTCTAAGCCAGCCCACAGTCAACCTGGCATTGTTTGGACATCCCTAGGAGTTTTTTCTTTGTTGATTTCCTAGAAGTGAATGTAGTATCACAAGTCCTGACATTTTTACCTCACAGCTGACGACTTAACATTTTTTCTTGTATGCTTCAGTTTGAATTATTTGTGGTGCGTATTGCTAGAATTTCCTTTAATGTAGTCCTTCATCTATTCTTGATTATGAAATCATTCAATCTCTCAGCCAGAGAACACATGCCAGGAAATCTCAAATGAAATTTTGATTGTAAATGAAGCATAATTTGCTGTACTTTGGTGGCCGAGGACATTGCTTCAGGACGTGGGGATCCTGATTCCTGACATTCTATTTTACGTTGGTCCCACTGAGAATCGGTGAGCTCCGAGAATGCTTGTTTGCCAATATGTTTTGAGGTGGAGAGATTTGGGCACTCTTTAACTTTCAAGCCTTCAAGCCTCCAGTCAATGCATCATTGGTGCGCATGGAGGACTGGATATTTTCTTCTTTTCAAGAATCATAGGACTGGGTATCTTGAAGTAATTTACGAGTTTCAGCTGTTAAGGACTGCCATATCTGCAGCTTTGCCAATTGCATCCATGAATTTAGGAGCTTGAAGCACTCACAAAATCATGATTCGAAGGGATTTCCAAGGATCCATGGGATGCAAAATTAAACAACAATTAATTGCAGATCAAAGGGATTGAAAATCTTTGTGAAGTTTTCAAAATTAAGCAGTTTTCTAGAAACAGCAACTTTCCAAAATTTGCAGTTTGACGCAGCTTACATTTTTCAACGGCAAAAGAAAAGGGAAGAAAATAAAATAAAGTATGGCCTCATCTGATGCAATACCATCTTTACACCTATCCTATGGTTCCTACATCTGTCATTCTCATTTCAGCTCCAATTGCTGCTGTTGAAGTTTTTAACATGTCCAAACTCATCGACTGTTAGGTTAGGGTTATTGACACAATCATAGGGCAAGTTGTTCCATTGTTGAGGCATCAGCAGATTGGCAGTATGAATCTGAGGCATGCTAGTAATTGGCTGCTGCTCATAAAATTGCCCACTAATTTCATTTGCATTCTCTCCGGTACTAAATACCAAGTTCTCCTCGGCACTACTATCTTGACTGTAGAAAGTTTCCTGGGAAGCATTATTACTTTCTGGGTTAACTTTCTCGTTAAGATTGACTAATTGGTTCAGCGACATGACCCTTTCCATATGATACTTTTCATCGTAGCTTCCAGCTTGCATGTCACCAAGCAATTGGTTTTCGAGGTCACTCAAAGCCTTAGCTGCATAGTTATTATTAAACTCAGCTCCCTGACCTGAACTTGTAAAGTTGTAGTTCTGCAAAGGAACAGCTGGATGCACCTCAGTTGATGGGACACCAGGAACTAGACCTTGATTCCTTGCTAAAGCATCTGTGTAATTGCTCATCCCTTGACCCCAGAGAGCTATCCTTCGACTCTCGAGGACATTGCAGGTATCTGAAGGCGAAAAATCCATGACTATGTTACCACAAAGATAGAGTTAGTTAAGCAGAACAGTAATTTTAAACAAAAAGATGTGGTTGAATATGCTGCAATATAGTACCTGATGATGGTGAAGGAATTTCCTTGAAAGATGACAAGCCTGTATGTCCATAAGGTTGAAAATGCTGAATCTGGACTGGATGTGGAGGAAAATTTGGAAAATTAAACTGCATTCCGGGGTGTATATCCTGTCCACTTCGATTAAAATCGAAAGAGATTCCTCTATAGCCGTGAAACTTAGAACGGAAGTAGGGATTTTTCAGCGTTGGAAAAGACTGCTTGCTCAATTCAAACAGCCGCGGTTCATTAAGTAGAAGCTTCTCATAGTGTTTGTCAAGGTATCCAGCAGGAAATGTAAGAAAATGCCTCCTGAGAATAGAATATCACCAACTGAAAACATTAGATCTTGTATACCTACTAGATCATACAAAGAGGATGATACAATTGATGTTCACCTGCAAATGGAAGCTTGCCCTCCAGTGAAGTCTGATGCTGGCTTCCAAATGGTATGTTTCCGTGGTTGCGGATCGGTTTCCTCATGGAAGGTAGGAGGCTGGTTTAACTGCAGAAAACTCAACTACATTACAATGGGAAAATCCACTAAATTGAGAAACTTAAATTTAAGCCTTAAAAAAAGCTGAAAATACCTCAATTTGTAGAATTCCAAGCTGATTCTCCTGCATTAAAGCATTTATTCCAATTATATCATTCCATTGAATCTCAATCTTGTTTTTCAGACCCCCTTTCAAGAGTTCCCACACCAGCTTCTTTTTAGCAAAATAACATTTAGCCACTAGATCACCTTCATTTCTAGATTTTCTCTGCACACATTTCATCCAATATTATTAGAAAAAGCTAACGCAATTCATGTTAGAAGTCGTTTTAACTAGAAATGCTATGAACAGTCGCGAGTCGCGACTGAACCGAGCCATCTACATGCGCATGTGGACCAGGGTCCTCGCACACGTCACGAATGGTAACGGAACGGATGTCCTAATCATTTCTCCTTTTCGTCAGAAGGTATCATTACCTACCTCCCAAGATCCGATTTTGATAAATGTGGCAGCAAAGTTGGAGGCCTTCAACTTCTCGGACATTTGTTGCTGACCAAAATCACTGCTAGTCCTGCTTTGGTCACTTGATTCACAGGTTGCCCCGGCTTCAACTGTTGTAGTATAGTTTGGATTCGTTATTGAGTTCATCAAGTTTGGTGTTATACTGAGATGTAAACCAAGTGGATTCAACTGCATAAGCTTTCTAGCCATCTCATCCTGCTAACAAGACAGGAACTGAATTCAACATAGCACATAGCATGTGGAAAGAAAGAAAATGGAAGGAGAGATTTTGAAGGAAGAGAATGCGAACATATACTAGAATCCCACCACCCTTTCGATTAAAGCAAAAAAAAAAAAAAAAATGTATTAAATACGTTAATCAAATTCAATAAAGGAAAATCAATAACAGTAAACACCATAAAATTAATTGTATTTTATGTTAACTAAAAAGGAGGAGATGCCATAAAAAGAAGAAGAAAAATTCTGCATGTCAACATCTTAAAAAAGAGATAAAAAGAGAGAATTGCATGCTTTGATAAAAACAAACCCCACCAAGAAATAAAGAAAAAGTATTGATGATGTTATCATAAAAAAGAAATGTATTTTCACATAGAAAATCAAGTAAAGTATACCAAGAACCATTAACCAGAGCAAGAACACCCCATGAACGTAAGAACGAGACTAAAAACTCAACTCAAAACCAAAATACTAGCAAAGAAAATGGAAAGCTTGATTCTTGAATAAAAAAGAAGGAAAAGAAAGCATTTTTAAACCTGATCATGGCTCAATTTGGGTGTATCTATAATTTTCTGGTTTGCTTCAAACCCAAGCTCATTACTTTCATTATCATTATTTCCATAAAGCAATCTCTCAAAATCTTCTGAATCTTCAAAACCATTACCATTATCACCACCAGCCCACAAATGAAATCCACCATGTTCTTCAACCATGGTTTCTTTTACAAAAACCCTACTCCAGATATTTGCTTTGATTAGCTCTTGATCACATATACACTACCTTTCAAGGTTAAAGATCAGTGTGTATGCAAAGATTGGCTCTTTAGAGAAAAGAAGAAAACAGGGGACTCGAAAACAGGGGAAAACAGAACAGAGCAAATGTGAGAGTATATAGGGAGGAAGAGAGAAGTGTTTGTGTGTGGATAGGGAATAGTTGTTTATTTCCTTAAGAGAACCAATCATGAATTTATAGTAGACAAATAGGACTCTGATGACATAAGAATCCTTGTGTAGAGCAATTTGAGGCTAACTTGTCATTTCTCTCTCTCTTTTTTTTTACCTTGATATTTTAGTTTTGTATTTGATAATTATAAATTGAAGTAAAAATTGAGAACAATAAAAACAGAATATTTTTTATCTATTAGTTGTTAACGCTTTTTGTTGCATTAGATATAACAATATATTTAATACTATAACATTAAAGTTATTTTTCATTTGAAAATATATTAAAATAATAAAAAAAATTTAATTTTTTTTTAATATCAGTATATTAAATCATAAATTTTACAGAATTTTATTACTTAATTCTTGTCCATGATGGTGTTCTAATCTAATAGTGGATAGCTACAAATGCAATTAAATTCACAACCTCATGTGTGAACAAAAATGCTTGTTAATTAAGGATGACAAGACCAAGTAATGTATGGCATCATGGGGTCAAATGATATTAGGTTGTCTTAAAAACAAAGGTTCCATGCAGCCATATAAGAATTAGGCTCTCATTAACAAATTAATCAATCATATTCATTAGTTTATTATAATATGGTTATGGAGACATATAGTTAATGATTTGAAGTTTAAGTAACTATTAATTTTCTAATGTAGTGATTGATACCTATGTAGTAATTATCATTAAACTTTTGTCTTTGTGTTTTATTTTTAAAAAATCAATTCAATAATTCTTCACATCTTTGTGATGCTATTAAACCTTAAATTCTTTGAGTGTCACTATGACTTGAAACAATATATTTTACCATGATTATTTTTTTTAGTCAATTTAAGTGAATCATAATTAATAAAGTCCTTAACATCCAAATTTAATTGTAAATTAGATCTATATTTTAAAAAAAATTATATTCAAGATAGATAATTCACGTAACATTTGATTACTATTGTGGAATTAAAAAAAATAAAAACAATAAAGATAAATACATGTTTAGTTAGAGAATAAAAAAATATATAAAAATAAATTTGTTTTCCAAATAATTTTAAAATAAATTTATATCCTTTTAAAATAAAAAATATAAATGAGATATGTTCTTTTTATTTTAATTTTAAAAAAACAGTACAAAAAAACATAAATAATAAATGGTAGAAAAGGCACGTTTTTTTTTTTAAGATAAAACAAAAGGCTGATATGGCAATTGCAATATAATATTTATGAGAATAATAGTAATAATAGTTTACAAAGAGCGTGGCATCCACATGGCCCATTGATGAGCAGCCATGGAGCCGCCATTTGGAGTGCCCTGTAAAGCCGTCACCAACTCACCATGTACATACCCGACGCAATGGTAGTTGACCCACAGCCCACGTCAGCAGATTTGGGTCCCATTTTTAACTTCTTCCTCGTTAGACTTTGTTTTATCTCTTCTTTTTTAAAAAAAGAAAAAAGAAAAAGAAAAACCACCTAGGATTATATCGTCCAAGATTCAAATCATATGTTAAATAAATTTATCCAGGGCTAAGTATGTGTTTATGCTGAATTGCACGAAGCTTAAACAAGTAAATAAAAACTCAAACGATAATATTTTAATAAAAAAAATTAAACTGATCTGGACTTAAGTTATTTTTCTGATTAACAAGTTACACTGGATTTAATTTTATTTAATATGGTACAAATTATGAAAATTAAAGGGGAAATTGCAAAAACTTGGTCCTAGAAAACGAAGTGACTATCAAAGTCTTGGTGGGTACCATGGAAATGTACAAAATTAGTTAGGTAATTAACTTGGATCAGCCGACATCTTTAAAATATTGATTACTGAGCACACGTGATAAGGAATTATTTATTTGGTGGGAGATAGAGATGATTATTCTATAGTTGTATCGTGATGATCCAATATTTTATTAGAAAGGGATAGAGCCATCATTACAGTTTAGAATTTTTCAATTTAATCCTTAAATTATAGAGCTTTACATTCTTCCCTCTAATCTATCATTTAGATGTAAATGTTGTCCTTGGTGCCAAATTTCTTTTTCCTTTTGTTTTCTCCACCTAAACAACAAAATCCATCTTCTTTCTTTAAAATAAAAATCACCTCATTAGATATTAGATGTTGAAAAGTAGTTCAAGATATTTAGATCAACTAGAATTTAATAGAGTTTGTGATTTTTATTTTTAACTTGAAAACAAAAAAAAAAATGCTAGAAAAATGAGATTTTGATTATATATATATCATTGTGATTAAACTTGGTTTGGCTCGGTGAATTAACTTTAAATTTAATTCAAGTCAGGCTTTAAACAAATTAAATAGGAATTGATTTAGTTAAACTTAGATCAATTTTATTCTTGACAGAAGATTTTAAACACAAAAACTTGGGTTATTAAAATTTATTGAAAGATTTCATATGGATAACACAACAACATTTAAAAGAGAAGCCAATTGAAAACAAACATGGTGTTTGATGATCTCAACACTTTAAACCCGAAAAAAAATAAAAATAGTGAGCTAAGCATTATCAAAGTTTCTTGGCAGAAAAGGTGGTGCTGCCAATCACACAATCTCATGAGATCATACCTTAATTTTCCTCTCTAGGAGAGAATTAAGCGAGATGGCCACGTATTAGTGAGGTGGCAAGATTAGTGTTTCTGAGTGTCGTCGAGCATTGGAGTGCAATTTCTTCATTGTCTATACGATTATGATCATTCCTAAGGAAATCCCTTAGTTGACTTTTCTTTTGATAATCTTAATTATGCTTTTTCTTCTCTTATGATCTTTTATCATAGATTGTTATTTTGAGTGAAAAAATATGATTTATTCTGATGAGAAAACGCTTTAGAATGTATTTATTATTGCAGTCAAAAAGTTGTTTTAAAAAATATTGAATATTTTTATTTTGTTTCAAGTTAATTTTTTTATTTTTATATTATTTTGATGTGTTAATGTTAAAAATAAATTATAAAAATTATTATTTTAATTAATTTAAAAATATATATTTTAAAAAAGTTAACGTAACTACTAAAAAGTTATTAATCTTCTCTACCATCACAAAACACTTCTATTTTTATAGGGATTCCGTGGATTAATGTTGACTAGTGATCAATCCCAAGTTATATATATATATATATATATATATATATATATATATATATATATATATATATATTCTAGATCTCTTTTAATAAAAATCCAATCTATTAATAAAACTAATTTTAAAAAAATCAAAAACAATTTTTAATCACAAAAACAAACTAACTCGATATTAACCAATCCCCCCTCCTTATAATGAAGTGGGCACACCTGTAATGTTGTGGAATCCATTAGCTGTAATCGGTAATTAGTGAGTAATTAAGCAAAAAGAAGGATAAGATTGAAAAAAAAGAAAAGAAAAAAAAGAAGAGGAGGAGGAGGATAATCTCCAGGTCTCCACTCTCCTCGAACAACTTTGGCTCATAGCATTTTAGGGTGGCTTGACTCTTCAAGACATGCACCCATTTCTCCACTCCCAAGGAAGCTATCATTGGCATGGATCATCACTTTCATCTTTTCAGGCCATCATTTGTGGAATAACGAGGAGGATGGAACAGTTTTGCTGGTGACAAATGATGTGCAAATTGCTTTACATTTGTGAATTCACAAATTTGGACTTGAATTATGACATGATGGCTTCGTTCACAGTCATTAATTATTGCTTATGTTAACTTTTTGAGGAAAACAAAAGACTGTAAAGTTGAAAACCTTCTCCAATTATTATGTTAAATGGGTGCTGATCTTACTTTATAATGAAAATGACTCCTCATCTCTCCCTCTAGTCAACGTTAGTGTACTACATGCATAATTAGGTTCAAGGGATGCAGAAATTTCTCCTCCTCTTTTTCTTTTCTTCATCTTCTTCTTCATTTTTTTAGTTATTAAATATGATGT
The DNA here is from genome assembly GCA_018804465.1 of Populus tomentosa. Taxonomy (NCBI): domain Eukaryota; kingdom Viridiplantae; phylum Streptophyta; class Magnoliopsida; order Malpighiales; family Salicaceae; genus Populus; species Populus tomentosa. The sequence continues at coordinate 623,977 of CM031993.1, read as the reverse complement.
AATAGATCAACACATGAAACCGCGACCCGAAATCTAACATAGAGTAAATCTTAATTTAAACAAGAAAAATATTGATTTAATTAAATTTAAGTGATCCAACAAATCATTATGTTATCTAATTATTCTAAACAAACTAACTCCAAACTTTACCAAGTTAACATTAAGAAATTCTTTTAAAAAATTAAATAATATTAATTTCATAAATATATATAACTGATCAAAAATTCATCTAATAACTCGTGGACGTAACAAGGAATCATTTTTCAAGTAAAACCCAATTCCAAATCTTACAAGTATGATTTATTGAAATATATTTCCATTTATGTTTTACATTTTAGCTTGGTATAGAAATCTGTATTCCATTTGAAATAAAAAGGAATTGGCTGTCTCTGAAAGCATTAACAGACTACCATCAAATATATATATTTCTAATTTCCCATGAAGGCTATTCATCCAACAAGCTCCTGTGGTGGTGTTATTCTCCTCATACACACACATATGAAAACCCAAGGCCTTGTTAATTAATTAATCTTATACACCTTGCAAATCATTTATATCACTTTTGAGGCTTGATTTAGCTAGCATTGAGTTTGTACTCTACGCTGTCGTTTTAAACCCGCGGAAGCTTTACAAAAGAAATATATTTGACATGGATGGATAAGTTTAATCCTGACTTAATTTTGATATTAACAAACTAATTAAATATACCCTATCAGTTAAGAGTTAAAAATAAAAATATGTTTGGTTTTATTTTAATTGTAGTTTTTGTTTTAGCCACTCAATATTATTTAACTAATTTTTGCACACCCCTAATAAGAGTTGAATTTTAAATTAAATCATGTGGGATTTAATTAACTAGATGCGATCCGATCAACCTAACAACCAAATCACAATCTAGTTAAAACTTAATTTGATTTTTTTTAAAATAATTCAAAACAATATTATTTTAATATTTTTAAAAAAATCTTAAAATAATATAGTTTTTGATCAACACATCTAGTCCATGAGCTAATTCAATAACAGTGTCGTGTATAATAACTTTGATGTAAACCCTAGACAACAACGTAAGAGCAAATTCACATAGGTGAGGTAAGGTAAGGTTAAACAGATTTCTTAATCAAAAGTCACACGTGGGTTTATGAGAGGATTTAGATACTGGATTAATTTGCTAATGGCTGCTGCTAATTATTAATCCTTTTAATTTAATCAAGGAATGGATAATGCTTGTTAGGCGCCTACCATACATTATACACGTATCGATGTCCAAAAATCAGTGAAAATGGCTTCCATATTTGCTACTCTCGATTCCCACATAGGCGTGCTTTTACGGGAAGAAAATTAAGAAGAGGAAAAACACAAAAGAAGGAATTATGAAAGATTCTACCTTTTGACTATAGAAATATTGCTTGTGACCTCATCACTTGCTTTCTTCTGCAGAGCATAATTATATTTCAGAATGTGCATGATGGCCTCGCCTCGCCAGCTCTTCCATGGCTTGAAAATGACCCATGCACAATACATTTCTTCTTCTTCTTCTTCTTCCTCTTCTTTAGGGCATGGTGGAAGTATGACCCGAAATGGTCTCTCGAGTCTCTAGCCTTATCCATTTCTTTCAAGCGGTGAGATCATCACTCGCACCTGGATTGGAAGATGGTTTAAAATAGTTTGAGAGCTCATGAAAGCAGAGTTATGGCATTGAAAATCACATGGGTTTTCCCTCCCCAATATAATAGGAATATAAATGTGGAGGGTGATCCGAGTAAGAAATCTTTGTGGGGTCTTTTTTTATGGTTTATTTTTGTTGCAATATCTTCGTAATCTTGAAGGTTCATGCATTATATCTATTGGGATCCACCTCGTAGTTTTCATACTTTAACTACGTCCAAAATGTGGAGTTTTGGTGGGAATTCTTGTAGCTGAGTCAGGCCAAAATCTTTGCCAAATCTCCTTAGTCATGGAAGATCCTTTCATCATTTTCATCTTTGCTTGCTTTCGTTTGGATTCTTAGTCATGCACAGTAATCCAAGCAATTTAAACCAAGTTAATAGTATGATAGCAGTTGATTTATCATAATAATATTTTTTAATTTTTAATATCATCTTATTAAACATCTACAAACATAAAAAAATAAAAAATTAATTTTATTTTTATCCTACTCTCTCGTTTATAACACAAAGCATAAGATATTTGTATAATGTGACGAGTCATAAATTGCAATGATTAGAGGTAATTAATAACTACTCTCGTGGATTAGTCTCTCTAGAAAGGTGAGCAATGTACAATCGAGTTGCACTTAGTGGGTCCAAATTATTTTCACATTTCTGTGGATTGACAAATAGGCATGGTTAATTCCTAGTCCATAGTTACAAGAATCACCTACGTTGTGCGGCCGACTCGGACACTTGAGCCATAGATCACATGAATTAATTTTTGGGTTAGTAACTTAACCCAACTTATTTTTCAATGATGTGTTTTAGGGTTTCTACATGATTTTATTTTGATATAAAAAAAAAAAAATTGTTGTTTTATAGCAACTTATTTTTAGATTATCTCTTCAAGCTAGTTGAGTTCATTATCCTATACCAATTAACTCTTAGGTTAGTTTATCAAGCTAGTTTGAGTTTATGACCGGAACTTGAATAATAATAAAAATATATTTTTAAAAAAATTATTTTAGTCATCACGAAAAATTTATTAATATAAATGATTTTAAGTAACTTCTGCGCGCATGTTCACTTTATAAACAAGATTAAAAGAGGAATGCTGTTTTCAAAAGGAAAAGAAATTCAAAATCTCATGATGGAAAATTATAAAAAGATCAGTCATTTATTATATATATATATATATATATATATATATATATATATATATATAGACACACATGAGCTTTTAGATTCCTAAATCTTTTACATAGTCAAGTATGGATATTGTTGATAGGTGACAAGCATCAAATACATTAACAGAATGAAAGTACTAGGAATATAAGGGGAAAAAACCCTAAAAGCCAATTTCCTTTTTGTTTTCTTTTCTAAACCTTATACTGTTCTTTTTATTTTTCAGATAAATAAGGTGGTCATAAAATTCTCTCAAAAAATATTCATATGCTAAGATTTTCAAGAAATAATCATAAAAAATGGTTAAGATTTTTAAATATTACTAGAATTTATGTAAATTAATGTGAAATCTGCACTCTTGTTATATAATACTGAGATTGATCGTGGCTAGAAGGCTTCAACTTGATTGAGTCAATTGAAATTGAAATGACAATAGCTTTTGGGATTGTGGATGGGAGTCAAGGTTGGTGAGCTCAACTTAACCTTTCTCATATGGTGTGGTGCAGAGAGAACCGAACTTCAGTCAAGATGTCAGAGTCACCAACCCACTACATAACTGTCCAATGATGACCACAATTATTTTAGCATGGGGTTTAGAATCACCTAGGGTCAGTCAATGGCATAAGAATGGATCCATAAGTGCACCTGTCAGGTGGTGGCGCTTGGCAGTGTGCACCTTGTACTGGATTTGGATTTTTAGGGCATGATTTTGAACTTGCGGAGGAAAAATGAAAAAAAAAAAACCCTTTACGGAATTGTCCTTTTTCTTCAAGAAATTATTGGTATGGGACCCTTTACTTTGAATCAAAAAGACCTACTTCCTTTCCTTTTCTTTTTTGTATATGATGCGCATGCACATGGTTAGATCCTGTGGCATGCAATGGATATATTGCTGCCTTCTTTGTATGCATTTCACACTCAGCAATAGATTTGAGTCAATGATTGAAAAACATGCTTTTCTTGATCTTGATTCACCTAAGAATTCAGGAAGCATGGTCCTCGTTGAGCCTTGAGCTACACAATGAAAGGTGATCTTCCTCCTTGATTCCATAAGCTAGGTCATTTGATATCAGGCAACATGACTTGACCAAAAACTACTCAAATCAAAACAACCACAACTATCAACTGATAAATCCTTAGGAAATCATCAATAGTATGATCTACACCAGATCGATGAGCATCCATCGACAAGCATGGGCAAATTGTTCATAGAATTTCTCATGTTATACAATCTGCAGACATAATATTACATGGAAACAAGAAAATGAAAAGAGTTGCTAGCCAACCTGTCAATAATTGTCCAAGGTAATTTTCTCGGAAAAAGATGTCTGTCGATGTATCAGAGACTGGGGAGGGAGGAAAAACACACAACTAAGCTGTCAATTATTGGCTCTTTTGTGGGTATCGAAATGTACAGTTCTCAAAAAGAATTATGCTTTTGACAAATGGGTGGTATCAATTTACACTAATTTGAAAAGTAAAGAGACAATGACATCTCCTACCCATGTGCTGAAATCTCAGCTCTAGTTTGTTCTGAGACCATCCTGATGAGAAATCCAATCATGTAGGACAAAACTGGGTTTCGTTCTCAGCAAGGGTATCAAAGTACACATACACTTCAGCTGGGGACCCAGAAAACTGTTAGTTCAAGAAGCACAAGGGTTTACTTTTTCTCATTCTCATCATATCCCAAAGCTAACTCGAATATCTGGCCATAGTCATCTACAAAGTGGACATCAAGCCCTTCTTTGACATTAGGTGAAAGCTCATCAAAATCTCGCCTGTTTGCTGATGGGAATATGATGGTCTTCACCTCGCTTCTTCTTGCCGCTATTGTTTTCTCCTTGACCTGATTGTCACACGAGAAGGGAAGTACATGAGTTTATAGATTTACAAACTAAATATGATACAGCTTTCAATCAGTTACAGACTGAAAATAAAATTTCATGGTCCAGCCACACAGCCTATACAAGTTGTCACTTTTCAAAATTCTGTAGTCGCAAGAATTCTCAGGAGTTCATAAAAACATCTGAATGCCACATTTACTGGAGCACAAAAATGTGTTACAAAGAAAAATACAGCTATATGACAAGTAGTGGCATAAAACAAAACCATTCAATAAGTTGCAAAAACTAGGTCATGACCAAGGATAAACATCCTCTACTGTACACACCTAAAAATTAGAGAGATATGTTAGCAATCACTAAAAAGAGAAGGATAGCAAGCATGGCAAGAGAGAACTGGGTTCATATAACGTACCCCACCAATGGGAAGAATTTTTCCAGTTAGGGTAACTTCCCCGGTCATTGCTAGATCTTTTCTGACAGGCTTCTTCATGGCAAGAGATAGAAAGGATGTGATCATGGTGCAACCAGCACTAGGTCCATCTTTTGGTGTGGCCCCAGCAGGAACATGAAGATGAAGCTTGGTATTAGAAAAGAAGAGGTTGTCAGGTTCTTTCACAAGCAATATCCCTCTAGCAACTGTGTGAGCAATTTGGGCACTTTCTTTCATTACTTCTCCAAGTTGACCAGTAAGATTAAGGGCTCCTTTCCCATCTCCTTGCTCAACCTGAGTGGTCTCTATATACAAGGTGGAACCTCCCATTGCAGTCCATGCAAGGCCCATCACAACCCCAACTGGAGTTTGATCATAGATGCGTTCAGCATGGAAAACAGGTTTGCCAACAAAATCAGCTAGGTTTGATGTGTCAACCAACACTTTATCAACTGCCTTAGTTCCTTCACTTTCCTCAATTTTCTCAGTTTCAGTTGTATCCTGTCAAAAGAACCAACACAAATTTGAAAGTGACAATCAAGATTTGAACAAATTGACAGGAGAGGAGAAGAAAACACAAGGCAAATAAGAAACAACATTCCAAACATGACTTCATAAAACTCCATCTTAGCCATGCTCAAAATGCAAGTGCAATGCCTTGAGGCTGGCACCAAATTCTCTAGCAGTATATTATCTTTCAGATACCTTTGAACCAGTAGGTTGATCAAGGGGACTCTGTACATTGTCAGGTTGCGGATCCGTCTGCACAATCTCAGCTTCCTCAGGGGTTTGATCTGTGTGCACAATTTCAGCTTCCTCGAGGGTTTCATTATTTTGTTTGTTACTGCTAACCTCTACTGATTCTGTGGAGGTTTCAATACATTCAACTTTTTCTGCATCTAGTTCTGCCACTGGAACTGCAGGTTCAATTATCGCTCCTTGCCGCACAAGTTGCAGTGCAATCTGGCAGGCAATGACAAAAACAATTAAGAATCAGACAAGACGCATTTCATTCTTAAAATGTTTAAAATGTGTTATGCCAAAATTGCTTGCAGATGTTCCCTGAACAAGGAATGCATGACAAAGGCAACCTCAGGGACAGTTATGAACTGAATTTTTCTCAGAGCCACAACTTTCAAGTTTAGCCATGAATTAAACAAACCTTGCGATAGATCTTTTCAATTTGCTTTTGAAGATTCCGAACTCCTGCTTCTCGGCAATAATTCTCTATCAGAGCCAGAAGAGCAGCATCAGTTACTTCAACCTGGAAACATGAAGTGCTGTAAGTTTCAAAGGCAGAAGATATATTAAGCAAAATTGTCTAATAGCAGCAGGAATTAACATTTGCTAACACGGTATCAAGAAATATCCTTACATCTGTTGGCTAAAATTGCATCTGAAAATGACCTATCATCTAATGATTATTTTACCATGCAAATGACATTGTGATAGAATACCAAACATGAGAAAGATTATTCACACACACAGACATCAAGAGAGAGGGTGGGGAACCTGCTCAGGCTTGATGCCACATGCTTCGCGTGTAGCCCTCTCCAAATAATCTCTGGCAATATGCACTTTCTCGTCTGTAATATACCCAGCAATAGAAACTACCTCCATTCTATCCAGAAGGGGGTTAGGTATCGTGTCCAGAACATTTGCTGTGCACACAAAAAGAACCTGCATAAATTTTCCAAGGGATTAAGCAACAAGCTGTGGAAATTCCAAAGAAACAGAACACTACCTGACATGTTCCAACTCCTAATAACACAGCACAAATTGAACTTGCAAGATACAATAACAGGAAAAAATGCAGAATAAGATAATTTCTTGACTCCTGCACGGCACAAAAACTAAAAACACAAGGAATGCCAAAGTTGGGCATGAGATAATGTGTGTATGAGTGGGCATGAGACCATGAGTGTATGAGTGGGCATGAGACTATGTGTGTATGAGTGCAGTATAATTTTTGTAACACAGCATGACTAACCCCTAACCACCCTATAACAAGCATATAAATACTTCCAAAGTCATCACAACTCTCCCATCATTTTTCATTATCTATTTCATTGGTGCATGAATATAAAAGATGCATGGAAATGACAAATGTCAAGCATTTTTAAGGCTGAGTACTGGAGCTTTTCCAATTAAATAAGATAACGGAACTAAAAATGAAAAAAATGTTAGCTACTGCACTATCTACTACAACGACGACATCCAATATAAGCAAATATGCCCAGGATAAAAACCAAAGTGCCTGCAAATCACAACATTTACCAACCTTTGATACGTCAATCGGAACATCAAGGTAGTGGTCCAGAAAATTGGCATTTTGCTCTGGGTCAAGGAGCTCCAATAAAGCACTTGCAGGATCTCCAGTGTGCCCTCTTCCCAACTGCCACAAATAAGAAAACTCATTCTCAGCAATAGGAAAACAATTCGTCATCATGAATGATTCATATTTCCATTGCAGATCTCAATATAGCTTATATGCAACGAAAGAAATATTTGGGAAACGAAATGGAAAACAGTGACACCAAATCCAAAAGTAAATTGACCCTTCAACTGAAACTACCTTGTCAATCTCATCGATCAGAACAAGAGGGTTAGCAGTTCCCACATTTTTCAGGCACTGCACCATCTTTCCTGGCATTGCACCAATATAGGTTCGACGATGCCCCTGGATGTAATATTGTGTTAGTTAAAAGTGTTCTTCATAAAAAAGAGGAACCCTGGATGCTGGCTGGGTGATGTTATGATGCATATTGCACATTGTCTCACTGAGAAATAAAATAAAAAAATCAAATATGTAACCACCTTAATTTCAGCAACATCAGACAAGCCTCCTACTGAAAACCGAAAAAACTTCCGGTTTAATGCACGTGCAATTGAACGCCCAATACTAGTTTTACCCACCCCAGGTGGACCAGAGAGACAGATAATTTTTCCTGCAATGTGTTTGCAAGAAATGAGAAATTACATTTTGATGCTGCTTACTAGCAGACATTCAGATTGAAGACAATGAAGTCAAACCAACCTTGCGAGATTCCTCTTAGTTTTCCAACAGCTATAAATTCCAATATCCTTTCCTTAACATCAGTTAATCCATAATGATCCTCGTCAAGAATCTTTTGTGCCCGTAGAACATCAAAATTCTCATCGCTTCACCCAATAATAAGAACATAAAAAATCAACAATTTTTCAAACATATCAATTACCATAACAACTCAATTAAATAGACCTTGCAACATATAATTTTTCCTTGAGGAATTTACGAGGACCAAGCTAAATGAGAAACAAACCTGTAATTTCCCCATGGTAATGCAGTCAACCAATCTAAATAATTACGAGTGACATTAAATTCACTTGAACTAGCCTCTAAAAGCTGCAGTTTCGTGAGCTCTTCTTCTATAACTTGCAAAACATGTTCTGGGATTTTTTCCCTGTTTGGTTCAAGCCTTTCCCTGAACTTTGCTGTAGTAATGGAGCATAAATTATTTAAATGGACGCCAATACAAATAAAAGCTACAACAGATGTTATCTAGATCAATGCAATAGCCAGGAGCAATATTTAAAACAAACAAATAAAAACTTGAGTATAACAATTTAGGACAGTCAGCAAACAAACAAAGCATTCAAACTTATGAATTATACGAATAATAGTGGCATCAGGCCTTGGCCTTGAGAGTTAATACAGCCACACCATGTAATCTATACATCCATGTTCTGGCTAAACTTAAGCTTCTCAGATTTAATAATCTTGCGAGGTTTTTAACTGTATCACAACAAAACAGTCATGCAATTCCAACAACAGGTAATCAAAGCATAACTAACCAGAAAGTGCTGTTTTGTCATCTGTTTCCAATCCCAGTTCCTGCAATGAGGCAAGTTACATGCCAGTTAAGTCTAAAGTAAATAAATGCAACTTTATTAAATCCATTTCCTGGTTGTATTAGCCGCTAACATATTAATGATGATGAACAAATATCTACAACAATAAGGTATTCTAGATAATAAACATGTAAGTGGACGATATACCTTCTTTATGGCTTTAAGTTGTTCATTCAACAAATAGCGGCGCTGTTCACCACTTATCTTCTCTTCAATTGCTTTTGCAATTGATTCCTAAATGCAACTCCGGAAAGTTAATGAATGAGAGTCAAAACAATGAATTTCAATACATAAAGTTGTAAAAATATGACTAATGGAGAGTACCTGGATCTTGCTGATTTCCATTTCTTTTTTCACCAACTCTAGTGTGAGTTTCAAACGTTTATAGACCTACAGCAGAATGCACAAGTTATCCTGATGTAAGCAATATGAAGTGCACTTTCTACTGGCACCAGGCAGAAAAGGGATTTGAAGATCCAAAAGTTACACCAAACAAATGCTGGCATAAAATATTTCAAAGTAAATCACATGTCAAAACTGAGCTCTTGAATTGCAGCACGTATTTAGCTTAAATTTCTGTAATTTCAATAGTGCTCCTATAACTACTACCAAAACAGCATTGTTTTGAACTTCTTGTTGAAAAGTAAACTCCACTGTTTTCTATAATGTTATGTACCCTTTAAGAAAAGAATCCAGACAGTGATTACAAAATCTACCATGAACAATCTGAAAAGTATACCTTATTGTAAATTGCCTGTGAATCCTCTGTTAAAACACATAAACAGGATGAACGCCTATGAATAAAAAATTTGATTGATCAATGAATAGGGTATATATCTTTCATTAATAAGAGTCGTGATCATTCTAGGAAATCTCGTTTGAATATTTTTCAACACTTTTTAGAGTTGATGATATAATGTAATACAAACTAATAAACTAAGGCACATCTTAATATCTTTGTAAGCAAAAAAAGAAGAAGAAGAAAGTTTTCAAAAGCTAAAAGGAATCGATATATACCAAATGAAGTTTTTGTCAACTGAATTCCACTTTCACTGTTCCATTTTGTCTTAGAGATTTCATGTACTAAAAGAATTAAACATCACATGAATTGCAAGTGACAAAAGGAGCTTCACCAGATTATATTTCTACTGATACTTACATCCAGCTCTTCAAGCACTTCTTGGCACTGCAACTTGTTCGCTCCTGATATTGCAGCCCCAAAATCTGCTAGCCTAGGAAAATTAAAGTCACCTACATGCTGAAAAAATTGAAAGAGAATTGAGAAGCTATTGTCGGAAAACTTGAAAAGCCAATTGATCCAATCAATAATCATCTCAACATTTTCTATATGGAACTCGACTTCAGGCAACGATAGTTGTACTGAATTACAATCATTAATACACTGCAAATTGACCACATGTGGGAAACAGTGACCAACCAGCACAAATAATTGTCTAGAACCCCCTTTTGGTTTTAACTCTTCTGTGTGATTCAAAAGGAAAACATACTCTAGTGGAAACCAAGTTACTTTGACGTGCTTCCTGTTTCATTTCTCTCTTCCTCCACTACAAATCACTATCAAAGATTGCATAGAAGCGTAGGTTTGCATTTCCAAAAGCAGCAAAAACTAGAAATTGAAAGGTAACTTAGGCTGGAGAACCAGCTATAGGATCATCACATAGTAATAAATATAAGAAATGATAAACCAATGTAATTGCAGGAAGGCTCCCATGTGCAAGAATTGCAAAGTGTTCAGATAAAGACAAGCATTCCTAGAGCTCCAGTAAAACTATCACAGCAAAATTTGCACAGAAAAGTGATTTCACAGAAAATCTAAAGAGAGAAGAAACCTGTGTATATGTTTGAACATGATCTCTCCAAAGTGAACTTGTCTTCAGAACATCTCTCAAGGTTGATATAACCTCGAAAGATGTTGCCTTTATAACATCATCATCCTTGTTATATGGTTTGTCCTGAACAACAAGAAAAGCAAGAGAATGGATGGGACGGTGCATGAGTATCATTTGCACGTGTGAACCTTTAATATTGCTTCACATTCAGTCATAAAATTTAGAAAATTCAATACCTTGAGATGATCAACTTTAACAGTTAAAGGATTCTCACTGACCTGTACAACAGCCAATAATATGTCAACATAGAGAACTTTGCAATTCATGGGATAAAAGAAAAGAACAATGTAATGCTTTTCGAAAGCTTACATGAAAACAAAATGACAAGTTCATCCACACTCACCATCTCAGTTATCCGAAGTCGCCTATGACCGATAAGGATAACCTGGTCACCTTGAATAGTTGTGATCTGGAATAGCATGTTAAAGATTAAATGACAATGACACTGGTAAAATTTCTTATAGTTTCATTTATTATGAAGTAGCCATTCTTTGTGGCAATGCTAAAAAACACAGTTGAAAAATTCAGCAAAATTAGACACCTGAGCAAGTGTGCCAACTTCATGAAGACGATTATACAGATCCTTTCCCTTAAGATCATAAATATTTTTGTCTGATTCAGATCCAGTTACAACACTGGGATCAGTGTCTGGTTCGTCTTTAAGAAGAAAAGCTCCACAATATGGTGCTTGCCTTTTTCTGCTTTCTTGTAAAGCTGCCAATAATTTAGGATCCTGCACAAAAATAGGGCAATGGTAAGAGCTAACTGTAAATTGGAAGTTCAAAGTTTGATTTCAAAAAATCCAACAGATCAACACACACAATGGTATCCTATGATGCAGATATTAGCAAAAATGATGTGAAAAAACTAGCCCTTTTTTACTCTTTTCTGTTACTTGCATGGTTAACAGACTCCCAAAATGTCAGGAAAAATCTAAAAGCATAAAGAAACATGCTATACCTTCACATAAATTGGCATGTAGAAACCAGGAAAAAGAGGTCTATGTGGCAATGGCAACGCCAGCACCTGCCAAAAGAAAAATACAAAAAGGTCAACTCAAATGCAAAAGGAACCAAAATCAGTCTCAAAACATTCACAAAATTACCACTATGGTAATAATAGAAATATGAATCACATTCAGGAAAACAAAAGTTCTTCGGATCAATAACTTGCAACATTTGAGATATAGCAGAAGAGAATGTCCATTTCATGCATTTTACTATTTAATCCTTCAAAACTGCCTAGTCTCAATAAAAATTTTGGCATTATAGACTGAATCTGTCTCCAGACTCGAATTCATTACCAAACTAATAAACCTTCCCTCTCTAACAAGACTAAACAATTTCTATAACATCAATGTAATTCAACAAATATATCTTAATGCTATCCACCCTAGTATATCCTCTCCTTAAGCTCAAATTTCTATCAACTAATTTTCCATCCAATAATTCCTGATAGTCTCAGGGTTATCTATCTTTCAGCAGGTGTCTGAATAAATAGACTTCTAAGATAAGGAGCGCAGATGCTTGTTGAGGATTTGAATAATGCTGTTATTAAGAGATTCAACTGGGCACTACCATGAGGGTAGCTGTGAAATCGAGTGTAGTAAACTGAACATGTTATATCCAATACAGGTAGGAGAAGACCCACGGTAATAGATCCATCTATGTAAGCAGCCCTTTCCACTACTAATCTAGCTGGTCTTGCTGATTCGCCTGTGAGCCTACTTGCCCATTCATTTTCATTGCCATTTGAACAGCCCTTTAACAGTTTTTTAAACTCATATTCTATCCCTTCTGCAATGCCCATATTCGCTAACAATTACAAAATCGCACCATAAATGCCAAAAAAGAAACTAACAATAGCAAACCAATGCACAATTATAAACCTCAAAATACTAAACAGCAGAATCATAATGCAAATGCCACTTCTCATCAACCACACAAATAAAAAAACCGTTTTAGTCACTTCCTAAACTAAGAAACTCACACTCCATTTATATTGAAATGACAATTCATAAACCAATCCTATTACCCAAGGAAAAAAACTCAAAACCTCATGTTTAGACTCCAATTCATTACCAAACTAATAAAACTTCCATCTCTAACAAGCCGAAACAGTTTCCATGACACCAGCGCAATTCGACAAGTAGAGCTTACTCCTATCCACCCTATTGTATTCTCTTCATCAAAAACCATAAACAATCACATAATCATATCAGAAATTCCATAAAAGAGAACCTTTGGCAAACCAATGCACGATTATAAACCTCAAAATGCAAAACAACGTTATCTTAATCAAATTCTACTAATTGTTAACAAAACAGAAAACCAATTTCAGTCACTTCCTAAGAAAACTAAACTCAATTCTAAAACCCTAAATAACACATAAAACCCACCATTTTCCTTCACTTTCTCTAACTTCCCCACACCTTTTCAGCATCCAAACAATACCCAAAACCCCCCAAAATAAACATAAAAAAGTTCAAAACTTTATTGAACCAACCGTTAAATAATCCTCTGGTCTAGGACTAGTAGGCACAATAGCCGAAGAATTACTGGCATCCGCAGCGCCACCTTCAGCCTCCGTCTCGCTGGCACCACTTCTGACCTCCACCTCAACAATCCCACCTCCATCGCCGCCATCTCCGGAAGAAGAATCAGAGCAAAAGAAGGCCCTTTGATAAAAACTGGGACTTTTATGCCCCCTCTGATTCAACCCAGTGAGTAAACTCAGAGACTTCAGAAAGGAGCTCGGTTGCGACTCGGTGGCGACCCGGAGACATGGGGATGTAAAGTGGGTGTGAATTTGGCGAGAAGTGGAAGAGAGGAGTTTTAGCATTGTTTTTTGATGTGGAGATGTTGAAGAAAGGGAAGGGCAGAATTGGGAAATTTTGGGTTTATTGTTGCTAGTTTTGAGTTTCCATTGGAGGAGACGGAGGAGAAAGTGCTAGATGATTGTAGCAGGCAAAGCCCTGCATAAACCCTTTTTTAAGTTGTTTGTGTTTCTTGAGTTGTATTTATATGTGAGCAGTTCGGTCCTATTATTTTGGTTTAAGTACTAATATTGTCCTCCTTGTTAGTTTTTGTCAAGAGGATTTTGGAAAACATGTATTGTATTTGGTTAATATTCCACGGAGTCGTCAGATATAGAAACATGTTTGGTTATATAATTTTACAATATATCAATGAACTTTAAAATAATTAAAGGGGCTTTGATAATGAATGATATGTCATTGAGACAATTTCCTTCCCTTTTTCCCTAGTTCTTCCTATCAGTTCAATATATCTTGTAAACTTAAACTTACAGTACAGATTTTCAATTGATTTTTGAAAAAAAAAAAAACTTGTGCTATTATATATAGAAATAGACTAGCAGCGCCAAATACTGTGGTGTATCTGGGGAAAATTCCTTGCTAGGATTAGCGATGAATACAATGATTATGATATTCCAAAGCCTCTAGCCCTTAGAATTTTACAAAACAGAGTTGCCTCATGATCCCATACGCAATAATCGCAAGTAGTATACTCTTCCTCATCAATCCATCCTCTCTTGTTAAATTTGCTACAGTTGCAGGTTCTTCCATGGCTCTTGGGTTCTTCTGGTCCAATACCAGCTTCCCTTCTGTCAATCCACATGCTTTGAAGAATCTCTTTTATTTTGTCTCTACACTCTTTAATTGAGCAGTGTCTTGATTTGTAGTTCTTCAGAGAAGAAAGCAGTTCTATACCCTCTTGTTTAAATTGCCCGCCATGGCACACAAGGATGACACCGCATGTGTATATTGCTTCTACGTGCCCTTTTCTGGCCGCGTTCTTCAAGTGTTGGAATCCTGATTCTGGTTTGTTGGAACTAAAGAACTCGACCATCCCTTGTCTAAATAAAGCTTCAGGGTTCCCATTCTCCTTGCAACGGGCCAAGAAAGAGGAGGCACCGTGGCTAATGGTCCAAGGAATAACTGGGAGTTTCTCGATTGTGATGTGTTCAAAAATATAGTTCTCTGACGCTGCTTCAAGAAACTCTTTGCAGCTTAATTTAGCTGTGAAGAGATCTGAAATCGATGCAGAGGCCACGCGAGCAAGAACTTCTGTCAATAAATCTTTGGGAAAGTTCTTGAAAAACTCATGACGACTAGTTTTTCTCCCCTTTGACATGTTTTTATTTCTATTCACCATTAATATAAGCTCAAACGTAGACTCTGTAACTCTGCCTTCTTTTATAAAGGCTGAACCGACTAAAGGTAATGTAAATCCGAACTGAATAGGGCAAGCTAGGCTTAATTATGTATCCAAATTCCACAAGGAATTGGTTTCTTTCGAGTTCGGTAATTGACTTCAAGTTACCGACCGATGAGAGGATTGAGATTTAAGAGCCTGTTTGTTGGCGTGGCTTCCCTTCCCTTCCCCGTGAAACGTGTAGAGTTGGCTAATTGACTAAACAATTTCCCTGTCTTTGCCAGCCACGACTGACTCTGCTTGCAATGCGATACGGTAACGTTTGGAATTGTGGTGAGATATTCTTTAATTTTTTTAATATATATATATATATATATATATTGTAATAATAATTTTTTAAAAATATATATTTTTAATATTAATATATTAAAATAATTTAAAAAATCTAAAAATTAATTAATTTTTATTTTATTTTAAACACAGCCGCACCACATAGCCACGAGCAGCCAATAGTATTCAATAGAATTGCCTCCCTTGTATTGTAGACTTGCATTATTTTCAGTGCATGGTGGTTATGGAGTAACATTCTGTTGATAATTTCCATAGGCTGGTTAAGTTGAGAGACGGGTTTGGATTTGAGCTTCACCTTGGTAAAACCAGAGCATAGGCCACTGAACCTGTACATTGCCAACCATCCTGTAAGGCCATCAGTCAGCATTCTGCTCTCTCTCTCTCTCCAATGCGCTTCAAAGTCCATATTTTCCCGGGAAGATTCCTGCAAGGAAACATTTTCCTGAGAAACATGCAAGGCATAGCCGCATAAGGCAACTCAGTTCGTCATCGTTACATGAATACCTCACCACCACCATTACTGACCTTATATCAAACCAGAACTGGTCAAGACTCAAGACCCGCATCCAAAACACAGGCCCCAACACGCTCCTTTAACAGTTACTCGATTTCCGGAGCTGACCCAGAACTTAATTTAAGGTACTTGATTTGGTCACCGGCATCACGCAGGCATTTAGTTTTACACTGACTTGCGTTTTTAAAAAATTATTCAAAGATCAGATCTTTTCTGGATAAGCTTGGCAAGTATGAGAAGGATCGTTCAGTTTCTACAATACCATCTAGGATGGAGGATGCATTAAACTAAAGGTGCAAATGGGCTACTCAATGAGTTATTCAACTGCACAAAGTAGCAGTAATGAAGGTTCAGAATTAATATATATTCTTGCATGCATGTGCAGATGGTGAAGTAGCGTGATAACTGTGTCAATCCCTGCGTGG
The DNA here is from genome assembly GCA_018804465.1 of Populus tomentosa. NCBI lineage: Eukaryota > Viridiplantae > Streptophyta > Magnoliopsida > Malpighiales > Salicaceae > Populus > Populus tomentosa. Next base: position 607,600 of record CM031993.1, on the reverse strand, counting down.
GAGTATACGATGACGCCCGGTGCATAGCGGACTGCCGGAAGCAAAGGTTCCGGAGTGGAAAATGCGAGACGAGGCTGAAAAATACCCCTTTGCTGTTGTAGCATTGTGGGCTGACGGCAAGCATCGATCGTTATTACTTACGACGAAGTGCTGTCTGTCTGTTTTCCTACCCTTTTGGTTTTAGGGGAATAGCCCCCATTAATTCTTACGCATTATTTATTGATGTCAAGCTGCTGTTGCTGCCGCCCACAGTACAAGCTTTTTATTCTTAAATTGAAATAATAAATGCACTTGAGTTGATCGGTGCTTTAAATTTCTGTATTTAGTTTTTGATTGATCGTTATTAATTTTTATAGATTCAGTGATCTATATTTTCCTATAATTAAATTAGATAAAACAATTATGTAAGAATAACATTAATTACTCCTGTATCAAACGCACGCTAGTAAAACTAATATCAAACCTACGCTAGTTAATTACTTCCATAATTAATTTTGAGTATTAATTTTACTGGTTAAATTTTAAATTTATTTTTTAATAGTTATAAGTTTAAGGTTTTTTATACCTGCTATAGACTTATATGAAAATTAATTTTAAAATTTATATGATTAGTTGAATTGCGTGCAAGCTAACCCGAATATCCACGTTAATAAAAAAAATTTCTTTAGAAAAAATAAATGTTCAAGGAAAAAAATGTGATTTTTTATAAGACATATTTTATTTTTTTTTATTATCTTTATTTTTACTATTTCATGATAATAATTAATGCTAACCAAAAGTTTTATTTGATTTTGAGAATATAGTGTATGTTTGGTAATGTAATATAAATTATTTTTTAAAAGTGATTTTCAATTAAAAATATAATGAAATAATAATTTCTATATATATTTTTTATTTTTAATATCAAAATTATATATATATATATATATATATATATAATACCAATTTATCACTTTTCAAACAACAAGAAACAATTTAGAAAGTACTAACAATAAAATCCTTCCTTTCTTCTTTTGATGCTTCCTATATATTCATAAGTAATTTCATTTCTTTTTGTTTGATAATGTCATGCAACTTTGCTATAAACACAAATTTACAATGTATCATTAACAGATAATACAAGTCTTTTTTTAATAAATAAAGAAATAAATAATACAAGTTATCAGATTAGTTATTAGATTTAATCAAACTCAATAAATTAATTTATTGATTTATGATCTTGTGCAGGCTAATAAGTTAAAAAAAAATTATTTTTTTATTAATATAAATTTATATTAGTAAAAAATTTAATTGATTATCAATCCTCAAATCTATTATTTAAGTCTTGAATACCATGCAAAAACATATGAAAATTGTTTGATTTTTATTTTATTTTTTTTATAAAAAAACATAGAAGATAAAGAAAGGTTTAATTTTTTTATTTATTCTTTTATTTTATATTAATTTTATTTTGATGTGTGATGTTAAAATTATTTTTTAAAAAAATATATTATTTTAATATATTTTTAAATAAAAGATATTAAAAAAAAAAAAAACAGCTGTCATAGTATAAAGAGGCTAATAAGCAAGTCAGCAAAACGGTGCGGTTTGCCTGGTCTCTTGAATTTTCACTCTCCTTCGTTCTCTTAACTGAGAGACAAGAACCACATGCACAAAATCTTAAACAGCAAGAAGAAGAACAATCTTCTTTTATTACCTTTCCTATAGATAACGTGAACGAACCGTAAGTAGAAGATTATTCCGTTCTTGCATCACTGTTTACATAAACAGACAGTTCTCTAAAACACAAACACAAGAAACCAGACTTGTTTTGTTTTTATGGATTTCCAAAAAAAGAGGGTTCAATTGCTCGCCTTTATAGTTGGAATCATAGCTCTTAGTATCACAGGTATATTCTTTATACTTTTTTTGTGTTATTCTTTGTGGGCTTTTCGTTTTAACTCTGTTTTAGGTGCAAAGTTTGAGTCCTTTTAGGGTCAAGAAGATTGGTTTTTGGTTGTGATTGAGTTTTTGGATTGTGGGCTGGTGAATCTTTAATGGGCTTTTGTATTTGTTTTGTGTGTGTGAATTTTGTGATCTTTTATGTTCTAGGGGTTCATTTCTAATCTGGGTTTGTTGGGAACAAGCTAAGATCTAATCTTTGATGAGTACTGTGTGCTGATAAACTCATGAGTTAGTAAATCGATTGTTGAATACATGAGAGCTCTTATATGTGCAAATGTATTGAAATTTTGATATTGGTTGAAATTTGATTGGGATAGTGTAAATAAGTATGTCAGATTTCCTGACTTGATGTGAAAGTGTTGAGGTTTCTTAGGATTTAAATTTTTTTCCAGTTATTTTGCTAAATTTGTAATATTTGGTTTACTCACATCAAAAATTGATAGCAAATTCTGAGTTTTGGAGGCAATGTAGCTCATGTGAAAAGTCTAACTCGTATAGTTTTAATGATCTCTCTTATTTTCATCTAGCGAATACTGTTTTGTTGAAGTGGCTCATACGTGTTAGGACAGAATCAGGATCATCGTTTTGTGAATAATATGTATACTCAATAGATATATAAAATGTTTGTATGGGTTTCTTTCACATTGTCTGCATGTGTTTGTGTGCCCCTGCAAACGAGTTTATCTTTGCTTTACACATTATCACAATATTCTCATGTCAAGATTTTAACTAAATCCTTCCGTGCTTGATTGTTGGATCTTCGGAAGTAGAGAACAAGTTGGTTTCTTAAATTATCATCTGAATTTAACAAAACTGAATGTATTGGCTTGAGATTTTTTTTCACAACATGGTATGCTTATATGCGGCAACATTTTATAGCTGAAAAGTGTCGGCAACTGGTTGGGGACGATAATTCTTCCCAGAGTGGGAAGTTTACGATCTTTGACTGCTTTGACATGGGCTCTGGAACCCTAGCATGTGCGGTGAAAGAGGGTGTGAAGTTGTATGTCTACAATATCAGATCTTCTCATGTTGAGAGAGCGAGGAATCTTGCAATTGAGCGTTCATTACTTGATGCAATGGGACAGGGAATGTCTGCGCAAGATGCAGCAAAAACAGCACAGAAAGAAGGGACAAAGGCTGCAAAACTGGCGAAGCGGCAAGCAAAACGCATCGTAGGTCCTGTTATCTCTTCTGGATGGGACTTTTTTGAAGCTCTTTACTATGGTGGTACCATAACAGAAGGTTTTCTCAGGGGCAGTGGAACATTGGTTGGTGCCTATGCTGGAGGTTTTCTTGGTGATGAAAGGCTTGGACGTGTTGGTTATCTTGTTGGAAGTCATTTGGGCAGTTGGGTTGGAGGGAGGATAGGACTGATGGTGTACGATGTGGTAGATGGAATTCATTACTTGCTTCAGTTTGTTCAAGGAGAAGATAGTGAAGTGTATGAATCTCCTCCTGATGAAAGTCCTGCATCATACGAATATTCCGAATTTAGGTGAATACGTTGTGTCAATTGTGGATCTTTTTATCCTTGTGGTCAAAGATGTATCCAGCTAGATGCAGTGTAAGCAACATTTTAGTGATTCAGTTGAGGTTGTGTATAAATAAACGGTAGCATGGTTGGATTCATTTTCTTCAATAAGTTAACTCGCTGAGTAGATTGTCTTCATTTCTTTCCTCATACATCCCACTATATCTATTTATGGATCTTAAAAATTTTACTCCAAAGCGAAGTTCTTTTCAGCCTATTCTGTTTATCTAGGGCCGTGGATACTCCTGAAACAAATCTAACTTGTTCCTGGATGAAATGTAAGTTGCAAGTTCTTTGTTCTGATCACAACACATGAATGATTGCATGATGAGCTAGCTTTTCAGTATCTCAGGACAGATTTGAAGTGGTGGGCGTGTGGGATATTTGGAACTTCCTCGTACGTGATGTTGCTGATTTCATGTTGACCTGTCAAGCTAGATTAGGTTTCATAACCAAACTCGATCTGGAGGCTGGTGGCTTGAAAAAATATTTATAAGATACTCAAAGATGCATGATCTCCATTCTCCAGGCAGGTCCTCTGCGCTAAAGTAATCCTGTAAATCCCCCCTCCCTGCTCAGACTATAACTTGAACACAATTCTAAACCCTCTTGATTTGCAGGGGTATCAATGAACTAAACTAATCAATAGGTTACCGCATTAATCACCGTATTAAACCGGGTTTAATAACTGTTTTATTTCAAGATACACAAAGATTAAGAATATTTGAGGAAGGGAGGATAATGAAATGCAACAACCCAAGTTGCAAAATGATGGTGTTTGCATGGACTCGAGTACAGAATGAGAGGTCTGATCAGAAGAAAGCAAAGTAGCTTGGGAATTAATATCGAATTGCATCTTGTGCACTGAGTGTCTAACAATTGTCATCTACTCGCTGCATCTCTCCACATTTTTGCCCTTTACAATTCAACTATATTTATTTTAGCCGTGAGGAGGTAATTTAACCAATCACATCTTGAATTTATTTTTCAATAATTATTAATTCAAGTCCTTTTAAATCAGCTAAAAATTTATATATACATTAATTTCAAGACCTATTAAATTAATCAAAATTTACATAAACTAATTCAAACACCTCCTTAATCTTAAAAAAATCATCTTTATGTCAGCCAGTAACTCAACAGGTTATACTTAATTTAGCTTGATGTGTTTTAAACAATCAACCATGTGTGCTATTTGACAGCCTCCATGAAATAACTAAATTGTCCCACGACACATTTATATTCAAGCAAGCATGTATTTTAAGGTTCCTCGTATTCTACAGTTTCCAGGTTCATCTTCCTCATTCCAACATCATAATTTCCATTTTCAACAGTTTTGTGACCTAAAAAATTAAGACACCCGATTCCACATAATATTAAAGAATAATATTGTTCTATCATGTTATTGTATCAATGTTCTACCCTCACTTGCCATTATTAGGTTTAATCTGTGTCTTAATTTATATACTGGCTTCAATGATAATAACTTTATAACAATGGAGTCCATTTCATTGACAAATTAAGTTGCTTGACATTGTCTGAAACAGACTAGTGAGGATGCATCTCCTAGATGTCACAAATGAAAGAGCTAGAAAGTGGTGGGAGCAACCAACAGAAGCCTCCCACATTGGCTTCCACATAAACTAATTATACATCAAACCATGCCTTGTAATAGTTATGTCTTGATCACTCGAATCGTTTAAAGCCAGTCTGTTGAGAAAAAGAATCTAACATTATGATGAAATCTCATCCCATTCTGTTTCCTTCATCATCATCACGTAGTTGATACTGTTTTTGAATTCAAATCAAGAAGGGAGAATCAAATTGAAGGAGACTCCTCTTTTGCTGGGTTTTGCAAGCATGCTTCGTCAGTCACTACAATTTGCAAAGATAAATTGTTGTGTAGCAGATGAAGGCTATCTTATCTGTTGAAGTGACACAAAGTTTGCTCGGGAAAGGGCATAGCTTTTGTCTGCAAATAAAAGCTAACAATCATGCATCTATCCATCACATAGTAACACCTCAAAAGGGAATTTTCTATGTTTTTCTATTATAGTCTTGAAGCTTGAGGTCAGTTTTCCTCTTATGTATGTGAAAATCTCCCTGTCTAGACAAAACACTGAAACATTTTCAATGTTTTCTTGTGTTACATCTGGGAGGAAGAAATAATAAGAGGAGTTTAATGTTAGTTTTTTTGACAAGATTATTTGTCCCAGCAGTTGGCTTTTGAGAAATATTATACCTTGTTTTTTATTTTAAATTATTTTGACAAGTTAATTTAGTAAACTTGTATTAGTTTTATTTTCAATCCGTTTTGATACTAATATAAAAAGATTCAAGAAAACTTACAGGTCAACTCATAATTTGATTGACTCTATCAAACTCATTTCAAACTTAGTTAGATCACCATCAAAAATTATATATAAAAAATAATATTGTTTTGAATAAAAATAATAAAATTAGATTGATATAATGATCGAACAATCCAGCTATAAAACTGAATTAGACTCCTATGTTTTCTTGTGTTTATATTTGGAAAAAAGTCAAAAAGATGAGTTTAATGTAAAGTTTTCACTGCAAGATTATTTGGTTTTTAAAAAAAAAAGATTACAACTTGGTCTTTAATTCTTTAAAAACATAAAACAACATCCTTTTAGATAAAAATAATAAACCTAGATTAATCTCATGATTTAATAGTTTAAAATTTATAAATCCCTAATCAAGTTTAACAAACTATAATCAATGTTAATGGCAACAAAATATTATGGTTTGATAACTATGAAAAAAAGAGGGGACATGGATTTGGCAGGCGCATTATCAGAAGGAATATGCAAGTCTAAGGCCCAGGTACTAAAAATGATCAGTCCAGATGAGCATTACAAGAAGAATATCGATCACATGCAGTGGAATGTGTTCATTAACAGTATCATTGTTAGGACAAAAAGAAGAAGGCCAGAAACATACTATTACCAGTGGGCTTTATTACATTTAATCTGCTGCTGAAAGAAGCCCTATCACTTGCTATGGAGCTCAACCTGCAGCAGCAGAAACTTTTGTTCTTGATTCTTGTCCAAGAAGAAAACAGATTCTATCTCAATGAGCGTGGTAGTTTACGGATTGTAGAAGATCAACTCCAAACATATATGTAGACAAGAGTGGTTCATTTATTTTTGTTCTTGACAATAATGTAGATAACCCAGCGTATCTGACAAATAAAACGGAATTCATGGACCAGCTGGTATCCTGCAAGGGCAAGAGAGAGGGGATTCTTGCTTGCGGGACTGGGATTTCAACTATGTTATCAAACCTGATTTAGGTTAACTTGAGGGTTGACGATCAACTCTTTCAGCGGGTTACTCATATTTGAGCTCAGGTTTGACTAGATGATTAAATCAACATCTATTTTAGTTTCAAAAATAAAACAGACTCGAGCTAGGTTTTGAGTCCCATCCAATCCAAACCGGATAAGTTTAATAACTATGATTAACTAGGTTTTTCCCCATTTCTTACCCCGCCTCTTAATGATAGGTTTTTTTTCCCATGAAAGACATGAATCGTTTAATTCATAAAAAAACCTACAACAGGTTCAGTCCTGCTAACTGCAATGAGCATGCAGACAGCAACCTTAATAGTTTGAAACTGATAACCGATTTAACTCCATTTTCTGCAGAGATCTGAATATCTAGGATTTTCTTTAGCCTTGAGTACACTGCAGACTAGGTTGAACATTCTTGATAGTTATTCTAATCAAAACCTGGAGACGAGGAAGCTTCTCGACAATGATTTATGCTATTGCACTCCTACAAGATCAATACGTGCAGCATCTTCAAATTTAAGGTTTTCAGCATGATAGAATGAAGCACCTGCGGGCATATACAGGAGAATGCTAGTTCACACGTAAGAAGCTGAACTGCTTTGTAAGAATTGGAACCAAAGGGTTTTAAGCGTATGCACAACTTTGAAGTAGATAGCTTTACAAATATGCAAGTTACATAAATAATGTTAGTAGACGATGACGACTGGATACCAAACATGAGTTTTCCTCATGTCCCAATGTCATCACCAACAATACCATAGCATGTTGGTCCCGCTGTGTCACCACCGACACTTTCCATGAGAGCAAACCTCATATCTTTAGATGGTTTCCAGTGCCGCTTCCGCTGGTTGATAAACCAATTATTAATCTGCTTTTGATCTAGCCCCGTAATCTCTGATAACTTCGCCTTCTCCTCTTCCTGTACCATAATATCCATTCATGGTGGTTAGGCTTAAGAAATGTTCTGGATTAAGGTTTCATAAGCTTTCCTGACAATTTTGCAACTGCAGAAGTGTACTCGGTTAAGATTTAACTCTAGACTGACTCTGCACAACACTGCTACTAGATATATTTCAGCAACATTCAGTGAGTGAAAGTAATGAATTGCTCAAGTTTCTAGATTGCAGCTTCAAACTGTACCTATAACAGGATATAAACAATGAGCATTTGGGGGTCGGTTGAAAGATAGTGAAAGGTTGTTCAGAAATGAATGCATATGCGCAATATCTCCGACTTATTTTTGGATGAATTTTCACCTTCTGCAACTTGCTAAGCAAAAAGATTTCTAATATAGATGTTGCCTATTCTCATAATTCTTCACAAGAATACTTCAAAGAACAGCCTTCAATCTTGCTAGCCCTACCTAGTTTCACCAAAGCAAAGGCAAGATTATGTACTTGCTTGTTTTTGGCTTGTGAGCTCGACTATATTATCCACTGAATATCCTCCATGAAGAAATTACTTTCTAGCTACGATATACCAGAGACTTTTATCATTTTAGTGAAACTTGTTGAAACAAATATTTTGATGATAATGATCCAAGCATGTATAGTTAAATTAAATTGATAATATCTTTCTCCATCATTATTCTCCCCTTTGTACTTTCTGTTTTACCTCTACAAATCATGAACCTATGAGCATGTACTACAAACACATGCAAGAGAGTTTTGCAAAGACATTTGAGAGAATAACAAAACAATGGGGCGTGAAAAAAAGACAAGATAATCAGATTGTAGGGGTTATTAACGATCACCGTAGGATATGGCCATCTATAATGGTGTGTCCACCAGTCCAAAAGCAATGTCTTTGCATCCTTTGGTAGTTTGCCTTTCTTTCTTTGCTTTAGGAATTCCTTCCTCAAATTGCTAAGATGACCACTGTACTTGCTCAAGAGCACTCCTTTTAGATTCTGATCGCTTGAGTGAAAACCTAATGACCCTGGAGTTTCAGATGCTTCAACTTCCCCACAGCTTAACTCCTCCTCAGAAGTCCATGCTGGCTCATCTGCTATGAAACATCACAAAGACAGTAGTCTATAGTTAGACTTTTCCAATGAAAAACCATGAAAGACTGAGTAAAGTTTAATATTTAGATCAAACACTTTTCATGTCTCAAGGCATGAATCTTTTGAAATGAAAGAAATGAACTGGAGTTGGTACTTTAGAGGTAAACCTACCTGATCCCAAAGGAGAAAGAAAACAACTTTATCAAGCTAAAAATTATAGCAACATGCAGAACATTAACAAAGTATCAATCATTTCCAGGGTCATACATCAAAACACTCCAAAATTCTCAGGTTCTTCATCATAACATAGTATGAGTAACTTCACACACCTCCAAGCTCGTAAATGACGCAGCAGGGAAAGGGAAAGGTCAACAGTCTTCTGTCTAAGATAGTTTTAAACACAGTACCAAAGAGCTTGAAATGGAGAAATTGCATGTCAGAGCGAAAGCCACATATGTACTTATTCCAAAAGGGATATCATTGAACACAATGTTTAAAAAGGATAAAGGAAATTTGTAGAACTAAACAAAAACAAAGAAATTAAGAAATTATGTAGAAACCTAGAAGAAAACAAGTCCTTGTTGTTGAGAGAGATAATCTTCAGTTCTTGATAGCATAGTTGCTTATCTTAAAAACTATCATACACGCAGACCAGATGGTACTAATCTTCTTTTATGTAATGATTGTTTTTGCTTGATTTAAATATGCTCTAGAGGCTACACAAGTTTCTTCAAGGCCCCTAGAAGTGAAAGCTTCCCCTTGAATATATAACAAAAATTGCAGCTGCAAAATTTATCTCATACGTCTGCATCCCAACAAATCTAATGTTGCCAACCAATAGAAAATGGGAGCCTCTTGCATATCATTTTCACTGATCACGCTAGCGCCTTCAGCAACTAGCATGAATATAGAAGGAAAAGAAATGTTCACAAGATCACACTTCAGTTAGACTATTGTACAGATGACAGACGATACGATACACATAGAAGATTCCAAGTGTAAGCAAATAAGACAGAATTCTGAATTGAAAACAAGGCATAAATCATGACATGCTACCATTGAAGTGGAGCTTGATGCAGAGACCTTGCAGTCTTACAATAAAAATTAGAAATACATCAGCGGTTCTTGAAGAACACAGTAGTTGAAACACAAACTAATTCATACTGATACTTGATGTTTAATTCTACTATTTCTTACTTGATGTATTGTAGCACTTTCAGATGCCATATTCTTGACAAGGAATGTTACTGTGATTTTTAACAATGACCAGCCAAAAACAAACTTCTGTCCACAAATTCATATCTCATGAAGAGAATATTAATGGCAATGTTGACAAATTAGCTTTTAACTAACCTAAAATACTGCTCAAATAATAGCACGATTGACCTTGTTAAATGTCATCAATAATTATTCATCAGTATTGAACATTAAATATTGGTTGAAATAGGAATCATACACATTTTAATATTAAAAAAAAACATAAATATCATAGATTATTTGTAACTTTCTATAGGGTGCTTCATTGAATCAGATTTTGAAATGACAACACAGCAGTTTCAATGTGTAGCACAGCACATCAAACTGCAGCAATTCAAAAAAACAAACATGTTTCTGCACAATACCATTTTCATCAACTTTAGGTAGGGACCCAAAAGAGAGCAGAAAAATCATGGACGGTGAGGACACGACTTGGTGTTTGATTACTCATAGAGAATCCCAACCATTCAACTCACCAGTAAAACTATTCCTTTTAACAAGCACAGTAGCAAAAGTTCGATTCCATTGTACCTCTTTCAACATTCATTTGATTTGATTGCGTATATTAATAGAACAACATGACCCCCTTTTCACCAGCTACCACTCATAATTCCAGGTGCAAGTTGGTCATGGAAACCAATGTCAGAAAATGGCACAGTGCAAAAAACTTTACCTGAGCCATAATCAAATATTTTAGTCAATGTTCCTTTGCAAAGACTACTTAGTTGTGATTCTATGCTGCTCAAGAAAGTAGTAGCCTCGTCAAACGGCTTGGATAATTCCTCCTTGTATCTATGAAGAACCTCACAGTATGATTCCTTGAAAAACAACAGCAGCTTCAATGGTTATAATAGTTTATTCCAATCATGTGACTGCTTGGAAAGAAAAGTATCAAGAAGCACAAAACTTGGAATCTCACAACTTGGAATGTGAGCAGGAGCCGTAAGATTCAAAGTTCTTTTTTTTTAAACTAAATTTTCTTGACAATCCAAGTAGCATGAATAGAAAAGAAATTAAAGAAATGACACAAAAAATAGAAGAAAATAAGATAAAACTCTACCATGAACTCATCAAGTTCTGGATCAGCTCCTATCTCATAGCAAGTATTGATTTGGTAGCTACATCTGCCTATGTCTTCAAGAAGAGAAACCATTTCTGGAGGTGCACCAACCTTCAAAGCAAACAAAAATCATTCAAAAGCTCAAATTTAACACACTAGGTTTTCTTTTCTTCTCTCTTTTTTTTTTCTTTCTTTCATGACATTCTGATTCCTTCCCCATCAACAAAAACTTCTTTAAACAAGAAGAAAAAGATAGAAAAGGGGGGTAAACTTTCAAAATGGTAACAACAATTCAAAGATTATTTAGTGAAGATGATGGTAACCTTTCGGCACTCTACGTATGCAGAAACTAGGTCTGGATAACGAGGGTGATTGGCGATCTGGGTCTTGATTACATCATGCATATCTGATCCAGTGACTGGTGTATAACCATGACCAGCTTGAAGTAAATTACCAGCTTGACTGTGAAATTCGTTGGTACTGGTAGTAGCATCAGTAAAGTTAACAACAGGCAAGTTTTCAAGTCTAACAATATCATTTGGTGAACAAGAAATTGTAGGATTAAACCTATAAAATCCCTCCATGAAATTGTCTATCAATACAAAAAAAAAAAAGATTGTCAAGATATTTATCAATCTAGAATTATAACAGCAAGAAGACTAGCTTCACTGATCTTCAAGCTAGGCTAAAACTTTTTACAGCGAAGATCTTTGAGAGGTAATACAGGCACATCAAGATAAGGAAGTCCAAGTTATCAGGAATCCCAAGAAAAGGAAAGAGAAAGGAGGAGGGAGTTTGGCAGAGAAAAATACTGTAGTAGGGTTGACCATTGATTTTCTTCTAGGTGCTGTATGCATATATGATCTAGAAAGAAAATACCCAAGAAAGTTTACAAGAAAAAGCGCTAGAATCGATACAAAAACACCAAGAAATCTTGTAGAACAAGACCAGAATGAGCAGGTTTTTCAATTACAAATAGTAAAAAGCGCGCACACATCTCATCCTCCCCGCGACACAGAGTTCCATATAATAGTCGAAAGAGAATCCTAGTTAATAAATGAACGAAGGAAAGCAGTAGAGAGAGAGAGAACATGCAAGAAACCCAGCTATAGTTACTGTTGTTATGAGCTTCGAAGTAACCATGAGGTTCAGGTTGGAAAAAGACCAAGCCTTACTTTCTTTCCCAAGAAGACCTAGGATAAAGCGGACATACACACACACACATACAAAGACAAAGAAAGCAGTGAGCAGTAGCAGTGACTAGAAAGAGAGGTGATAACTGAAAAGGCTTCACATGCATTGAGTTCAAGAAAGAGAAATACTTTTCAGTCCCTTTTCTTTACAAAACAAGAGCTCCAGTCCCTTTTATTTCAAGATGTATTAATCAATCCCTTAACTCATGGATCTCTTAAATTTCTAGGCTTCGCTGAGTGCTTTTTATACTGTGGTAGCTTTTTGGTTTAATCAAGATTTCGAGAAAGAGTTTGGAAAATAACCAGAGGAATTAAATTATTAGTTTCCTGAATATACAAGGACCAGGGTTTAACGTAGCTGTAAAGAAATGATTGATCTGGTTGGTTGCCCTTTCTTGCCACGTGCGAGTGCATGCTCCCGCATTTACAGATGGCAGACGTGTCTTCCTATCTACCTTGGAGCAGATGGTCAGTGTAACTGTGTCGTGTTCAAATTCACCGGTCTTCGAGCTCTCATTGGTTTAAAGAAAATGAATTTCGTGGGTTTCTAAGGTAATTGGACTCTGTAATTTCGTACCTATATCTAGGGTACATGTTCTGTTCTTCTCCCCCCGTTTCTAGCAGCTTTCTTGGTTATAATTCCTTTTAAAATTATTTTTTATTTAAAAATATATTATTTATTTATAAAAAATTATTTTTAATATAAAAAACAATTGAAAAATAAAAAAATAATATAATTTTTTTAAAATACAAGAAGACTTCAAGGCAAATACCATCACCACGAGCTACATTATTGGCTTTGCGTCATGCAAGACACGGGGTCATTCTTAAATTTTTCTTTTCTTTTATATGTTTTTTTTTTGGTTGAATTTTATATGATTTCGTTGTTGGTTGATGTAGACTATCAGTAAGCTAGTTTTTTTTGTATTTTTTGGTGTTTCAAAGTGAAATAATTATTATTTTTAAAATATATTAAAATAATATTTTTTAAAATATTAATATATTAAAACGATTTTAAAAACATAAAAAAATAAATTTAAAATAAAAAATAAATTAAACCGTGCAACCAAACATACAAGGGCAAAAATCACACCTTAATTTGAAAAAAAAAATCAATAATGGCGCTATAGAGTGCATGAAAACAGATATACTTTAAAGCCACATCAAGGTAATTAATTATTAACTCGATCCCTATATCTTAAAGAAACTGGTAATTCAGTCCCCTCGTTGGAAAAATTCCACATTAATTCAGAGAAATATATTATGTCGATGTAAAGATATGTTTTTAAGATGATGCAGAGAAAATAAATTGATCTAACCTTATTTTTTCGAGCATAATAACCCTTGTCATCGAAATAAATAAAAAGAAAAAAAGTAATAAATTCCTAGAACCACGAGCACTAGCTTATAATTTTTCCTGGTGCTTGCAGCAATCTTGTAGTGGTAGGAGGGGAGCATTTTATCTGATTGATCATTACTCTCCTTTCAAGAAATTGGAACAAGGTCGTGTATCCTCAAGCTCCGGGAGGCGTTTTTAGCCTTTCAGGGATCGAGGTTTCTGTGCCCCACAGGCGACAAACCGGTGGCTCTACAAGAACAGTTGAATGGATAATTCTTGAATTGGTCTGGAAGTTACTTTTCCAGCAGCCTAGAACTTTTAGCCTCTCCAGACAAGGAGACGGCAAGATATGGTGGAGACAAGCTATAAATCATTAAGCAGCCAAGATTATGATTAGCAGTATCTGGAAAGTGGGAAAGGCTATTAAGCCAAATCTTTGACTCTAACAAGACGGAGATTTGTGTATTTTAACAAGATGATTCTTGTTTAAATTTGATTGTGACTATTCCACAGTATAATGTAGCTTCTGTAATTAAAAAGGCACGGCCGGAAAAGCAATAGAAACTCCTGTGGAAATTGTCTATGGTATTTTCGTCGGTAATTTTCTATAAAAATAATGATTGATTATATTTATGGTTTGTTTTGTGTTTTAAAAATATTTTAAAAAAAATTAAAAAAAAATTATTAACTTCAAATTAATATATTTTTAATATTTTCAAATCATTTTAATGTGTTGATATTAAAAATAATTTTTTTAAAATAAAAAAATTATTAACATGTATTTTAATATAAAAAAATATTTAAAAAATAACCACAATTATATTACCAAACAAATTTTTAATCGGTGATTATTAACACAATCGCTCATGGAGTAATATATATATATATATATATATATATATATATATATATATATATATATGACGATTAAAAAGTGTTTAGTCTGTAATTCTAGCATATTTTTTTTGTTTGATTTACATGGGTGTTCGGTGCCTTACATACCCATAAGGACTCGAACTCAGGAGCAGCAGAAGCAGAAGGAGACAAGCTCCTCCCACCGCCAAGCCAAGGCCCTCAGTGCATAATTCCAACATTTTTCAATTCTCTGGTGGTGGGGAGCAAATTAATGGTATATTTAATTCTTGTTTTTTTTTATTAGTATAGATGTTCGAACCAGCTTGTATGTATCTTAACTAATCCCACGAATTCTAAAATTAACAATTATATAAATCTAAAGTGACCCTAAGATTTGTGAGGTTCAAACTGATGATTTCTAAAAAATAAATTTAAGATCTGACTAGTTGGGCTACATCTTTTAAAGTTTATTTATTAAACCATGAGTAATTAGCCTGTTCTTTAAAAAAATATTTTTAATTGGGACCTTAGGATTGATATTTATAAAAATTAATCATTAATTTTTTGCATGTATCAAACTGATGTAAACATTATATCTCCAAGATCGTTCAAAAAAATATCAATTAATTGATTAAGAAATATTTGAATGTATCATTTGGAAAGAGAACTTGATCTCAGTTAATTGACTAGAAAATATCCTTTATTATTTTATTTTTATTTTTTGGATGTTAGATTGTTGGGCATATTAAATTTAATCAGGGCTTGAGTGGTTTGTCCTTGGATGATAATGTGAAAATAAAGAATGTTCAAAACTAAAGATTCCTAGACAGCTCCCATGAACAACACGAGGATAAAAGATTCTAAAGTAAGGTGGTAAACAATAAGATAAGAACTCCCCAGAGGATGTTTAAAAGTATTTTTAATATTAGTATATTAAAATTATTTAAAAATTAAAAAATCAAAATTTAGCCAACAACAGGGCTAAATATGATGCCTTTCCTGCCACAGACAGGCGACATGTCATGTTTTATTTCCAGTTAACTTGGCACTTTACCAATTTCATATGCTTGGCACTTTAAAAGAAATATACACTCTTTTCATGAAAAAAAAATATATATACTATTTTATAGACCGTGCAGGTTGGAAAAAATGTTTTTTTTATTGAACTGTTCTACTATGTTTAAAGCCTCCTGATTTACTTCAGGCATAAATATGTGATTAAAATTAAATTATATAAATTTTATTTTAATGTGATATAATTAAATTGATTGATTAAAAGATATCCCATTTACTTATTTAAAAAATTAAAATGATGAAACCGATATAAAAATTATTGAGATCTAACTTCTTGCATAACCTAGTTTTAAAATTAAAATATATGAGAATTGACTTGTCATGATTCAGTTAATTTGGTTAGTTCAAATACAATATAGTCGATCAATTAAAAAAATATATAAAAATTAAATTATATAAAAATAATAATAAAATTGAAAATTCAACTCATTTTTTTTTAATTTAATATTAAAATTAAAAACTAGGTAGGAGTTTTTCTGTCATCTAGTCGATTTAGTTCATCCAAACATAACTTTAAAAGAGTTTGATAATAAAATTAAAAAAATATATAATAAATAAAAAAATAAAAAAAAGGGAGATAGAAACAAAAATTGAAGGTTGATTTCAAAAGGAAGAGAAAGAGCTACGATGTTACTACGATTAGTGAAGCTCCATAATGTTTCTCAGTTCTTTCAATATATAAGTAAATATCACCTTGCACCTGTTTATGCCATAAATTGATTTTAAAGATGTAGGTGAGAAACTACTTGTAAGTTAATGCTTGGTTACTATTTTACAATAAATTATAAAAAATTATTTTAAAATTATTCTAAATATAAATTTATTTTATTTATTTATCATATAACTTTAACTAAACATGTTTTTATTTATCCTATCCAAAAATAATAACCAAACATTACCTAAATATTATTTAGAGGCATATATCTAAATATTAATTTATGTATCTCTTTGTAATCTTAAAATATGTAAAATATCAATAGATTTTTTATATGAAAAAAATCAAAATTAGTATCTTCAATTTATTTCTTGAATTATTTATAAAATTTCACATCTGAAAAAAGTTTCTGAAAATCCAGCTGTATTGCAATAAATTAAATCTAAATCATAGTTAAAAATTTACGGTTATTTTTCAAAGTGTTTTCTATACTGAAATACATCAAAATAATTTTTTTTATTTTTTAAATAATTCAATATATTAAAATAATATAAAAATAAATTTATTAAAAATACGAATTAACCCGTCTTTCTGAATACAGCCAAAGTCGCACATGAAAACGTTCAAATTTCATAATCAATCACTAACTTCTTCCCATCTAGCTTGCCCTTCTTTTACTCAACATGGTACTTCCTAGGCTCTCTAGCACTGCAATTAATTTCCAATCATAAAAGTAAAAAAATCAATTCATAAACATCACACATATCTCATATACTGCCTTGACATTTGTCCCACGGCAACCCCACATCATGAAAAGCACTCATGCTGGTGGTTCCCGGCGAATGTCGAGTAGAAAATAGAAAAGTAAAGCTCGGAAAGTGGTTCTCGGCGAATGTCCAGGAAAGATGAAGATGATTTTCTCAAGGAAAATATTACAAGGAAAGAGACAGTTCAACCTGGTTAAAAGTTGAGATTTTTTACTAGGAGGTCTGGAAAAAGATTAAGTGGGAGGCTCAAAACTTAGTAACATTATTAAATTAATGTTTTTTAGTTGTTTTTCTAATGATATTGATATACCAATCTCAAAAGAAAAAGAAATCGACCCCGCTGCATGATGAAAAAACAACTTTTTCTGTTTTTTTTAAACTCAATCTAATTTTAATTTTAAATTAACTATATTAGCCGGGCAGCTTTATAACTGAGATGAAAAACACCTGGAATTGGAGCTGGGGTATCAGAAATCGACCCCCGCCGCATGATGAAGAGAGGGCTGTACAAATTTGTGGCCATGCAACAGTACTTGAAACATGAAATTACAAAAACTGGAAACAACATAGACATGGAGAGGAATCTCTGAGAAAAATCGAGACAATTCGTCGCAAGGACCAAACTTTGACCGTGTTTTATGGATCACAGGAAATAAAATAAAATGGCTACTGTCTTGATTTGACTACACACTGTTATAGTGGGGCTTGCCTTGCCTTTTCTTTTGCCACGTACAAGCCCTTCGAGCACTCAAAACGAGTCAAAATTTATCACCCGTGAGAGATACTCCTGAGATAGCTTACATATTATTCGAAACTGGTTTTTTTAATTCATCTTTAAAATATAATTTTTGAATTATTTTAATATGTTAATATTAAGAATAATTTCTGAAAATTTATTTTAAAGTAAAATATATTTTATAAAATAATCGCCACTCCACATTTTAAAACACCCGTGAGATTGATTGAGGATGAAAGAAAAATAAAATAAAATAAAATAATGAATAGAGAGTTGAAGGCTCAACCTACCCCATTAATTAGCATCGCATGCCTTTGAAACGTGCTCGTGGAATTTTCCTTGATTCCTTCCATGGAGTTCTTCCTTTTCCATGTTCAACGAATCTTGCGTGAAAAAAGTCAGTCACGGATTTAATGTTAAACATATAAAATCATAATTTCTCGAGCCATGGATCATTGCTTATATATATTGTTTAATTTGTTCTAAAATTCAATAATTCATAAAATTGTTTTTGTAAATAACATAGAAAGTATTTATATAAGAGCTAAAACTAACCAAATATTTATTATGGAAAACTCATTGATTTGAAACCCGGTTTGGCCCGGCGGGTCGACTCGAGATTCAGCTGATCCGAGGCTGAAACAGGAACGGGTTAAAAAAAAACCCGGTATGACCCGGCTGATCTGACAACCCGGTCACAAACTCGTTGATTTTTATTTTTTTTATTAAAATAATATTATTTTATTTTTTTTAAATTAACTTGATCGACTCGATAATTTGATCAAAACTCAAAACTTGAGTCTTGGATCAGATCTTAAAATTACGGGGAACTAAACTGCAACTAGCAATGAAAAATAAGAAAAATTTTAAAATAATTAAAAAAGCAAAGAAAAGTTAAGGCGAGCATTCCTAATCGGCGTCGGCTATAACCAATCATCTTCTAACAAAATGGATCCGAAGAACATTCTAGTGAAATTTAAACCTAATTTAATAACGAGATAAGAATTTTATTCAACAAGGAATTTCACATAGATTTTAAATCTATTTGAAAATATGATAATCATAATAATTTGTTTAATTTATTTTGATATAAACAGATGAAAATATAAAATATAAAATATTTTTTAAAAAATGAATCTACAAAACTTTACACGTAAGAATGTCTCTTTATTCTAGTATAACTACTTTTTTCTATTCCAGTACGGTGAATGTTAGATTGAAGATAAAGTGGCCATAGAAAGAAGGAAAGAAAAAAAATCACATGATCTCAAATGTCTCGACATTAAGATGAAAAGACGTTCGCCGGTCATTCATGTCCTTGTAAGGGAAAGGTCAGGGAAAAGCATTGATGGTAGAAGGAAGGAACCAGATGAAAAAATCCTCTGTTCTACACTCCAGAAAAATCTCTTCTTCTCCGGCCACGAGCTAAGTTCATCCATCTTTCTCCGTTCCAAACTCATCTAATTCAGATATAAAGAATTTGATTCTGAGCTTTAGATCATAATAATGAAAAAGAAGTAAATCTCGTATTATCCTACAGTTTTTTAACTCAAGTACAAATCAATTTGAAAATATAATTATAATTATTTTTTAAAATAATTTTTATGTTAAAATATATTAAAAAAATATTTTTAAAAAAATATTTTTAAAATTAATATACTAAAACGATTCAAAACAAATAAAAAATAAAAATATTTTAATTTTTATAAAACATGGTGCAAATAATGCCTAACTATCTAAAATTAATTTTAAACAAATCTAAAATTAATTTTAAACAAATCAACACGAAGTTTTATATAATTTAACAAGTTTATTTAATGGATCAACCTAAAATATAATTAAAATATAGTTTAATTAAAAATATATTCAAAATAATACAACAATTATTTTAATTGATATAGATTAATTTGTTGAATTCAAGACATAAATTGAGTAATGGGGGTGTTAAATAACTTTAATTTTTATTATTTTATATTTTTCTTTTCCCCGTTTACTTTTTATTTTTTAAGAAATAAATCTCGCCAATTATGCCTTGACATTATTGCATTCAACTAGAATATTGTTTTAGTTCTTTGTATAAAATCAACATCGTTTCAAATAGCCCATGAAAGACCCACCTGGAGCTTGCATTGAAGAGATTCATTAAGGCCCAAGCTACGTCGTTTTCGAAATCATGTTTCTTTTTAACCTCACAGGACACGTACAGCACTCTCTCCTCTTCACCTGCCTTTTTTAATACCTTGCCTTTATTTGCATGGCACCCGGCTCCACGAAAATGTTTCTATTTTGTGTTACTATGTGTTTTTTTAAAAACACAAAAACGCAGAAGTTATCCCACTGGTCTCCTTGTGTTTCCTTAAAATCTTTCTCTATATAATCTTCTTCTGGCTTGCAGTTCCATGTCTCCATGGATTTTTCTTTGATCGGCGTATTAGCTCCGGCTGTGGCTACAAGTCCCATAGATTGATGCCTGACAAGTGCAATATCCGGTGGTAATAGGTTACGAAATCCTTCTAACAGAGGGTTTATAACACAGAGTTGAAAACCTTTTTCATTCAACGCCATGAATGGATTTCTTGTTTACTTTGCTGACGATCAGACCAGAACGACGAGGAACTACCATTTAAGTGCATCGTAAATAAGCTAAGAGCGTACAAGTCCAGTCTTTTCATGATCTTCAGGAGCCCGTTTAAATATGAAGTAGGCCTCAACATCTTTCGAGGAAAAGTCCCCATCAAAGAGAGACGGAATCCTTTCGAAAGAAAAACGTATACGATAAAGATGACCGAGAGTTGAGTCCCCACCATATCGTTTCGTTTTTCTTATACGCAATCTGCACATAGGTGTCACAGGTTAGACAGCTACTCGATCGTGTTCGAGAAGATGCATGCATGATCTCCACATCTGTATTGGATCTGCATGCATGAGAGCTTACACACGGAGAAAGACACCATTTTCAACCCAAAAATCTAGATTATTGGATCATGGATTCATCTTATATACAACCTTCTTCTTCTTTTTTCCATTCATTTTCAATGTAAAACAGTCGCCACTCACATGCATACCCAACAGATATATCACTGTTACATGAACCCAATCCATTCAAACACAACTTCGATCCCCGTCAGTAGGACAATTCGTGTGCAGTGTTCAGAGCTTATAAGTTCTTTTTTCTTGACTACGGGGAATTAGCAAATAACATCATAGAAGTCTAACCACAATCATCACCTGTCCCAAATGGGCTCTATCTTAAACACAAAAGGGTGTGTATCACCTCTAATCCAAAAACCTAAACTACTGGATCATATTGGATCCATCTTATATATAAGCATCTCTCCTTTTCCATTCATTTTTAATGGGAGATAGTTACCGCTTAATTGCTTCTATTCTATATAGGTTTGCAAGAATAGATGTAAACTTCGAGTCTAGCATGAGGTACATCTCCACGCACAACCCTCTCTTCATCTCGAGATTTATTTGTTTCTACCACCAAGATATCAAGACCTTCACGAATCCCTACAAAACTCTTATTGAGTTGTTCAAAGAGATGATCAAGCCTCCGCTAGTTCATGATGTCTCAACGTCATTTTTAGGATTCACACAACGTCCCGGACGACTTGCACCCGTTTATCCAGGTCACCGGAGTGATTGCTATCTAACATGCTTTGATATCAAATGATGCTATGGATAACAACAGGATAATGGGGTTTTTTAATCATCAAAAATCTTCGGTCATATATAACGGTAGAGAAACTCCCAAGATACCTCAATTTTATTGATTCAACGTCTAGCCTTTGCCACAACGCTATTTCAACTGTTTAAATAGAATATTAAGAAGACTTTAACAATACTTAAACATAAAAATAGAATCTTAAAACACAAATCTCCTAGTAATACTTACTTAATTAGCTAACTAATAATTCTAGAAAATCTTAATAATTAAAGTAAATATTACGTTGAAAATAATGAAATAAATATCCCATGTCACACTGCCTCTCTATTTGAGAATGGGTTAAACCGAGGGTGTAGAACTTTTGCCATCCTTTAGATTATATTTATATATATATATTTGAAACGAAATGATTTTAATTTTTTTTTTTAAAAAAAAAAGTTTAGTCCCCCCACGACCAAAGACCCAAGTCTTATCCTGGGTATACTCTTAGGTAAAGTCTTATAACTATAACTATTCTTTGGTGGTAACTATATAATGAACCAATCTCTTGTTTAGTACCCCTAGGTTCTCCTTCGATGGCTGAAACTCCATTGATTGAAGCATGTAACTGAAGAGAGCTACGTCAGTTTGATAGTAGCCACAAACACAGCTTAGTTTCAACAAAAGCTGAGCTAAAAATACAATCTTAGAATCAAACGTATCTGATTTTCAAGAAAACCTAGCCCCTTGAATGTTACACCACACATAAGAGTGATGAGTATTCCATGTCGAAAGGAATTGGAGTAATCTAGGTTTTAGGGTTGAGGTAGTGTCCTTTCTTGTACAAAAACTCCCACGTCTCTAGGTCCAAGCGTGAGTCCGAGCAACTCTCCATTATAGATCTTCCCAGCAAATGGTTTATAGCTAAGTTCGACTGAGTGCATACGATATGTGTTGTTTGCATAAAGCAAAGAGCTAGTTAAACTCTTGAACAAAAATCAAATGGCTCGAGGAGTAGCAAGACAACTCCTGGGTGAGGAAAGGAGAACAGGCGTGATGGTACTGGAGCAATCAGATGATCGCCGTATTTGAAATTGTTAAATACTCGTTAGAGAGGAAGTTGTGATTGATTGAGCCTCACACTGAGGTGTATATACATTAAATGAACCCATAAGCCAATAGCCTAAGCTTTTAAATCAAAATGTAAGTACACTCTCACACATGCAGGTCGAAGCGTGGGCGAAAGTGACTCTTAAATGCATATCTCCCCAACATTGATTTCTTTCCCTGCAGTTTCTAGATTAACATTTCATTATGAACACTTAACTAGCACTGCTACATCAGCTTGAGGCTATCTATGCTGATCATTAGGGTTGTCAGATGGCACTTGTTATTTAAGATTAATATCGCTTCTGGGATTGATGCGTAAAAACAACTAATCCTAATCTGTTAAAAAATCATCAAGACGAAAAAGTGCGAGATCTGAATATATCATTTGACCTGCATCTAACACTAGCTACAAGAGTAACATGTTTTACATCAATTAACTAACTGGGAATGGAATCCCTGAAATGTGCACCATCTTCAAATCGGAGGATGGCATGCATATTCATGGTACTGCCTAAAGCACTTCACAAGATACCTAACAGAAAGCTCATGTGCCTGTGTCATCTTTCAACAGCCAGCTGCCTTGAGAAAGTTATCAAAGGGACTCGCCGGAGGTAGCCTCATAGCCAAGAATGGGCCTACTGGCTTTGCAGCTTCCTTGATGTTTCCAACATCGCTTGTTATCTACATGTTCGCGACCATGTCAAAATAACACAGATGAAAACTGTTAAATTATATTTATATAGTCTTATTTATTAAGGATAGAATAGTACTTTCAGTTTAACCTATATATATTTTATTTGTATTTAGGTTAAGACTATGCATTCATAATATACAGATTATTCAGAATTCTAGCCTCTTTTTTGTGTTTGATCTCAATAAGTTTAACAAAAACAACACCATTCACCTAATATTAAATGCATCTGCAATTATCTAGTGTACAACAGTCAAGAGTAATGCCCTTTATTTGTAACTAGTTAACTAGTTCCAAGTATGCCCACTGGAAATGGAATAGATGCTTTATCAAGTTATTGCACACTTGTTCCCCGTGATAAACCAAGCAAAATTGAAAGTGACTTGTAATGGCTATAGTAAATTAAATGAAACAATCCAAGGCAATTGCTAAATATGAAACAGACTGACCTTCCAAGGTGCTAAGCATCCATTTGCGGTGAATGCTGGTGAGTGTCTCTCATTTGCTCTAGTGTAATGAGTTTCATAGGTCAACCAGTTGGATAGCTTCTTTCTTGTGCCAGTGCCCAGATTTTCACAATGTCTAGCCATGGTGTCATATGGGAGAGGTGATGTGGAGACTGAAGTCCCTGCCACTTGACCTGCTACCTCGAGTGCCTGAAACCATAATACTTTTGAGTATATATGCACAAGGAACAAATGCATATTTATAACATGTGACTTAGTCAAAGTAGGGGGCAAGATTTGGGGGGAGGGCATGGGATTACCGATTCTAAAAGCTGTCCAATGCTGATAACATGGGAGACAGAAGGGGATGAAGGAATTTTTGGAATGAAGCGGGAAAGGTCTGCAACAGATGCTTCACTTGTCACGTCATCATCAACTAATGAATTCGTTGGAATATCCTGCAACATAACAGTACTTACAGTAATTAGATTTCATTCATCATATCATACATGCATGTGAACCCTGAAACAAAAAGGCCTCCCTCTTGTTCTCAAGGTCAAAATATTCAAATTCAGCAGGAATATATTTGTGCTTATTTATATCATACCTCATCGAAGGAGAGTGACTCCTTGGAATGGGAAGCCATTTGATTGTGATCCTCAAGTATTGATCGTGGACCATACATGAATGCATCATCAGGGGTAAATGGTTCTAGCAATTGCTGAGCCAAGTCATCCACCTCCAGCTAAGAAGCACAAATAGAAATGTTACATGGAGGGAGGGGGGTGTTGTCTGTAAGATAATCAAGTGTGGTACCTCGGTAGTGGTAGATAGGGTCTGTAATAAGATGTCCCTTAAGACCTTGTCAGATTCAAAGATCTTGCTTTGCAGTTCAGAGAGTAAAGATGACGCTAATTGATTATCAGCAACAGATCCATATCCTCTCACATCTGCATGAGCCTTTACATGTACTTGAAGGTCATCACTAATGCCAACATAAGGATCAACCTGATAAAGTAAAAAATGCATAAAGATGAATTTTTATCAGACTTGATGCACGCGAAATGAAATAAACTGTTTTCAGCTAGTTTTTGCAACTTGAGAAGTTTAATCTTTAATATCCAGCAGACTCACATCATAAGGGAGCAATGACTTGAGCAAGTCATTCAACTCAGGAATTTGATATATTTTAGCTGCAAACATCAACATGCCTGTTGATAGTACTAGAATTGACCTCTGGCATGCTGGAGGTAACATTCCTGGCAGAAGATAGTAGAAACATGTGCACATATATGTTAAACATATCAGAAGATTATAAATGATGTTAAATTTTCAAAAAGTTTCTCATAATCATTCATACCATTGTTTAAGTCTAAAGATAAATTTCTGAGAGAAAGAGGAAGCTGAAAGAAGCGGACCACAAGGTTGTCATTTGGGTTCTGCATCACAGGTTTGAGACTGTTATTGATCTTACTAATCTACAAAAACAATCATAGAAATACAAAACTTCTTTGCCACAAAACTCATGCATTCTATCAGTTTCAAATGGCCCATCATGTCTTTACATGAATCACATGGATAGAGTCGTAACAGAGACCATAATCAGAGCAAGAAATCATAAGTAAAACTGACAACTCAGGATAGGCTTAATCTTTGATCAGGAGCTTTCACAAAAATGGATGTTATGCAACCTGTGCTGTTTACTACGACATATTTGTGCGTTCCTATTTCTGTATCTCATTTGTTTGGGATGATTATTTTGGAAGTAATGCATAAAATAGGCTAGGGAACTCAAGGTTTTTATTCACATCCAAGGGTGCTCTTATTTAAATCAGTGCCCTTGTTTAAATTAAAATTAGCAGAGTCTCCCAATTGGAGGCCAGAAGATATAAAAATGGAAACCAATAGAAAATTAATCAAGGAAGAAAGCAACCTTCAATCGCGAAGAAATAAGTGTCAATACAAAAGAATGAGCTATAGCTTCAATATTTGAGGGCATGTTATCTGGAAGGGTGGCTTGTATCCAGAAGGCAGACAGCAATTGTGCTATTTGATCCTCATTAAGCTTCATAATATGTGGTTCCTGTGCAAATCATTCAGCCATATAGATGTTAGCAACTCAATGAACTGGATTAGAAGTGTAAATGCACAATTAAAGAACCTGTAGTGAACTGCTTACTGCCTCGGACAAGCTAGTCGTATTGGCAGTCCTATCAATAATAGAACTTATTTTGTAAAAATTCGGTGAATTCTTTCGGGCACGTCCTTGCTTCCAATCTTCTTCAACAACATCCCTTTCTTTATAACCATCATTGACATCATTTCCATGCTTTTCCATTTTGGATCCATCTTTCTCTCTTCGGAGCTTTTCAAGTAGTGCTGAAATTGAATCAAATGCAGATGCAGTATCAGAATGCCATCCTTTTGGTTCGCAAGTATAACCAGATTGCCAGGAAGCAGCTTCACATAGGGGATGATTAGAACTTGGAATGAGAAGAGCTGAAAATATCTGGTGCGCTCCAACTCGCACCTTAACATCTGGATGCAGCATTGCTTTCAAAAGTTGGACAAGAAGTACTTCAGGAAAAACCTGCACAGATATGTTTCTATAATTTCAGTAAGCAGTATCCCAACACAAAATTCCAGAGAGAGTTGTTTAATCACAAAAGAAATTGGATATGGATCCATTAGATAAAAAACAAACTTATATCTAAAATTTATTAGAAAAAAACCTCTTGGAGCACTCATCAGAATCATTCAACTGATATGCATGCATTCACAACTAATGTGAAACTTGAAATCAACATATGGCAGCAGTTGTAGAAAAGAAATAAAGCATAGATATCAATACTGAAAAAACATCAAACTCCTCTAACCTGCTGTGAATGACAACTGACTGATGATACTGAGATCGTATGGGCAAGAATCATCAAAGATCCAATGGTTGCACGGGTAACAACTCCAGAAGAGGATGGAAGCTTCTCCAGTGCTATGGCCATAGTGTCAAATAGCGGTCGTGCATCACAAATCTAATAAACCAACACAAATTCAGGTCAGCTCTGGGTACAGTAGAAAGAAGCAACCAAATGTTCCTTGCATGCTTCAAACTTACCCCTTTAGCAATTTCAAGTAAGCAATCTTCAATGGAATTCTGGAGTGAGATGTTCAAATTTGATTCTTGCTCTCCTGCAGATTCAACTGCAGCCTGAAGACTTTTCCTCAAATGCCTGCATAGATCACTGATGTACCCAATCTCTGTCAGCACTGCTCCTGATCTAATTTGCTGAGCCAAAGCTGCAGCAACTTCTATGACATAAGACTTGACTTGAGGATCAAGTGCAACATTTTTATGGTCCAGATGGCGTATAACAGCAGCTAAAACCAACTGATGGTGGCCTGACATCAAACAAGAATGGAAAGCACATGTATATAAGTGCATGCCACTGCAGAGTAATTTCAGCCCAAGCCCACAAAAAGGCTTCTGTGCATGAGCAGGACATTATGTATAAACCAAGCAAGAAACATATGATTGAAGATCAAGATACCTGCACTCTCCAATAAGTAAGACATATCAGACAAAACTATCATGGCCAACCCTTGCCGAGGAACCCAGTGATGTCCTGAATCAAAGTACACGAGCATTGGGTCCAATACATGGCGCATTGTTGTACTCTCCTTTGCCAGCTCAGCCATTCTCTGAATACAGATTTGAGCCCATACTCTGGGTGTGTCAATCTCTTCCCTATAACAAAAGATGGAAGGGATCAAGAAATACGAAAGAAAAATGTGACAATTCCATGATTTCCTTGCACAAGTTAACAAATTTAGCATCCACTGTGGCAAGATGTCTATGCTTTTGAAAAGTCACTACCTTGTCAAAAGAGACGGATCTTTCTTTTCTGGTCGGGGTCTGATGGCCATGCAGCTAGAGCCCATATCTGCAACTCTTCCCTCACATCTAACAACATCCAACCAATTATGACGAGCATCTTCTCTCCCATCATCTTCTTCATCCGGCTCATAGTTATCTAACGTGACATGCACGATCTACAATTTGGATACATTAATGACTTAAAGCCTCGTGATGAAATAATAAACCAAGATCACATGAGGAGAAAAGCATTCAAAAAAAGTCAAGATTGTTAAGACTTCAGAACTCAGATACAACATCACAAAGTGGTAAAGAATGAGAAGACTAAACCATGTCCATCTACTGTAACTTGTCATAATTTATATATTAAATAGAAGATTCATGATCTAGAGATAGAGTGGAAACTATTGCAACTCTAGGTTGCGTCCTATTAGTTTTGATCCTCGTTTCCTGGATTACTTTTCAGAGTCCTGGCAGATCAGATGGAACATTAAAAAATCCATTATGGCACACAAGTATATTAGTGAGCTAAACATTAATTAAGAAAAGACTCAACATATTTCCAGCAACATTTAGAAGGGAAGATATAAAACAAGGGTTCCTCTATTTCCAACAGTCTATGTTGTTAGTCTCTATGTTGGTGTGTGCATGTAAGCACCATTAAATATTGTATTTTTGCGCTAACAAAGAGGAACAAAAACTCGCAAGAGTAAAAAGATTAGTTAAAAGGGGGAAATGCTAATCTTGTCAAAATAGTGATCAGTATGGGGTGATCTACAGATTGCCTTATTCTTCAGAATATTCAGGTAAACCAATCACCCATGACACTCAAACCCGAGCTCATGCATTTGAAAATAGGAGATTACCTCATAGAAATTTTCACCCATTCCATCATTCCAAGTAAAAAGTACAGAAAACATAGAACAGACAAATTCTAAACTATTGAGACACCTAACTTCACCAAGTTTGGGAGAACCAACACTATGTCCATTTGAATATAAAAGTTGATTAAATTTTCTCAGAAGAACAAACCTCGTCAAAAGCAGCAAAAATGTATGAGAACTCTGCCATGAACCACACCTAGCAACGGAAAAGCCTGTCACATAAGAAATTATCCCAAATCCAGAAAACAATTGCAAAGGACACCAAGGGAGCAAAATCACCAGAAAACAATGCCCAGACTATCAAATTGCATTCTTCTAAGCATATCAGAAATCAAATACATAATTGATGTACCATGGCTGAGAGGCACTGCAGACTTGAAGCCCTCAGGTAACTTTTATTATTTTCATTCCCATTCTCACGTGCCAGGTTACACACTTTATGAACAAACTTTTCAATGTTATGAGAGTAAGTTCCATCTGCCTGCCCACACATGCACAAGAAATTAAAATAAGTGTCAGAAAAGTCATATTTTATCAACTATTAATTATGACTTCAGAACTCATCTCTCGAAAAAAAAAAGGGAAATTACTTTCTCAACGGCCATTGAGGGCAATTCATACAGTTCTGACCCATGATTTACAAATAGAAAACAGACTCCTAGTGAACATCCAACATATACATTCTGCATCAAATAACAATCTAACAACAATTTTTCATTGTTAAACAAAGGCCCTGGACTTTTAGGAACATACATGATCCATCAACTCCATATAATAATCATTTCATCTTTTTTCTCAACATTTCCCTAATCACCAACCCCATGATGGAAGAAACAAACAGTTTAAAAGATATGCCTACGCAGAACTTTGCTCATAGCAAGCTAACAATTTATCCACTTGGAGACTAAGATAATCAAACGCTAGATGCATCCACGTTGCTTGCATATGAGATCTAAAATAAATCACTTTTTTGTTGGTTCAACCCTGAAGCTTGCAGGTAATCTTGGGCCATTAAATTTTGCAATTAAGTTTCATTGGTGTTCACATTTCAATATTTCATTCAACAGATTTGTAACCTACCTGACTATAGATGAACCTTGTTAATGTTTGGCATCCAAGTATCATCAATGGATCCTGCTTAGATTTGTCCAAGAGTTCATTGACCACATTCAACAAGCTAATGGCAAAGTATGCCCTGCAAAATGCAAGATATGATGATATTTCTGCCACAACAGAGGTATCATAGGAAATAAAGTATCACCAAACTATTTGGTTTAATGGTTCAAAATAGGACAATATGACCAAGTGAGCTTACTAGTTATCAAACCCCAAATGCCATTACAAAATAAGATGATAGTGATAGAAAGGGAAATTTAAGCAAACCACACTTACATCTGATCCTTGCACATGCAGAGCAACTTGTTGTATGCCTCTGTAACAATATTAATGAACTTGACATGCCCACTCCTCAGTTCCTTGTAGCACCTTTCTTCTAGATATTTTGCAATCTACAGAAAGTGCCATGGAGGCATCAGCAGTGCACTCATAATTTTCAAGGTCAAGTCTTATCAGTAGCCATAATTCATGTTAAAGGACAATAAATTTGATACCTTTGGGATTCGAAATGGGTTTTTAGCAGCATATTCACATAACTTGACAATCTTTCTTTCATTTGGATGGCCATCCTACAAAATTATTGTGGAATTTAGAGCTCGTAATAGTCACTGGTGTAAAAGTAGGAAGCTAAAAGAGTTTTATTCTACATAAATACGCAACATTATATAAAAATGTGTGAGCTAAACTGTTTATTAGTAACACTTGACCCCGTTTTTAACTCATGGACAGTCCAAGAGCAGAACTCATCCAGTCTATTTGTGGGTGTCAGTCTTTACATGCCCTCCCATTATTCCATCCAGGATCCAAGAAAAAAGAAGGGTAACCCCGTATTTCTTTTCAAGTCTCATAGAAACATGTAGCCTACCATGCATATAAGCTATAAACATTACACACTCCTCGGTGATCACCAACATTACAAAATCTAAGTTCAGATTCTTATCTTCCTGTCATACACAAGACAAACACAACCCCCAGACTCAGATACACCAGCCAAAAAAATTGCGGCAAGCACATGATAGATGACATATACGGCATTTCACTGTAAATTATTAACATGTTTAACGCCAACCCATCAAGAAGTTGCCAGCGTATAAATAACAATGAGGAAAAAAGGAGCAAAAAGGTGTGAATTGTTGAATGCTCACAAGGGACTTGGGGAAAATCTCAGCAAGCAGTTTCTTATATCTTTTAACAGGTTGCCGAGATCTGGACCTCAATGCAGGGCAGCACACACACATGCTCTCACAAGCAGGGAATATGTTCCTAGAAATGAGCCCCATATCCTGTACATTGTCGAAAACAAAGAAGTAAGAGTTAAAACCCTGCTAAAGTCTACTGCATTTTTTATGCCACTGACCATGAATCAACAAGTACTGAATATAACTCACAACTTAACAAAACAAGAAAGATAAATACTTAACATTAAAACATCAATAACCCCAAATCAGATTTTCGAGAAGAGAGGATTCAAATAGTGTAAGCATAAAACATGCCAAAAAGCAAATATTCAACAAAAAATAATAGTGATACGAAGAAAAAAGGCCATGAGTTTTTCCTTCTTTTTTAAACGCCAACAATAACTCGCACAAAACACAATCCAGTGAAGACTCCATGAACAAAAATGATTTTACCTTCACAAAAAACTTGCGCCTTTTTAAACTGGCAACACAAAAGCGCCACGAGAAATAACAACAAAGATTCTAAGGAGATGCAAAGAGAGCCAAGAAAGAAGCAAACAGCAAGAAAGGAACAAACTTGAACAAATACTGTAAACACATTGTAACATACCAGTAAAAGCAGCTTAATTCAACTAACATGCCAAAAAAACACACCACGCCAGAAGCTCAAAGTAAGTTTCTATGAGTTTATACCCCAAAATATCACCAATCCAGATGATAAAAACCACTAAGAAACCAATTTTAGCTTGCTAAACAAACAAACATGAAAAGAGGCACAGACCCTTTTAGCTAATGCCCTTGCTGAAGCAGATCTGTGAGAGGACAGGATCAAGAAGCAGCAAAAGAAAACAAACGCTACAAGACAGAAAACAACACACCAGTATTCTCAAGAAGAGAAAGAGAGAAAGGGAGAGAGAGATACACGTGATGTGTCAGAGTCTTTAGAGAGAAAGAGAGGGGGGGAGAGGGAGAGGGGGAGTTGGTTTTGTGTCAGAGATTGGATGACTCGAGAGTCTAGCAGACAGTATATCTAAGAAGACAAGCCTTTGTTTAATGCTTGTTTGAAAAAAAGGTAACACAGGAGGAGTTTGAATTTTTCAATGGTGCTTTTTCAGTACAAGAAAGAAGCAAATGTATGTATGTGTCTATCTTTAATTTGAAATTGAAAGTTGTTAGGGTAGGACTTTGGTGTAAAAATTATTGGTAACATCCCTTCGGGTATATGTCACAGATTTTTTTTTTTAATAATAAATATTTAAACCAGTTTATACATATTAAGATCCTCAACTAATTTTTTAAAATTTTAAAATTAATAATTATATAAGTCTTTAATAAATCCGAGGTTTATGATACTCGAACTGATAATTTTAAAAAAATAAATTTAAAAATTAACTAATTAAACTACACTTATTATAATTTTAAAATTTAAATGTTTAGCTGGTATTTCATGTGAAGTTTTATTTTAAATTATTTAAAATATTAATTTTGTTAATTTAAATGATTTGATAATTTAATTTACAACATGATTTATTATACTGAATGAGATTGAAGATAATAACTTGATAAATTAAAAATAATAATTTTATTTTAAATAAAATAATTAATTCAACTGATTCGATGATTGTGAAATTGACCTGATAATTCAATTTCTAAACCAAGTTAGATATTAAAACTAGTTATTGTTTTTAATTAAGATAATAACATGAGAGTAAATCCTGACGTTCACCTGAAACTATTTCATGGAGAAAATAAGTTTTTATAATTGGGAGTTTTAGAGAAATAAAGGAGTTTTTTTCTTTTTTAAAATAAACAAGGAGTTCGTTTATTTTTAACAAGAGTTATAATGAGCTTCTTTTATTCTTGCCAGGGTGCCTGTCAAGAGTTGCTTGAAGGTGGTAAAGATTCAATAATATTTGACCGGAACGGTGTCGTTTATATTTTATTTTAGGTATTTTTTAATATTGTAATGGTAGTATTTTTTAAAATATTTTTTATTTAAAAATATATTAATTTTTAAAAAATAACCTACTGTACCAGTGCAAGTTTAATATCATGCTAATATAACTGATCTTATGATATGTTATATTGGATTCAATTACAATTTTTTTAGCACTCAAAAAATATTTTGCCGGTCAATTATTGTAGCTGTAAAGAGTGAGGGTGGTTTTAATTTTGGTCATTCAATGCATGGGTTGGTGATTGATGTTAACTTGGAAAGAAAAGAAGTTTTTTTTTTTTTTATTGTGTTGTAGCAGGTTTGGATTGATTATCTGAAATGTGATAAATTTTGTTTGGTTTTGTATTTTAAAAGTATTTTTTAAAAATTTTTAATTTTTTTATTTTAAATTAATATTGTTTTAGTGTTTTCAAATCATTTTGATATGTTAATATCAAAAATAATTTTTAAAAAATAAAAAAATATATTATTATAATATATTTTCAAATAAAAATTATTTTAAAAAATAACCATAATTACACTGTTCCAAACAAAACAGGTCAAAAGAGGTGAAAACTTTAATTTTTCTTTCAAGGGCCATTCGATTAAAATGACATAGAATAATCTATGTAGTTTTAGATACAAGATATAAATTATTTGACTATAATATGACATGTAAAGCAGGATTAAGCAACAAAAATTAAATAATTTTTGGAATTTTAGTAATGCTAAAAATATTTTTCAATTATATCACACCACAATAACATACCATGTTTATTTTTATTTATAAAGGTGTTTGAGAATGTAATAATATTTATTTTTATAGTATTTTTTATTTTAAAATATATTAAAATAATATTTTTTTGTTTTATATCCGACCATCAAAACATTCCGAAAACGTGAGCATGTACAGTTAGAAATAGCCGAGAGGCAATAATGTTTTACCACTTCGATAATATCTCTGCGATGGTCCTTAAAACGTTTAATGCTGTGCTCGTCACAAATGAAGCTGTAGCAAGAACTTTTGTGGCGATGTCCCAAAAAAGATGAACGAGTACCAAGAAAAGGACTTCATCTACAAAACAGAGAAGAATCTCAAAGTGATCATTTCTAAGCACCACTGCTAAGCCTTGGTAATTAGGAAAAAGATCTTTCCCAAGAGAATATCTTCACAGGGAGACAAGATGAGTGCCTGGATGTTGATGAAATCATGCCTCAATAATCTTTTTTTTTTTTTTAATTAACATCTTAATAATCTATTATTCTACACCAGTAGGAGGAGGGAGGGCTTGCCTCGAGCTGGATCGGTTTTACTTGCAAGGCGGGCTACCTCTCCTTCGACCCCCGCACTCCCTAATTAATCATGTCAACATCAGCTTGCAAGCTAAGCAACTCACATGGGATCTCTCTGTATTTTATTCCTGCCTTGATTTTAGTGGGAAATTGAAGATGTGGCTTCCAAAATCAACAAGAGATCCCTTCAAACTAGGATTATATCGATTCCAAAGTTGAGGAACTCTGGATTATCCTGGGAATCAACTACCTCTCTGGTGCATGGTGTCGATGTGGAATGCTCTCTACTCAAGAAAGCATGAACACAACTACCAGCTACAAGGAAGGCTAGCAATTATGACGAGGACGTGGGGCACAGACCAGGGGGCCATGGCTATACAACTTGGACCGCTAGTTCGTTGTCATTGAACAGCTGAATTGACCAGGACGGGAAATTTGAGAAAAAGAGTTAGCCAGAAAGGATTGCATGGTTGTTTTGTCACTTTTGATACATGGCCGAAGTGAAAGGTTAATGATAAGAGGTAGGTATTGATTTTAAAAATAAATTTTGTTTAGGAATATATTAAAAATATTTTTATTTTTAAAAGATATTAAAATAATTTGAAAATATTAATAAAAAAAATAAAAATAAATTAGATGTTTGAATTTTTTATGTTTTCATGATTAAATATCTTATCTGCAATTTTTATCCACGCCTTGTAGATAATAGCACCAACAAGTGTCTCGGTTTATATATAGATTCCAGAAGAAGCTCTAACAAACGCAGACATGAAATCACTGGAATACTTGAGGAGATGAAAGACTGAAAGGAGAGAGTTATCATGACAATCATGCTATCGTGTAATTGGTCATCACTCAAATCATTCACAGATCAAATAGAGGGAAGTGATGGTTGGTAGCAGTGAACCAGCTAATTAAGCATGCTTTCCACATCATCTTGGTTCCATCGAACAAAATTTGGTGTTGCTTCCACCTAAAATGTAAGGCCCTCCAAAGCAAACAACACCTCGGCTGCCTAGCCGGCCGGTCAACTTGATAATATACTGATTCGGAACCTGATTCAAGGTGTACTTTCAATAATGCTCGGTGTGTTGCCCTTAATTACCATTTTAATGGCATTCATGAAGCTGTTTCAAGCACCATGCCGATGATATCCCAAAAAAAGATGAACGAAGACCGACTTGGAAAAGGACCATGGCAAGAGAATGTAAAAGATCTCAACATTTCAGTAAATTTTTTGATAAATGCCCACCAAGTACATTAAGAAAAAGTGGTGGAGCTACTGAACTCATTACTTACAATTCGATCATAAAAAAAAAAAAAAAAAATTACTTACAACAAAGATAGCATTGGATGAACAACATGAGATACTAGAGACTTGACATGTTATACGCCTGTTAACATTTAGGACAGTATCTGGATCGCATTTTATCGAGAATCTCAGAATATTCAATTGGCGTTGCTTCACTACAGAAAACTTCATCCCACATCTTGAGAAGATCTGCTCAGATGGTAATTAAGTCAGCACACACACATATCAATACTAATGGCAATAATCATGTTTGAAACGTATTTCAATATAATACAAGAGAATTGTGCACGTGAAATGGTTCATGCAAGACCGGTGCTTGAGCTGATACATATTATTTATTGTGCACCATGTGCACGGATCAAATTCATACCAGCCATCAAATTGAGTCATAATAATTAAACATTAGAAGGCTTAACCGATTACATGTCATCTTCAAGGATTCTAGAATCTGAAAAGGTGCATTACATAAACATACCAGCTTTATCTGTAGATGGAAGACACATGATAAGAATGTCAAATCTTGGGACTTTGGTCAAGTTCTCTAGATATTTGACAGCCAAATCCATATCATTTCTGCCAGAGGAACAAGCAATAAGAGAGTCACAACTCAAGTAACCCAAACACGGCCCAATCATCCAAAACATAAACAGCAGAAGAAATCTACTTACATGAAAAAGGAGGACACACACTTGATGATGTCGATTAGAATAGTAACAGACAATGCGTTCTTAAATATCTGAGGCAATGCACTTGGAGTAATAACCTAGTAATGCAAGGAAAGAAAGCAGTGAGTTGTCAAACGGATGAACCATTTAGGACGGGGGAGAAGCATAAAAGGAACATTAATATAAATATTAATGCCCTGATCAAATGCTTACCACATCCACTCATTTATTAAAGCTATGACTAAACCTCCTGAATCTATAATTGAACAAAGGGAAGTAGCTGCAGAATATCTATTGTTTTTATATAGTCATTATGCTTCCAGAGACTATCCAAAAAGAAAGTCATCTCCTGCAGTATCTGTGCTTGACAATCTCAATTTACCATCACAGAGAAAGGCCAATTTTTTTGCATGCTTGTGAAGTTTTATTTTCCAACCTTGTCCTTTATCCTAAAAGAAAAGCTAATCAGTTTAAACTAAAACAAAAACCTTCAAGAGGTGAGCCTGGAGTGCACGATCACCAGAAAAGCCTCGCCAAGAAACCTCGAATTGATAAGCTGAGTTTGGAGGTGTAATGTTTTTTGCAGCTTCAGCCATGGCTCGAGAAGCCGCTTGAGAAGCGAGTTCTTTAACTGAGGCCTTCAGCTCCTGCCTTCCAGTTCTGTTATTTCTCTGCAAAAGAGTAAATGAGATATTAATCACCAGAAACAACAATTACACATGCAAAATGGTAACAAGTAGCCAAAACTGAAGTTCAGAGATAGCAGGATGGATTAAAGAACTTTCCAGTAAAGAATCCTCTCATGTGGCATTTGAAATCTGCAAATAATAGTGCCAGATATGTTTTAATCTTAATCCAATTTATGGGCACATAAAAGAAACGTCCCATTTTTAGTGGCTATCTGCAGAGAGATACCGATCAATGGATTTGGTAAGAGCCCTGGCTCCATTGCATGTGTGACAGCACACAGGACAAATGGAGAAAGATGGCAATACATGCTTTGTCCCTTGAATCAACTCTCAGGCCAAAAAATGCATGTACTTATGACCATGCTAAAATGTCATTTCACTTTCATCAGTCCCACATGAATCCATATAATTTGCAACAATATGAATATTGTTGTTCCAAATGCATCCTAATATTGCATGATTTATAGAGAAAGAATTTGCAACTAATAGAAACACCAGCAAAAACAAAAGCTTAATGAACCAGTTCAAGGTAAGAATGAAAGAGAAATGGAATAGTTAGGGATTTGTGACAACACAAGAATAAAATAGGATTTGTAATCCTATTCCATAGAAAGGGATTGTTAATGCCTAAAGTGGAATGGACATCATTTCCCCATCTGCTGGAAAAAAAGCCAAAACAACCATTTTCCCTGTTTATTTCAATAAAAAAAATATAAAAAACACAAACCAACCTCTCAAACACACACACACAACAGAATGATAGCCATGCACGGATGTGATGCTACACCTGGATAATCTCCGCATTAGAACTTGGAATAGCATTTGCACGAGAATCATTGCCTAATTGACCATCAGATCTGCTTCCAGCTCCTGTGCTTTTGTTCTTTATCTCTTCAACATAGACAGATTTCTTCACAACACCATCTCCATCATTCTCCTGCCACCAGAATTTAGAAGTTCAAATGAAAAAATGTCCGTGTTTTCTGAACATAGATAGCAGAGTCTCGAATCTGAGAAACTTCCAATCATTTTTAATATGCTCATGAAACAACTGCTACCTTTTCTTCCAAGTAACAAAAGCAAATATTGAGACATGAACATAGGTCTAGAACATCTATTGAAGTTGCTAAAGGAGGAGGAGTGGTGGGAGATGGGAGATAGAAGAAAAACTTTACATTTGCATTGGGCATACAGCTACTCAGCACTTGAGGGCAGATATCTTATTTTTACCTTAGCTTTATCTTTTTGAGAAGCAGATGCCCCAGTCCTTCGAGTGACATTTGAGACTGGATGCACTGCATGTCCATTGACACTTGCTTCTGACCTTCCTCCTTTTTGTGCTCCTTGTAAGGAGCTTCTGAGAGATTCAGATGCTTTCTGGAGAATTTCCTGTGAAAAATAAAAGCAACAGTTACAAAGAATTGCATCGATGAAATGTAACGGCCAGAATAGCAACATATGGTAGAGTCACTTGCCTTCTCGTACAAAGATTTGACCTCAGCATACTGTTTCTTGATTTCCTGGTTATTAGGTTCCAGTTTCAAAGCAAACTCAGAATCTGTAGTAAGTCATGTTCATTAAATCATACAGTCATCATCAAAAACTATCAGGAAACGAATCACTAGATAATCAGAGAAGACCAATATATAGGTTTGAATCAACACACCCTCGATGGATTCTTTAAGTTTCCCCAATTCCTTTCTTGTTGTTGCTCTGCGTGAGTATGCTTTTATGTAGCGATCATCTAGATTCAAAGCCTCTGTACAGTCATCTTCAGCCTCTGGAAATCTGAGCAAAAAGAAAATGAAGTAAAAAAATTTGCCATCTTCATGAAAATTATCTTCACATGCAGTAAAGCAACCTATAAAATGACAAGATAAAACAAAGATGATCAAACACTGCCAGGTAATCAAAAGTTGTGCATGTATATCACATTAAGCAACAAGAACCCTACAAGCATACCTACACTTCTTAAATCTAACACTATCAGACAGGAAAAACTTGCCTTTTGATTTTGAGATATGCCATTGCTCGATTTGCATAGGCTACTGCTGTTGGTGACAATGCTATGCTTCTTGAATAGCACTCAATAGCTTCCTTATACTTCTTCTGCTTAAAATACTCATTTCCCTATAAATTAAGAATTTGCAAACTTAGCAGCACAAACCATTACTAGTGAATCTTTTTTAAGTACTATCACAGGATGATTCGTACCAATTCTTTCTCTGTGGTAGCATCAACAGTACTCTCATCAATTGCAAAACTATTTGATAGGCGATTGATTGCATCAAACTTCCTTGAGTGATCATACATTCCTGAACTACTTGAGAAATCAACAGCAGAAGTTTTCCCTGTTGATCTTTCATCCTCACCAATCTTCTGAGTACAGGAAGCATTGTTAACTGGTTAAGAAACTATTATACCCCATATAATTGCTCTAAACATATGCATGGATGCAAAAACACATGCATGCCATGACTTTTCATATTGGAATAAGAGCATATTGAAACATCCAGTGCACTTATCAATGATCTTTAAATTGAGCATCTCTACAGCTCACTCAAAACCCACAAGAATTCTGACAATTGCCATTCAAGTTTCCACTCAGACAAGAACAATTCAGTACTAAGCATTGGATTATCCAAATCTGCCAGTCCCAACAACACCTCTCAATTTTTCCACTAAAACAAACCAAGAACAGGTTAACTGCACCATGTAAATTCACTCTACTAGCAAACAAATAAATCACTTACAACACACAATGGAAACATAAACCAGAAACATTCATGCTTGACTCACTATCCCTAAGCCACCTAAAACAGCAAGCCTAAAAAAAAGGGCAACATGCAATAGAAGATTGAAGTCTCTTTTACAAGCTACAAGCTTCTCATAATAAAAGATGATTTTTTTTCAACAACCCATTTCTCATTCCTATAACTACATTGAAAAGACTTGAAAGGTACTAAAACTTGATTAAAAATCGAAACTTTACCATATCAGAAGCTTGTGACTTCTTCTTCATCTTTTTATCAGTGTCCTTAAGAAGTTCCCAATCCTGCAAATCATTCAAAAACCCCTGGAAATCCTGGAAACAAAAATGGGTTTTCACCAAAAAAACGTAAAAATAAATAAAACCTTATTGACAAGAATCCTATTCCACACCAGCTTTCATTTTTAAAAAACACACACACAAAGACTTGATTTTCAAAGATTATTAATAGAGAGCATAAAAGAAGAAGTTTAGGAGAAAAATACAGTGATCATGAAGTTTTGAAAAGGGAAATGATTATAAAGCTTGAGCTTTCATTTTCTTGTTATTACAGTTTTCTTAGTAACGAAACAGAACTTAAAAAATCAAAAAAGGAAAGAAATGTACCAGAGCTTGATCACGTCCATGCTTGCCTGGAGCCCTAGCCATGGATGTTGGAGAGGGTGGTAGAGGTTTCTAGAGGAGCTGTGAAGGAAGGATTTATGCGAGTCAGAGTGGTTTTTGTGTTTTTGAGCTGAGTTAATGATATTTTTGGCGTGCGAAATTTTTTATTTTTTGTATTTGAGTTTACTAATTTTTATTTTTGTTATTTAAGTGAAAAAAAATAATTTATTTTA
The DNA here is from genome assembly GCA_018804465.1 of Populus tomentosa. Classification (NCBI taxonomy): domain Eukaryota; kingdom Viridiplantae; phylum Streptophyta; class Magnoliopsida; order Malpighiales; family Salicaceae; genus Populus; species Populus tomentosa. The sequence goes on along the minus strand of CM031993.1, from coordinate 567,416 downwards.
AATTTCATATTCTTATTCTTATATCAATTTAAATAAATTAAAAAAGTAAAATAATAATAATAATATTTTTTAAAAAAAAAATAAATAAAAGCTGACTTGGATCAATAAAAAAATTAGATTAACTTGATTCTTTCCTTTTTTCACAAACTAAATAAATATTCACCTCTAACTTTAAAAGGTAATATTTTATTAAATTTTTTCTTCAATACAAATTTATTATACCAAAAGGTTGACTCTCTCATTTAATTTTCATTTTTTCTTGCTTTTTTTATTTATTTTGATTTTGATTTTCTCACCCAATCATGATCCATATAAATTTATTTTTTGTGTTTTATTTTTATTGTAATATTTTTTCTTTTACTAATTTATCATTTTAATTTTTAATTTTTTTAACTTGATTAGGGACAAAGCATGATTCATCCTTGTACTCTTCAGATTTTTTTTAATTTGGTCCCTCTACTCTAGATGTTTTTTTAATGTGACCCCTCGATGGAATTCCGTCTTGACAAAATTATTTGAAGAAAAATGGACATGAGATGATTCAGTGAAATTCTAAGCTTTTGTTATTATCAGAAGTACTTGAGGGTTTGGAATTAAATTCGTGGTGGCTGCTGGTTGTTTTTGGTCCGATTTGGGATGGTGCTTGCGGTTAACAGTGGTTGAGCTCAGGCGAACCGGAGGATGCTGGTGCGTGGTGTAATGATAAACAAATACAATGAAAAGACTTCCATAAGCATTTAAGTTCACAATTAAGTTTTTTTTCTTTATAGCAGTATATATACAAGACAGAGCTCTCCTAGATACGTCAAACAATTCCACGAATGCTAGAATCATCTTGCTTTATCTTCTCTTATCCTAGAAGGGGTAGTGGGAGCTCAAGGCTAAGAATGAAAGGACGATGGATATAACAGGGATCCAATTTGAATCCTCCTTCTGAAACCCACAACACATTTCCATCTACAAGATGAAATGATATTTTAGAAGGAACAATTCTAAAATGTAACAATTATATGTGACTATAGCAGCAATTTCTCCATGCTCCCATCCGCTTGGTGACGATAATTGCTTTACATAAGCCTTCCACCCCAGCTCTTATTCGAGATTACAGATAATGGAGCTGGAATGCTAGTACTTCCTAAGTTCATGGAGACCCGGACTCGCAGGTTCGGGCAGGTGGACCTTGATCTTAACAGGCAGTAAGAGGCTGCACCTTTTCATGAATTGCCTTGTAGCATTGGAGACTACAAAGGGGTAGTTTTGACTCCGAATCTCGGTACTTGTATGGATTTGTACAAGATGGAGCAGCACATTTCTCCCGGGGAGGAGGGTAACTGAAATCCAGATGAAAGCAAAATCATCAGGTGTGAAGCAGCAAAAACAGCAATGTGCCTAGATAGCAGATGTGGGAAATAGGCAATGCAAGGCTTGCTGGAACAAAATCTAAAGCAGCTGCTACTATAGAATACACAGACCACAGGGTGGATGAGCATCCTAGTTTAAGGAACTTTCTGAAATATGCCTGAACGTGCACCTTACACAGTGCCTCATGACAAAATCACCCGAGGAGCAAGATCAGTTTCTTCTAAAATTAATTTAAAAAGAAGCCCTGTTTAGGAACATAACCTAGGACCTTCATTTTGTAAGAGAGAAACTCATACCTGCAAGGCTTGGAGTCAAATATACTAGGCAAGCCCATTTCATCGGGGAATGTTACAGTTGTTCCAGACGGACCCATGACCCACCTAACATGGTCTGATGCAAGTACCATAGCATTTGCTGCTTTCTCCTGAACAGAATTAAAATGCCCCGACGTTAACATTAACATAAAAACTGAACAGCATAAGTATGCAAGTTGAAGGGTGAATTGATGTGCAGAGAATGCTCACATATTCTCTATATATTACCTGTGCCATTTCTTCTTGCCGTTTCTTCAGTTTATCTTCACGTTTCTTCCTAGTGGAATCTTGGCCCAGTATTTTTCTGATTGCTTCAGCCTAAGATTTTCAGTCAATATTAATCTTTAATTCTCTCCAACATCTTTGCGATTTCCAAGAGAGAGAGAGAAATATACATGCAAGTAAAAGTAACAGGGTAAACCTCAGATTCCCTATTTGCCTTTTCAACTTGCATCCTGCGTCTCTGAAGTGCCTCAGCTCTCTTCAACTGCTGTTCCACTTCAGTGAGTTTCTCTTTTTGCTCTGTCATCAAAACAATCAGGAAATTAAATGTCTGGGAAATTCCACAAATGTTCAATAACGGGATCACTGGAGCAAAAACAACTAGTTACTTTTAGGGGGAGCTGGAGGTAACCCATTTGGGAACTCTATTAAACTAGGAAAACCGGAGGAGGCATCTTTGCCAGTTTGAAGTGCTCGTTGACGTGTCGTGACTGTCATTTCCTTCTTGGAGTCCACTGATAGATCGGCTAACTCTTTTCTTGGCTTCTTATTCTTAGATGTCGGGTCACCATCTGACCCCAATTCTTCCTCTTCCACATAATCAGTATCTTCAGACACTCTCCCTGATTTAGATTTCTTACCCTCCTTGCCAAATCTAGTTGATCCATGATCTCCAGCATCTACATCATATAGACCATCAACATTTCTCTTCAATACTCTCGATATCTTCCGCTGTTTCCTGCTTCCTCCCTCTTCATCTTCAAACTCTGCACCATAATCAGTGCTGATCTTCAAAGTCTTGACTTTTTCAAGGTAGCGAATCTCATCATCATCCTCACCTCCATCATCAAGCACTCCATCTAATAGCCGTTTCTTAGGGAACCGCTTACTTTTACGAACTGGCTCGTACTGATCAGTTTGCTTTGAAGACAGATTCTCACCTCTCAGACCATCTGTTTTCCTAACATTTAGACCACTTCTGGAGAAATCCTTCCACGGGACTCCTCGTAAACCACTTCCCTTACCTGAAGTAAAGGAACGGTTGTCATCCAAATTCTCCTGCAACAAAGATTGAGTTAGCTGCAACTAGTAGTGCTTACATAATTAGCAGACATAAAATGTTGTAGACTTGTAGCAAAACATTGTCAACTGGGTCAAAAAAGGAGGAAAAACAATGAATAATGATTTCTAGACATGAATTGAAAGCTGAAAAGTACAAGGAATTTGTAACAAATGAGAAACTCTTAACATGTTTTTGTTTTATCTAGTTGGCGTGAATGGGTTTGCCACTAAAAAGAAGATAATTACAGTCTTACAGATCTTGCATCTGAGAATATAAGGATGCTCAAACTCAAAATTCTGAATTTAAATGATCGCTATATGACAGTCTATGTGGACGTGACTGTCAAAACCTAATGTGGACAACACCATACCAGACTCAACAAATTTTGAATGAAAAGTACCTCAATTAACTTATGCCGGGGATCTGGGAAGCGAGAAGATTTTGAAGAAGATGACCCAACAGCAGATGCACCATCAGATGCGGACTTTGCATTAATAGTTCGTGTGATACCACCAACTTTAAGCTTCACTTTCACTTTACTCTCATTTCCTACTCCATCTGAAAAACCTCCAACATGCCCCGAGCTAGTTGTGCTTTTCCAATTAGCTGGGGCAAGGACACCTTCACTGGACCTTCTAGAATCGACTCCACTGTGCCTCTGCTCGTTACTTCCTCGAAAAGAACAATTGTTGGAAGCTTCATCAGATTCTCCCAATCCTCCATCTTCATTCTTCATCATATTCTGGGAAGATTCACAGTCAGCAAGGTTAGTGGAAGAAGCTCTTGTACTGCATAGAATCAAACCGACTTTTTTCTTTTGTGAAATTGAACCATAATCATTATTGTCATCGCTTGACACTTTGCTTACAGTTTCTGAAGGTGGTGTGGATGATAAGGATGAAACATCAATGTAATCGGAAGGTGTGTGTGAGTCATTCCGTGGCCGACGGGATGTATTACTCCTCTTCTTCCTAACAGCACTGTTTGAATCACTAAACCCAAAACCCTCCATAAACAGGACAAAGCAGAAGCCTGGTTCTGCTCTTATCTACCAAAGAAAGAAAGTTGAAATGAGTCATAGAAAACACAAACTTTTCTAGGCAAAGTTTCTTAATTGCATCACAGATGGCAGATTTAAGCACGAAACTGCATTAAGCAACTCATGCCACACTGTAAATGAAGCCCCAAATAACACAGCACATAAAACAAGTAGCAATCCTTTCTGCATCGATACAATAACCACTGAACAGATTCTCGTTGACTTTATACAATTCAATTGGCAACATTACAATATAGTAGCAACTACCGGCTTGATAATTGAGAAAGTGAATACTACAGGTTACAACGCATATGTCACCTAAACTGAAAAAAGTTTACAAATTAATTTCTTTTATAGTTTGAAGGTTGTACCAGAAAAGAAATTTAACACGGATAACTAAATAACAGCAATTAACACATATTAGACAGTATCAAGCGCTTATTTATGAACAAAAATTCGAAGATTATTGAAAAGGCACCTATACACCAAACAATACACTTAATTACACAAAAAGAGAATTCAAATTTATAAAAAAAAATGACAATTTAATGTATAAACGAGCAACGAGGCCAAATAAAACATTATAAATCTATTACAGAATCATCCTATCCAATATCAACCCACCAAAACAGTCACAAATTCAGATTCATAGAAATAAAACAAAAAAGGCAGAATATTTGAAGCAAACACACTTAAAAAACGAATCAAGAAACCCATTTTGCAAATCCTCAAAAAACACCAAAACAACCGAATAGAGACCAAGAACAAGCAATTTACCTATCTGGGTCGCGGCCAAAAGGCCTGAAAACCCTTGAATCGCCTTCTAAAAACAACCAACAAGAAAGATAGAGGATGGTATCGACAAGAGTGGTTAAAGATTGGATTTTGGTGGATTAATAGTACAAGTAGGATAACTAGCCAGGTGGAGGTGCGTAATTGGACAGAGAAAGGAGGAGGTGGTGGATTTTGGTTAAGGAGGTAAGAGAATGGCTGTGAGCCTGTGATGTCAAAAGACAGTAACATGGTGTCAGGTTCATTAACATCCTCATCTTTGTATAGCATGCCAAAGTCCTGTGTGTTTGTGGTTTATCTTGGATCCCTCTCCCCTCCATTCAAAGCTAAGCTGCTGCCTTTTTCTGACCCTTTACTTTTAATATTTTTAATATAGTCCCTGTGTGCTTTCTTTTCTGTTATTGATTCCTCTATTCTAAAAATTTCTTAATGTAATCCCCTTGTCACACTCCTTTCCAATTATAAGAAAACTAAGTCATGAGATATTTTTATTTTGCAATGTGTACCGTTCTCTCTCACTCACGTATCACTGTGAATTGAAATAGTCAATTTTTTTCTAAATCTTCAATTTAATCCTTGAATATTTTTTTGCACAATTGAACCCTTTTGAGTACAAATTAACATCCAATGGCTTCTTCTTTTTTTAGACCAAAGTGAAGAAAACAGAAAAAAAAAAATGGTAATTTTGAATTTTACTTTGAAAGTTTATTTTAGTCTTTTATTTTTTTGTTAATAGGTAATTATTCCTTTTAGTTGTAAGAAATTCAATTTAATATAAAATTTTATTTCTCTTCTTTTTCATTTTTTTTAGATGAGAGAGAGTAGCTCGTCGAAAGAAAAGGCCATCATTTACAACAATTCTAACCATAAAAATAGTTGTTATTAGTATTAATGAGTTCTATTTGATCATGGAAGTTTTACCTAATTATTTATTTTATTATTATTGCCAGATAAGATAGGTCTGATTGCAATAGTATTTTTTATTTCAAGTTGATTTCAAGTTTTTAAGTTGTTTTTTTGGTTGTTTGAAGTTATTGATAGATCTATCAAGGTGTTTTCCAGTATTTTTAATTAAAATATATTGAAAATGAGTTTTTTTATAAAAAAAAATGAGACCATTTTTTCTTGTCATTGACTAGTAGTTTTTTTTAGCTTTTTTGGGGTATTTTGATTATTTTATTGTTCCTAAAATATTAAATAGACACAAATATCTTCAAACAAATAAACAAATAAGTAAAAACTAATGCACCTCATGAAAAATACCAAAATAACCCTGGTCCAAAAGCATGTAAATTTTTTATGGTAAGGATAAAATAATTATTATACTATAGCAGTGAACAATTGAAACTAGGTGTTAGTCTGGTGTTATATTTCTACATGTGTTTAAATGCGTTTTAAAATTGTATTTGTTTAAAAAACTATGTATATTTTTTTTATATTTTTTAACATTTTAATATTATATATATATACACACACACATAAAAAGCAACGCACAATATCAATCACGCAACAAGTTTTGGCATCAAATGATTCCAAGAACACACACGACGCTTTTTATCACCCTAAAAAGAATAAATTCTTCTTGATTCCGACTTTAATATTTTAATTTAAAGAATTAAGAAATGGAAGAAATATTCTCATCCCCTAAGAAAGTCAGCGGAAGTGAACCCCGACACATTGAAGGGAAGCAAGCAAGTAAAAGAAAGAAGACCAAACGCAATGGCAGAGACAAATGTGGTGGTGGTTAAAATAAGTAGATGATATTGATTATCACTAGTAAAATATTTTATGAAATTTTATTAATTGAAAATATTTTTTTAATAAATAAATTAAATTTAAAGATTAATCATGAAATATTTTACATTGATAAATTTTTTAATATAATATTAATGTGAAAAAAACATGAAAAAATTAAAAAAATATTTTCTTGTAAAATATTTTGTGCAAAACAAATCCTTTTCTTAGGTTCAAACATGTTAAAAAGTAATTAAAAAAACATCAGAGCACCCAATTGTTCCCCCCTCTCCCACACGTGTATTATAATTTTAATTTCATTATAATTATTTAGTAGATATTTAATAGTAAGAGTTTGGAATTAAAAAAATTACTTCTCAAGTGGTTTCATGTTTGAGTCTTGAGATTGCTAATATAATAGTCACCTGAGGTTTATATAATCAACTTCAAGGCCCATAAAATTAATTAAGATACACGTAAATTGACTAAAAAACCTACATTAACAAAAACAAAAAAGTTTCAATTTCATTGTATCTGATGGTCTTCCTCTTTTTTTTTTGTTTTCTTTTTTTTTTTTTTTTAAGATTGTTATTGTTAATAAAAGTATGAATTTTGATATTATGATGCATGGTAATTTCTAAAAATATTTTTTATTTATAAATATATTAAAATATTGTTTTATATTAAGTATATCAAAATTATTAATAAACAATAAAAAAATAATTAATTTAATATTTTTTAAAATAAAATATATTTTTAAAACAAACTAAAAAAACAAAAACCACCGCAATTTAAAATATCCAATGCATGCTGGTTTAAGAAAAGCCATGCAAGTAATTTTTATTGTTTATGAATTACGAGTCAAATGAACTCTATGGGCCCGGGTAAAGGCATGGTACTATTTGTTTATATCGGATCCGCCTTCATCAGTATAATATTTTATAACAAGTAAAGATTACTAAGATATAATTTGAGAATAATTTTTTTAGATATTTAATGAATACTTTATTAATATATTTTTTATATTATTTTAATTTTAAAAGATCGGTTACGTTGGTTAAGGGTGTGTGTGTTTCAACTATAAAGTCATTATTTAATCATTTTAATTTTTTTGTTTAAAATATAAAATCACAAGCTTCATTGACTATAATATTTCCAAATACTTTCAAAAGATTACAATACCCTTAAATTGTTTAAATTTTTATTATACAACTTTTTGAATATTTTTTTCCTAATATAAGTTTCCTATATAATTTAATGGCAAAATTGATTAAAAAATAGTCTAATGGAAGTCCTTAATTGAGAAATCAAAATAGTTTAATGGTAAAATTGATTAAAAAATAACTATATCTCTACTTCTATTATTTTAGAATGTTCACTTTGGCTCGTATAGAGTGATTCTTTTAATATCAGCCCAGCGTCGAAAAACTACGAAAAAAAGGGAGAGGCAAAATACTGATGGGAAAAGTGGGGTTTTCGTTGAGAATTCTGCTAGGCATTTAAGGGTCAGGGACCATATTGAAATAGTTTTATTCTATAAGGATGGAAAAAAAACACTGATGAATATATAAGGGCGAAAATGCAGTTTACCAGGTTTTTTTTTCTTGGATGACGCCCACAGGGTGAGGAAAGAGGTGATTTCTGAAATGACAAGTGTGAAAAGACAGGCAGTGACAATAGAAAAATCTCCTAAATCATCAATCAAACACACACATCATGACGTGGGGACAGATCAGACGGTTGACAGTGACTCCTTTTACCTCTCTCTCTCTCTCTCTCTCTCTCTCTGGGTTTTGAAGACAGAATCGCGCGAGATGCGCGGGTGCTCTCTTTAACATTTCCAAGCTGTCTGATGGGAACCATGTCAGTCAGGCTAGGGCCCGTTTGTCTAGTCGCGATAAAATTCATGTCTCAAGCTAAAATCAGTATAAAAAATATTTGTTTTAGTATACTGTAAGTGTAGTTTTTATTATTGAAAGTATTTTTTATTTAAATATATATTAAAATAATATTTTTAATATTAGTTTATCAAAATTAAATAAAAAATATCAATTCAATATTTTTTTCAAGTTAAATATGATTTTAAAACATTTTTAATTGTAATTTCAAATGTAAAAATAAACATTTTGATAAAATTACTTATTTTTATTTTAAAGTACTTATTTTTGCATTGCTTTTCAAGACACGAAAAGCTTGTTGTCATTGTACTTCCAGGATATTTATGTAATATATATTTCTTAAAAAATATTTTATCCAAAATAAATTATCTTCAGAATCGACTCAACCAACCACAATTCAAATCTCGAGTAAGGTCAGATCAGATCACATGCTCAGTCTCTGATAACTATTCGTAGTGGCCTCCTTGTACCCCCTATGAAGGAAGTCATGATGATCCTATATAGGATCACCATGACTTCCTTGTAGGTAGAAGGAGGCCACTACCACCATGCATTTGCTAGACTTCGTGTCTTGTATCAACTATGTTAGATATGTACAAGCTTCCAACGTTTTCAGATTCCGTTCACTCATTAGTCAACACTCAGTAGACCAGGATCAAGATTCAAAACGTGTGACTTGAGCTCTTAATACTACTTTAAGCTTACAATCAAGCTGATGGTTTGCACAAAAGACCGACTTCAGACAAGCTGAATTGCCCAGATCTTGAAGCCTGGATTTTTAGAACCATCATGAAAAAAGGAAAACGAAAATTACTTTGGATATACAAGGCTAGGGAAATTAACTACCGCGCATTTTGAACTTTAGACTTGTCCAACATGACCACTTGCAGGTCCTCCTAGTGTTAGAATCACACCTTGAAGATCACTCCTCGGCTTTGGTTCTCTGCCTAATGATGGAGCAGCTCTAATTACCGGATGTGTTCTTGTCATTTGAGTTTGTCGAAAACTCTGACCAGATTCTGGCTTGGGGAATGTTGTTGGATGATGAGAGGGCTTTAAGGAATCTATATGATTTGAGTTTGGAAACTGCTGGACAGTGTGGATTTGCGTTCCTGGAGATGCATGATTTTGAGCTCCCCTTCCTGGTGCTACACAGGGTGCCTGATAGATGAAATCGCGTTTCAATAAGAATCCGAAAAATAGTTGAATATAGTGCAAAATAAGGTATGCAGTGGGAGCTTACAGGTGCAAACAAGACCCCTCTGAAAATCTTTCCGTTGACAGTTGCAGTCATTAGAAGGCCTGAGTCGAAGGCTCCGTCAACTTTTCCTCGGACCTCAGCACCAACCTACATAGTAAGAGATGAGAGTGAAAAGCATGTATTAGCGGAACAGAAAGAAAAACTAACAGAGAAGCAAGATTTTTAGAGGATGCTTGGCTCAGATCGATGCAGAGTATTGAAATTGTGATTTTACCAGGTTTTGAATTGACCCTGCCTCCACGGGTCTATGTTCCATTGGTGGGAATGGTGTTCCTTGCCTGCCAAGCCCAGCATGAACAAACTGTTCTGCTCTCTTATTCTCTCTTGAAATTTGAAGACTGTACGGGGTTCTTTCGACTATAGTTCTAGGTTGTTTCTGGTTACTTGCAACATCATCAGCCCGGCAATTTCTCGGAATTTTGTTCAACTGCCTAAAAAAATTAAGTCCTTGGCAGGACGTGAGGGAATCAACTGATCTATGAACTGGGAACTGTTCTTGATCAGATTGTGACGGGGATGAATGTTGGGAAAGAGAAAGAGAATGCTCTTCTTGTTCTGAATCAATCTCCCATGCCTTAAGATTTGTAGTTCTCTTCTTCGTAGGATGCAGAGTATCTGAAAGGAAATATTCGAGTTATTGACGTGAAAAGTCTTGAGCTGTGCTGCTCGGGACAAGGATTTTGTTATGAAGACTACCTGAACTGAACTGAAAAGGTTGTTTTGATTCTTCTGATTCTTGAGAGCCCTTGCCGACTATTTCATTGTTCCCCGGAATCATTGTCTGCTTCACAGCATATATTAATAATCCTCCCAACTTGAACAGTCATATTTAACAGGAGGTTAAGTGTTTTCATTTTGAGAGTAATTAGATTCATTACCGAATTGTTCGCAGCTCCTCGGAGAAATCTTCTCTTTTCTTGATTCCAATGGTTTCCAAAGATCTTGCACATGGAAATGCTGTCTCGACCATTGGGATGTTCTGCTTCAAGTTGCAACACCAACAGCTGGTTGAGAGGACGCTCATCCTCTCTGCACCTGCACACACACACAGTCACACACACAAAAAAAACGAGAAATAAAATTAAGATGCATGTGAAAATTATATGGGATGGTGTATTGTTGATAACAAAAGCCATAGACACGAAACCGAAACTTTCAGTTACCCTCCATAGATTGCAATAATATTTAAGCCCGTAACAACCGCAGTGTGAGAAAACCTCCCTTGAGGTTGCTGCCCAGATATATCAAGCTTTGTCCACGAACAGGCAATCACATCAAGTACCCAGACATCATTGTAGTAATGCTTGTCCCCAACACCTCCAATGACATAAACCTGCAGACCATGAAAAGCACATTAACTCTCTTCACGAAGAACCAAAGACTTTCGGCAAAAACAGGTGGCATGACTTGCCTTTGTCCCAATATTCACAGCAGTATGGCCTGCTCTAACGCCTGGCGCAGATCCTTGAACAGCAAGCTGTTAGAAAATCAGAATAAGCTCACTACATTTACACAAGTTTTTCTTCAAAAACTCTTTGGAATTGTGAAACCATAGCCGTAAAATAGAGTAGGGTGAAGCTAATACCTTTGTCCAAGTCATTGTATCTGTATCCAGAACATCCACGTCACCATGAAACCTGTCACCGCGATCACCACCGTATACAAAAAGCTTACTGCCAATTGCAACAGCACTGTGACTATCCCTAGCAGCAGGAATACTTCCTTTCACCTCCGGAGAAGTCCATCTCATGGACTTGAGGTCTAAAACATGCAAATCGTTTAAATAATTTGCCTCACCTTCTCCACTTCCGCCAAATACCATGATTTTGTCATCACCAATCAGTGTTGCAGTGTGACTTTCGCGAGGCGAAGGAGGATTCCCTTTGCATTCAGGGCTCATCCACTCCTTGGTCCCAAGGTCCAGTACATGAAGATCATTCGCCTTCTTAGAGCCATTCGTGCCCCCAAACACGATCATTTGTCGGCCCACAAGAACAGCACTGTGGCTGTCTCTTGGACCAGGCCCTTGACCTGTCGTTGCCATTGTGTTCCAAAGCATTGTATCTAGATTTAACATGAGAACATCACTGAAATCCAGACCCCCGCAACATCCCTGGAATGATAAAAACAAATATAAAAGATTTAGTAATTAGCATAAATAAATTTATTTGCAGTTCACCAAGCAATCAGATATTACTTTCAAAAAGCACAACACCTAAATAACACACGAAATAAATATTAATGAAACTGATTGTGAATCTCAACCCGAAAACTTAAGTGTTAAGTACGTAAGGCTACTCTTGAGTCTTGACGGCTTGATCATTACAGCTATGTTATTTATATTACTCTTCAACACTCATCGATCTCACTGTAGAGAAAAGCTTACTCGAGGGCAAACTAAGTTTCATGAACTTGTTTCTATCATAAATAAAGTGAAAATAGAAAATAATCCGAACAAATTCTTTTATTCTTCTTATAATTATTTCTGTATCTAGAAAGAACGAGAAATAGGAAAGAACTAAACTACTTGGAAAAAGTTAATGTCTTCTTCGCCAGATATACTTCATAGAAGAACACAAAGAATATATATGTATACATATATATATATATATATATATAGCTGAACAGAAAGCAGAAAGAATTTGTTCTCTGCATTATGGGACATGAATCAACAGATATGAAAGGCAAAGGATAGCAGCAAAATCAAAGTATAGCTGACGAAAACTGCTTCATCGAGTATATCCAGGCAATACAAATTAAGGATGGTTTTTCAGGGCAGAAAAGGAGTTATCATGTAGTTGAAGGAAATTATACGTACACCAAAGACATAAACAATCCCATGAGAGTAGCAAGCAGAATGACCCCATCTTTCAGAAGGGTTAAATCCTAAAACCTCAGGATAGAGCCACATTGCTTTCTTCTTCGCAGTTTCACCTCCCAGAGAGCCCATTGGTAGCCTTCTCCCCTCTTTTTTCTCCTGAGCTGAATGACTCTGTTAATTTCTAGTTCAACACAGGGCCTGGTAATGATCAAGAAAGTTGAAGAGAGAAAAATAGATGAGAGGGTCAAAAGTGGACATGAACGAGCGAAGTGGAATATCAACTATCATTGTCAATAGACATGAAAAGATGGGCGCTTTCAAGTCTCAATCACTGTGTCAACCAACATCATCGATAGAAGGTAGTGGTGAAAGGAGCTCTCTTTTTTTTCCACATAAATATTCTACCACTTCTCCTCGTAAGAAAAATATTACTGCACTTTGTTGTTGGTATAGTAAAACATCAAATAACAGGCTGTAGAGGAATATATCTAATATAGCATAATATTTCCACCAATAACAAAGTCATGATGTGTAATCGTGGAAACCATTGTTGATTCGAGAGAAGGCCTGCAGGTTAAGAAGGTCGACTGGGTTGATAAAAAAAAAAAACTAAATAATATTATTTTAATTGAAAAATTCAAGAGAAATCAATGGTTTAATTACTGTGCCTTGACCGTGTCATTCACTGGTCTATCCACATTTTAAAACAATGATGGAAACATGAGTTTTGATCGGCGTGTTTTTTTAAAATAATAATTAAATTATTATTGTTTCCTTTTTTCCTTTTCCTTTCACACTTGTTTAGCTAAAATGATGGGGGTGTGGGGGCATTGGGTTTGGAAAATGATGGGAGGCTTGAGGACAAGTGGAGTTTGTGATTGAATTTTAATCTGTTTTTTTTTTGTAAAATTTGAATCATTTTTGTTTTAAATTAATTATTTTAGTGTTTTTTTATTGTTTTGATATGCTAATATTTAAAGTAACATTTAAAAAATAAAAAAAATATTATTTTAATATTTTTTAAAAAATAAAATACTTAAAAAAACAGCACCAGCAAACATCCAAATAAATCTTTTCATATGGAAGGTTGAGGCCCTCACATGGGTTTTTCTTGAGGGGTAGAGATAGAGAAAGAAGGGACCTTTTTTTTTTTTTTTTTTTCTTTCTTTCTCAGTGATAAACTCACATGGGTTTTTCTTTCTTTGTGAGTATGATATTGGGATTGATGGATGTGAAGTTTTCACTCTCTCTCTCTCTCTCTCTCTCTCTCAATCATCCAATTTTCAAGGTGGGTTATTGATGTGGATCAAGAAATGTCTATTCTCGAGGATCTTTGGGAGGAGTGTGGGGGCTTTGTGTTGTGCAAATTCTTTTCTAGTGTTGGGAAATGAGAATGGTGTTGTTTCTCTCAATAGATTTGGAGGTTTTCGAAAGATTAAGGGAAAAAACAATCATGCAATTTACTACCCTCTAGTGAGAAACCTGACAATCATGTCTTGAACTGTTAGTGGTCGTGTAGACCCTGAGATTTATTTTGAGAAGATTTCAATTTAATTCTCAATTAGGTCCTAAAATAGATAATGAGCTGTAATTAATCTAAGGTTTTCCAGCAATTTTAGGAGGAGGAATAAGCCTCACATACCTCTATAGGGGAAGATATATACCATGGAACTTGTGCTTTATAATAATGACATGACAAGTCTATTAGGTCATGCACATGGAAGCCATTTACTTCACCAGGTGAAATATTATTGCTGCTATTTTTTTTTTTTTTTTTTTTTACGACTAATTGTATGAACTTTAAAGTTAACAATCATGTAAACATCAAGTGATTATTATATGAACAACTATAGGATTCGAACTTGAGACCATAAAAACAAATTTCTTAATCTTAAACTTTTATCATTGAATCATCTCGTATATAATTTTTTTTGTTTGTTTTTAAGGTTTCAGTTGTTTAATTCATGATCTAGTTTGAATGTGGATTTAAGATTATGTTTATTTATTTAAAAAGATCAAGAAAAATAAATAAAATTTTGTATTTTTAAAACATAAAATACATAAAACATGTTTTTTTTAATCGTTATTCTCTCGATTTTTATATATAGTTGTGACACTAACACGTAAAAGAAGGAAAGAAACAAGTTGAAACCCCCCCGTACTTATTTGTATATAGTGTCTCCATTAACATTTTACTGTTGATCACTGTGAAGTAAATCTGAAAGATTACCTACAGTAATTTGAGCTGACACACTTGTTTTCAAAGGGATTTGGCTACTCGTTATCTTTGAACGATAAATATACCACACTCAAGTCATTGTTCGTGATTTTTTTTTAGTGTTCATAAATTTGTATTGTTAATAATTTTGCAATAATATTAATAATGTTATTATTAAAATTCTAATGTATTTTCAGGGTCTATTTACTTATTTCTTTTTTTAATCTTTTTTTTTTATGTATAATTCATTTTATTTTTAAAAAAAATATCGAGATTTTAAATAGCAATAATCTTAATACCATGTTTTACAATCACGAATTATACAAGCTGTGATATTTTACATTTTCTTTTTAAATTATTTATTATTGCACCAGTATTTTTTTTTAGATTCCAATTTTAAAAGATTATAATCAAAGTTCTCGTAGTACTTGCACATTGATATGAGATTATGATGAAGGGCTCAAAAATCATGGTGATGGTCATGTATTGATTACTATTATTCATATATATATATATATATATATATATATATACACACACACACATTAAAGAACTTTAAAATACATGGGAAAGCATTGTAACTTCTCCATGCATTTTAATTATATTTATATATAATAATAATAATAATATTATTATTATTATTATTATTATATTATAATATATATTATTTTTTGTTTTTATTTTTTTTTTGTATTTTTTTTGGTTTTTTATGTCTTTATGGGCTTTTTTTTTGCTTCTTTTTTAATTTTTTTTCTTTTAATTTTTTTTGTTTAATTTAGTTTGTTAATTGATTCTGAGTTTGACGGGTTAACCTGGTTTAATGAGTTAACTAGATAATTTTTTTTTCTTTTTAATTAATTTTTTTCATTTAGTTTGGTTTGTTAATGTTAAATTTCTTTTTATTTAATTATTAGACTTTCATAACACGTATTCCAAGCTTGACAGGTTAACCCGTCAATTTTTTTTTTCTATTTAGTTATTAAACTTTCATGACGCGAATCTAATGTTTGACGGGTTATCCTCATTTGAAAGGTTAATAAGAACTCTAAAAGGCGTAACTTTTTCACTGTAGCTAAAGCTTTTTTTTTTTTCTTCTTATGTGGCATTTTTTTTTGTTTTGGGTTTTTTTTTTCTGTAGAAGTTTTTTCTTTTTTCTGTGTTTTTTTTTCTTTTAATGAATTTTTTTTTCTGTTTAATTTAGTTTGTTAGTGTGAAAAAAATTAATTTAGTTATCATACTTTCATTACACGGATCTCGATTTTTTTTTATATATTAAGTTGGTTGAGAATTTAGCTTTGTAGCTTTTTTTTTAAAAAAAAAAAAACACAATGAATTACTACAGTGTTTCCCTTGCATGATTTTTGTCTGGCTACAGTGTTTCCCCCACATGTTTATTTTTTCAATTATCTTTGTTAAATTTATTTTTTTAATATTAAGTTGGTTGAGAATTTAGCTTTAGCTTTAGCTTTCCCCGTATTTTTTTTATTATAATAATTATTATATTGTATTATATTATATGATTGTTTTTTTCTTTTGTTTTTTCTTTTTAATTTTTTTAATGATTTTTTTTTGTTTGATTTAGTTTGTTAATGTTAATTTTTTTTTTAGTTATCATATTTTCATGATACGAATCTCGGGCTTGATGAGTTAATCTAATTTGACGAGTTATTTTTTTCATTTAGTTTAGTTTGTTAAAGTTAATTTTCTTTTTGTTTAATTATCAGAATTTCATGACACGTATCCTGGGCTTGATGAGTTAACTTGGTTTGATGGGTTAACCTGATTAATTCTAAGTAAACCCGTCATTTTTTTTTTCTATTTAGTTATTAAACTTTCATGACGCAAATCCCAGGTTTTACGAGATAACCTGGTTTAAAGGGTTAATCCAATTAATTCAATTTTTTTTTCTTCATTAGTTTTTTCCTTTCTGTTGATTTTTTTCTTTGTTTTTTTAATTAATCTATTTAATTATTACACTTTTATGACACGATCTTATAGCCAGATCCACATCCAATATTCTTAGGTCCAGTGTTACAGTCAGGCTCACTTAAATTTAGATCATGCAAGTTTAATTTTATTATCAATATTATAAATATTACTCGTAGGTCAAGTGTTGCAGCCAAACCCAAGATTTTTGGGTATAACTTTGCAGTAAAACATAAAATTTTTAAATTTTTATTTTTTTTAATATTTTTATACAAAAAAATTGACCCGCGGCATCGCGCGGGTATCAAAGCTGGTATATATATATTTCTTGAACGACATTTCATTTCAACATTAGTAGCTGTGACTTTAATAATGAGAAGCCATTGATGTGTAATTCATAGGTCATCGTTGTCTACTTTATTTTATCCAATAATTAAAGCTATCCTTCCCTCTTTCGTTTTTATTTATTTATTTAATCAAGGATGATGCTACTTAGGATTGACAACTTTGTTTTCTAATCATATTCACCTTTCAATATGTAAATAATGACAAGATAATTGACATAAAATAGTTTATTAATAAACTTGTCTCAACACTGTAATAATAGTTTACTTCACTGTAATTAGTGAATTCCATTTTTTTTCCTCTGCAATTTCAGTAATTAATTATTTCGTGTCATGTTCTAATCTTTCGCACAATAATTGGAGCGCCCATGTTTCGCTGTTGGTGGAGCAAATTTCATGGGAACCTTGATCATTCGATGATGAGATCTTCAAGGAGTCGTTTTAATTTAAGATTTTAAATAAAAACTCTAAGATCTTAATTATTGTCTTGTATTAAAAATATAATTAAAAATAAAGATTATAGCATTTTATTTCATAATCATTTATTTATTGAAAAAATAATAAAATGTTAAATAATCATACCATACCATACCATGAAATCTAATAATTTATACCATAGATATAAGATTCAGTCATGTTCAAGAAGACTTGGATTACGAGTTATGGCAAATCAATCGATAGATTGATACAAATCTATTTATTTGATAGAATGATGTTATTTAAGATAGTTTTTTATTTAAAACTAAAATGGTCTTATTTTGAAAAAAACATTTGACAAATTAAAAAAAACTAAAATAATATTATTTTTAAAATATTGATTGGATTTTACTTGAAAAAAAAAAAAAAACCCATTGGGTGATTGAATTTAACTAGATAAACTAAACTCTTCGGTCATTTCGAAGATAAACACTAAAACTACAGGTGACAAGAATTACACAGCGATCGAGCTAGCTGGCTAGCCCGAGCTGAAACTATGATTTAAAATGATCCAGAGAAAGCTAGGTTTTTATACTAATCAGAAACAGGGATGAATGAGCTTCATCACCTATTATATATATCCCGAAGAAATCTTTACATGATCACGCTCGCCTATCGCGAGAAGGACCTGCAGGTGAAGGAGGCACAAAAGCACAAGCTAATGTACACTGAGTTGACAAATGACAGCAGGCAGTGGAGTTGTAGCCATAAAGAAAGGAGAGGGAAGGCGTAGAATACAAGCGATAAACACGGGAGAGCTTCAGTTTTGGATTTGGTGGCGAGTGCGAGTGAGTGACTGACCCCTTTCTTTGTCCTCGACATGTCTTGACTCTCGTGCATGTATGCCCTAGCTAGCCCCGAGCTTTGTAACTTGAAATCAGACCTCTTCCTCTCCTCACTTTCTTGAAAGGTAAAAAAGAGATGGACTTTGCAAGTGAAAAGATACGAAAGACATCTATCTAATCGAGGGAGAGAGGCGTCTGATGTTTTTCACCATTGTCGAGTAAAAGAATGACAGGAATTATTGCAGATTCATGTTATCTTCAATGGTCTTTGTTTACCCTGACGAGTCATTGGCTGCATCGATCCTTGCATTAAATCAATATCTTTTTAGGATTTTAAACATAAATTAAGATAGTATTATTTTAGATTAAGACTTTAAAAAAATCAAGCAAAGTCTTCAATCTCAGATTAGATATAACATACAAAACAAAATGTTTTTTTTTTTTTTCCATTCATGTTGTTCTTAAACTTCTTCATTTCGAAACAGTAACTAGTAAAACTAGAAGAATAAAAACTAACCATCGAGATCAACATGGTGCGCGGGGGAGTGTTTCCGAGGAATATGAAAGCCCCAGCGTGGAGGTGGTGCGCAGTTGACTGGCACAAGAACCTCCACAGAACGGCACACTTAACTGCCATATAAGATTCCAACAAAGCAACTAATGACCATTTGACACCCTTTATTATATCATATTCTCTACACAAATGTCTTCACTTTTCACGGCCAGCACTGTCTCCAAAGTTAAGGCCTCTCAGGCTAAGGAGGAGATAAGTTAGTGTTGTCACATGCAATTTGCTGGTGGTGCTGGGCCATCAAAAACTAATTATGATCAAGTAATGAGCATGAATTTGCCCACCATCGAAGGTTGGAAGCCATTGATGCTTGTTGGTCGCACTTGTCATCAAGAGAAGAGAACCTTAATTGGGTTCAATAGTTTTATACAAAAATGGCAAACAACGAACCAAGATTTCATCAATCCATCAACCTCTCATCATGTTGTTTTTTTATGACCAGAAAGCTCTCTCAGAGCCCAAGTCCCGAAAGACCCTGGAGAGTCCTTTAAGACCTCTTTATTGAACTGGATCAAAGATAAAAACGTGACCTATCTCATTAACCTACTATACTAGAACAATATAGCTTTACAGTTTATATAAACTGCTCAAGATTCTTTTTTTTTTCTTTTCATTTCCTCCCATTTCTTCTTTCAGTTTTATTATTTTTTCCCTCAAATTCATCATCATTTTTTTTACTAGTAATTTAAATTATTTTTAATCAAATTAACTAAATCACATCATAATAGCTCATACATGATTTAATTTTAAATCTAGACTAATTAAAAATTTGGGCCAAGAGATTTAAAAATTAACACTTCAAACCGAATTTAATAATATTATTAAATAAGTTTTTATAACATAAATATTTTTTTATTATATTTAATTTTTTCTAATTTGACCCGTAATTTAACTCAAGCATGCAAACTAGTAGACCTAGGATAATAAATAATGTTCCATATTTACATCCTTATCTTCTGATCTATTCCCTTCAAATCCTAATTTCTTGAGTGGTAATATCTAACGAATGAAATATAATGAAGAGAGACAAAGCACGATGGTAATATTTTAGCAGCCTTTTGGTTTATTATTAATTATCTATAAGTTATCTCTTCATTACATATTATTTCTGATATTAATAATTTTTTTGGGAGAAAACATTAAAAAAGACCCCAACTATGAAGGTAATCTTAATTTTGTCACCAAACAAATTTTTTTAATCAATTTTGCTCCCATGTTTTTTAAAATTCTCATATTTCATCATGAACACCCTTTAATTGAAACCACTTTGTTTTATAAAAAAATTAATATTTTCTACTAAAAATTCTAATAGAAAGATCCTAATTGAAAAATCAAAATTATTTGAAGGTAAAATCGATACTAACTCAACAGTAAATCTTTTTCTAAAGTTTTCCCCATTTCTTTTTAAAAAGGTACTAGTTTTTTTTTATATATCCGTGTGTGTGTGTTAAATGATATAAATTTTCTCTTACAATAAAATTTCAAGCTTTTAATCCATTTATTTAGTATATTTTCACCAAACATATAAATATTAAAGGAAAACAATTTTTTTTTATATAAATAACATATTCATTCTAACAAATATTTTTAAAATTATAAATAATTCTAAGTACTCACATCACGTGGAGCACAGCAAATATCATAAGGTTGTATAAAATCAAAAATTAATTTTAAAAAATAAAAAATATTAAAAATAAAATATATTAGGCCAATTTGATCGTGACTGTGATTATAGCTTTTAAGTGTTTGATAATACTTTAAAAGCTAATATCACAGCCACTTCCATGTGTTATTTTCAAAAGTTATAACTTCTTAACTTTTCAAAAGCCACAATGACAACTAAAAGCCATAGCTTTTCCAAACCGATCCTCGTTACACCATTTTTCACCCCTAGTAGAAAATAATCCAGAGTCTTTTAAAAATTTATTACAAATATTGAAATACATTTTAATCAATAAAAAAAAATAAAAAAACCCAATAAAGTTAAAATTTCTATTTATATTTTTAAAATTTGATCTTTTTAAATACTTATTATGATGAATCCATAAGCACTGACCATAAAATTTGATCCCATATATATAATTCTCTCTTTATATTTGGGATTGAAAAATAATAAAAATAAATTATAAATATCAAAATAAAATTATTAAAAAAAAAACCCTAGTTACAAAGTTGATCAATACCCAACCTTTTACAATTATTAAAATCGCCAAAATTATGAAATTAAACACTATCATGAGTAGTTTCAATGAGTGTATAAATAGTAAAAATTATATAAAAAACTATTTTAATTTAAAAAATTAAGTTTTTAGATGAGATCTCAATATATAATTTATATAATTTTCTAAATCAATATCCTCTCAAGTAAAATCTCTTTGGGTTTGAAATTTGCACATATTCTATATTATCTTATATTTAATATTTATCAAATAAAATGAAGGTGATAAGATTTGAACTCATGACCACTTGATCAATAAAACTCTAATATTATATCAAAAAACCATCTCACCCGCACATATATAATTACATTAATTCTTGCTTATGGTGCTATTTTTGGAATAATGAAGGAGATTTCCATTTCCATTACAAAGGAGATAAAATCATGGGCATAACTAATTAACATCACGGATCCAATTTTCTCATTAGTTTTTGTACACGAAAATTCTTAAAAATTCGTCTTAGGTTTCCCTGAAATATTGTCATCTAAGCATAACAAAATCTTAGATTGCAGAATTAGACTAAAATGCATCTAAACTGACGAAATTAATCTTCAAATTTGATGCCCAAATTGATGTAGATGACATAAAGGGGTGCAGTTGAATAGGACATGCTGGCTCTGTATTAACCTGGGCATCTTGCTCGAATGCGACTCGTACGTACGTTGTCTAGTTAGGCTTGACAACATGGCATGGTTACTGAATATATAGAAATGGCAACTTCCTACTCAATCCAACAAAATGCACACCACCATACTAAACCCTTTAATGGAAAATAAATCCTTCAAGTCCAATATCCTGGAGAAAAAAAGAGAGCAAGAATCCTGACGACTACGACAAACAAAATGTGATAGCCATATATATATATATATATATATATATATATATATATATATACACACACACACATAGGGAATCAAAGAGGTAGCTTTGCAAGCCAGCCATCTTGGTCGATGAAAGATGGCTTGGAAAACAATTCGTGTTGTCCTGTTGATGGCTTCCTTATCCATGGAACACGCTTCGATTTATTAGACCCTGGTCCCTTACAATTAACCTCCACGTACGTGAAGGTCTCCCTTGAAATCAGAAAATCAAGAAAAATCATGATCAGATGTCAAAAATAAGAAACAATCGAATATACAGGTCTCGAGGTTCGAGACAAACTTACTCTTGCCCTGCGTAACCCCAAGCATTCCACCCAAGAGGATCAACCACTTTTGAGAAATATGAATCTCGAAATATTACTCTCGAGTATGGTCTATAGGCTCTTCCAAGAAATGCTCGAACACCTTCAATTCCAGAGATAGTGCATCCACTAAATATGAAACCGCTCGGATCATTAGGAAACTCTCGACCTTGGGCTGTTATGACGCCTTTACTAGTAACATTTATCGAGCAACCCTGCACGAATCATGGGATAAGATAAACATTTTGAATTAATAATTTTTCTGATAATTAATCAAGTCTAGATCTTGAATATGCCAAATTTCTTTTAAATAATTTCATTTTGTGTTGCACATGGTATGAAATGTAGAGCATTTTAAATAATTAATATTTTAGTTTTCAAATCTTATAAATAAGAGTCGTGATGGGTGAAAAGTAGACTCATAATTTTTTTGAGTTTTCTTCTTCTTTTGTTATTGGTTTTTTTTAGAAATACTAGTTCTTAATTTTTACTTTAAGGTTTAGGTTTGGTTTCTATAAAGAGATATTGAGTGCAATTTTTTTTAGTTCATTAAACTTTATTTAGGAATACATAAAACAAAAGGAGTTGGAATTTGAGGAGGTTAATTGAGGATTGTTCTTTTACACTAAGTGTGTGTCTATATATATGTATGCTATCTTTTTATAATGATTGTAAGATTATTATATTTTTATATGTTTATACAATTATAAACTAAATAAATAGATTCACCTGTTTAATAAACTAATCATTTTATTATTAATAGAAAATAGTCAAAATGTTGCCACAAGGAACACATATATTTCTAACAAAATGCAACTTCTAAGATGATATATAAGAGTAATTCGTCAAGGAAAAAAAAAATAAATTCCATCCATAACTTCGCGTGGAAAGATTATTACATGCAAACTCTTACCTCATAGAAAGATTGAGCAGCACCAAATATAAAATCTACTGCTCCTTCAATGTAGCAGTTAAAGAAGTGATGCCGGCCTTGGACATCCCACAATGTATCTTGAACTCCCATGAAAGCACAGTCATAGAAACCTGATTTATCACCATAAATCCGTGCAGAAAGTGCTGGCCGGGCTACCCCAACTCCAGGTTTCTTGATTCCATAGTTCATATTTTGCTTGAATGGAAGGTTGTATGAATTCTGCATTATTATTGATAAACAAGCAGGAAAATTTCAGCTATTTGAACAACATGATGATGTTGTGGATGTAATCTGTATTTATTATTGCTTTTCGTGTTCTTAATACCAAAAGGGAAAAAAAAAAGGAAAAAAGAAACTGGATATATAAACTATCACAAGAAAACTGTACACAGCAGAAGCATTTTACCTTGAAGGTTATGCCCTTTGCTACGATATTGCTTGGTGATGAGGTAAACGTAGCACTAGTATCAGTGCTTTCGTGTGCATTGTAAGTAATCGTTGTTAGGGTGCGATCTCTTCCTTCCAGAAAAATACATGGTTTGTCTTCTGGTATAGTCACCTGTTCTCTGCACATTGTTATCAACCATAGTATATATATATCCACAAGGGCATGCTTTTCTTGAGGAGAAATTTCTTTGAATTATGACATGCATGTAATGCTATGGATATGAAGATTTTAAAAAAGAAAAGGTATAGTTAGAGCATATGCTAAGTCAAGAAATGGGAGTAAAGAAGAGATATTACATGTAGGTGCCAGGATTGATTCGAACTTTGATCCATCGATCGTTATTTATTGGAATGGAATCAATAGCATCTTGGATTTTTATGAAATGCCCTTTGCCGGATTGATCAACAGCTATGGTCTTTCGAACCTTTTTTCCTCTTCCTGGTTTACAATCAATAGCTTGAGAGTTGCTCGAGGAGATGGCGATGAACAAGATGAAAATGACATTAAATAGTGGCTTTTGCATTTTTTTTGGGAAAAATGGGGAGTTGAAAAGCTCTAAAATGTTACAATGGTGAATAAATTGTGGTCGCCGCAGCATTCTTGGGCATATGTAGTGACCTTCTTGCTTTGTGTTGCCTTTTGAAGAACGTTGAATGAGATTCACATGGCTCGAGTCAAGCATTATGATTTTCGACGATTTGATTCTCTTTAATTAATTTGTGCTAAATCTAAGTTTTCTAATTAATGCAAATAACCATTATCGTTTGGAATCCTCTAAATTAAATTTATTAAAAAAACTATTCCTATCAAATAAAAAAAAAACTAGAAAAAATATAATAATACAGAATAGAAAAAAAATAAATTTGTATGTAATGAAGTTTGATTATTTCCTTATTTATTTAGATAAAATTAATTATGACGATGAGAAACGCAAACATTAAGAAGTAAATTTCAATTTCCAAAAGAAAAGGAAGAGAAAAGAAATTAATGTACTTTTATTTAGGTCTCCATAATGCAAGACCAGAATTTAAGCTTCCATTTCTATATAGTATAGAAGCTAATATATGTTTAGGAATATTAAGCTCTTCAGGTCTCCATCCCACTATGGTCTCTAGTGTTATATAGTAAATTTTCCTGTATATACAGGAAAATCCTTTTTTTTTTTAATAAAAAACAATATTTTTTCTTTTGATACTGTGTGGAGATAATTTTTCTTTTCATCTGGTGGAATTTTAAATTACACATATTTTATTTTTGAGTTAATGTTTTGCTATTTATATACATAGGAGTTAAGGTAAAAACTTTGTATTTATATGAGCTTAATATTTATTTTTATATTTTGTATTAACTATAAAATATTATCCAAATAACATCTGGAGAGATCTCATTGTATATATCTATATTCAACGAAAAAGGTTGATTAAACATAGATAAGACAAAAATTCTATTATTTGTGGGCTAGCTATGCATGGTAGAGCAGAGGTTGCAATTGAGCTTTTCTTTAAGATGCAAAGACAGAAGTTTAGGCCTAACGGGATCACTCTTGTTGGTGTGCTAAGTGCTTTTGCTCATTCAGGAATGGGAGATTTTCAATTCTATGAAGGAAGTGCATGGTATTGAGCTTGAGATGGAGCTTTATGGACGTGTAGTTGATCTCCTAGGAAGAGCAGGGCTCTTGGGAGAGGCAGAGGAGCTTATATATTCGATGTCGATAGAACCAAGTGCTGCTGCTTGGGGAGCACTTTTAGGTGCTTGAAGGAAACAGGGAGATGTTGAATTAGGTGAGAGAGAGGGGATGATGCTTTGTTATCAAACATCTATGCAAGGCTGGGAGATGGGATGGTGTAGCAAATGTGAGGAATCTATTGAAGGAAAGAGGAGTCAAGACCTCTTCTGGAATTAGTATGATTGATTTTGATGGTGTTGTCCGTGAATTCAGAAGAAAATCTACCTGACAATGAAAAATATGCTCAAGATGCTAGAGATAGAATATTATTCACCAACTACATCTCAAGTTATATTCGATATTGAAGAGGAAGAGAAGGAAGCTGAACTGCAGAACCATGGTGAAAAATTTGCAATTGCTTTCGGATTCATTAACACAGCCAGTAACAGCAATCCGAGTTGTGAAGAATTTAAGGATGAGTGAGGGCTGCCATTCTGCCTTCAAGCTACTCTCTTGAGTCTATAGTCGAGAGATTATCGCGACGGACCGTGCATGCTACCGCCATTTCAGGACTGGAACATGTTCATGCAAGGATTTTTGGTGAGTTACGGAGATAGCTGAAGCATTCAAGTCGCGGTGCAAAAAGGGGAGTTAGCAGCTATAGTTGTAAATGGAGGTAGCAGTTCCATCATCCTAATCCAGGTTCAGAAAAGATTATAATGCTCAAGTTTTTTCAACCAGGACCAAATTTTCACATATGAAGTAGCAGACTTGGATACGATGATTGCGTCTTGAGCCATTATAACTGTTGTCATAACTATAATTACAGTAACTGACAAGTAGTTTTTTGTTCGAATGTTCCATGATTAACAGGTTCATTCGATTTTTGACTGGAACCAGTTCAAACTAGATTTTACTTGCTTACGTAGCAGAAATTAAAATAGAAAGAAACTAGGATCCTAACTTGTTTATTTTCAGTTTGTTTCCAAGCATGGGAGAATGAATGTTACAGCTGCATAACTTATAGTCCAGCATACTGCTCATCATGCAGGTAATTGCAGGAGGCCTATTGAACCTACAAAGTTTGACTCAACTGCTTAGATGGATTTCATTTTTCAAGTTGTTCATTCTTTCAGCTACTAATCCTTGAAAACTAGAACTATAGCACTCACAAGCACACTAGTCACGGCCTTTATTCAAACATAGTATGAAGCACAGAAGCAGCAGGCCTAGAGGCAGGATAGCCATGACATATATATAGATTACATTAGTAACAAGAGCACTTTGCAGTTCAATACCATAGAAAAACTTAGCAGTGTAGACCGCTCTATATGCTATAATTGCATCGCTTTGAACTCATGATTGATCAGCAACCTTTCTTAGGCTGGCAATCATTGGTAAAGGAATGGTGAGTATCAGTAGATGATCCAGAAGGATTGCCATAGTTCCCGTAACTGCTGTTGGCCTCGTCGTCAGTGCTGCCCTTGTTGTCACTGGTAGAAGGGCTGCTAGTTGCATTATCGTTCTTGGTATCAGCTGCTGGCACTGAGCCTGTCACTGGATTGCCATAGGTGTCAACTTTTCCTGGTTGATTATTAGGGTTAACATCAGTTCCAGCATTGTTAACAGCATCTAATTTACCATCCTGCTGCACATTAGACAAAGGCTTATCATCAGTTTTTTCTGCCTTGATTTCCTTCAAAAGAAGCCTTTTAGCATCAACTTGAAGATCCAAGAATGCCAGCCCTAGCACAAATACTACTGCGACGGTCGTCTTCATCATTAACCTGTTATTTTCAATCAACAGCAGATTATCCAAGTATGCAGAGGTATTAAGATTAAAGAATTAATTAACTTCTAAACTGAAATTTAACTAAAAATGGTACTTCCACCCCCTCTTACGTACCTTATATCCCTTCTCTAGTGTGATCATTGGTGGATTAACACTGCTTCAAGAGAGCAAATTTATAGAAGAGACATGTTTATAATAATCATGATTAGTGAGAAACTAAGATTAAAATGTGAGCACAACGAAGTAGTGGAGTGATTACAAACTCACGATCTTCTGGCCTTATTGGTGAGGCCACACTCAGGTGTGCTTGAAAGGGGCCACCAGATACAGTAGTAATTATGAACAAGGGTGAAAAACAGAACAGATAATCTGAATAAAGGGTTGAGATTTTTACTTGGTTTTGTTTATATTGAGGCTTAATGATGTTTGCGTTGTAGGGCTCAGCAAGTAAGTGCAGCACCAAAATATACAGTTTATGCACTATGAATCTACCAGCTAGCAATGGCATGTTAATTGGTTGATGACATAACAATAGGATCATTAATAATTTGAATACAGACAAGCATGCATCCTGCATATGCTCTAGGTAAATTGTAATTATGGGATCATAAAGTTGATCTGATTGCTAAGATAAGTAATCAAAGGGGTAAACATGGAGCTAAAAACTGTTCTTCGCTTCTGAAAAATGTTGAGAAAATCAGGCTCTCAAGATGAATTGGACCTGTTTGGGCTATCTTAGCTCATTACAACCCAAGTTACCAAATAAGCATGGGGCTAACCCTAGCATGAGGTCATACACTAAACCAGCCAAGTCCATACCCTTTCACCCATCAAAAAGAGTGGTGATAAAGCACCCAGCTAATTACAGGGTGTCTGAAAATATTTTAATTATTTTTAAAATATTTTTTTTGTTTAAAAATATATATTTTTTATTTTTAAAAAATTAATTTTGATACCAATATATAAAAAATTAAATTTAAACAAAAAGAAAATTAATTTTTCATGGAATGAAGAGTGGTCACCAAATGGATAAAGCACTAAATTATTCAAAGCCCCACAAATAAACTTGACAAAATCAAAACCATTTCTCCACCACTAAAAGGATAGAGAAACCGAACTCACTCACTTCTACCAATTTCCCTTTTGAAAAAAAAAAAAACACCAGAAGGGACCAGTTTTTCATAATATAAAACATTTAAGGATTAATTTTGTTCGAACAAAATCCAGTAGAACTAAAACAGGCCACCGAGTACCCGCCACTCAAAACAGAATCAGTTTAACCACCAAAAAAAGGAAAAAAAAATGAAAGGCCAAGCCATGGCCATGAAACTACTATCCCCTCCATCTTCTCTATCAAGCCCCAGATTTGCTAAATCTCTCTTCTTTTTTACTTCCAATCCGAAAGGGTCAAAACCCATCTCAAGTTTAGTCCAACTTTTCCAATTGAGGTCAACAAATTTAGTCTTTACTAGAAAAATGGAAGTGAAGGCATGCGTGAAGGTGGAGCAAAAGAATGAAACTGAAGTAACAGGAAATGAGTGGGGTAAGGTATCTGCTGTGCTTTTTGATATGGACGGAGTGTTGTGCAATAGTGAAGAGCCTTCAAGAATGGCAGGTGTTGATGTTTTTGCTGAGATGGGAGTTGAAGTTACAGTGGACGATTTTGTGCCATTCATGGGCACAGGTAATATACATGTATAGGTCTTAAGTTTGAAATTTTTTGATTTAATACAGTAATTATTTCTTCTTAGATAATAAATAAAAATAATGTCTTTGGATATGTGGTTTCAATCGGGGAGGATTTCAATTTCAGCAATTCTTTTTTGTTTCTTAAAAAGAACCCAAACGACTTCTCATTTGATGTTTGGAGGACTTGTTGTTCCATTTTGTCAATGCTTCTCCTTTTATTTCTGGAATTTGGTGTTGGGTGACAGAAATCTGATTGTTTAAGATGTAAATTTGATGAGAAGTAGTTGTCTTTTTAACTGCGGACTTTCTTCAATGTATTAGGTGAAGCAAACTTCTTAGGAGGTGTTGCTAATGTAAAGGGAGTCAAGGGATTCGATACCGAAATGGCGAAGAAAAGGTTCTTTGAGATATATCTAGATAAGGTGATTATTGCGAAGCACCATCCAAGTTTGCAATGCAATATGAATTTGTTATATGATGCCTAAAGTCTTTTCATATCTTGCAGTATGCAAAACCGAATTCCGGAATAGGTTTCCCAGGTGCCCTTGAACTCATTACTCAGGTATGAAATCCCAATGATTCAGAATTGGCATGATGAGATTGTATTGAGGCTATATTAACATAGTGCCTGCTGTACGACAGTGTAAAAACAAAGGCCTGAAAGTTGCTGTTGCATCTAGTGCTGATCGTATCAAAGTTGATGCTAATTTAGCAGCTGCTGGCTTACCAGTATCGATGTAAGCTTACCTATTGTTTGTCCCGTTTCTCTAGTTCTTCAAATAGCTATACAATTCCATTCTTTATATTTTGCTGATAATCACTGAAATGCTTAGTACTCAACGAGTTGTATTACCACCAAAATAACAAATTCAGGAATGTCAGATTAATTCCGCACTCAAGAAGTTAAATTTTGTTTTCTAAAGTAAAATTGAACTTAATATATCTGGGCAATAGAGCATTTACTCCATGCATCTACCTTTATTGTGAAAGAATATTTGAGAGATGATTGTGTCTGTTACGAGTCAAGAATTGGAGGATTTCTGTTCTGATTATTTGTTAGCGGCTTTTTATCAGGTTTGATGCTATTGTATCAGCAGATGCTTTTGAGAATTTGAAACCAGCTCCTGACATTTTCTTGGCTGCATCAAAAATCTTGGGTGTGCCCACTAGTGAGGTAATCTAGCTGATCCTGGGTTTAATCTTCTCTACTAAGGTGCAAGAATTATCAACTCAGAAAAGTTATTGCGTATAATTAGCATAACAGAATTTCTCCTTTTCTTTTAGACATTGAATTTTATTCAGGGAAAAAGAGAGAGAACAAAACAGAGGATAAGATATCCTCCTTGAACTGAGACAACTTAGCAAATTTCTGAAAAAAAATAGAGTTATAGGTTAGGGTAGGTGTTATTCTCTTTGATACCCATCACATTTTGTAGAGGATTCCAACACTAGTACCGCCTGTCACCACATACTACCTTTTCTTGTTGATAGTTTATTATCGTTATATCTTCTTTTCTTATTTCAACACCTATTTTGGTGGTTGGCATATTTTTTCGTGTCTATTTTGGTCATATTGATGGATTTTTGCCCACCTTTTCCTAGTGTATTGTCATTGAAGATGCACTAGCTGGAGTAAAGGCTGCAAAAGCTGCACAGATGAGGTGAAAATGCCAAATACTTGTGTATTTGGTGTCCTTGAGTTCTGATCATTAAATTCCTCCTTTTCTTATTCCAATGATACCATTCTGTGCTTCTTGCAGATGCATTGCTGTCACCACTACATTGTCGGAAGAAATTCTAAATGATGCCAGCCCATCTCTTATCAGAAAGGAGATTGGGAATATTTCGCTTGATGATATTCTCGATGGTGGATCTGGTGGCTATAGTATGTAGTCCTGAGAATATTCCGAAAATGTCATTTGTAACCATCAATAATGTAGACTTTTCAAGCTGCTTTGGTTCCATATTTTAAGAACCGTGACTGTAATGATTGGAATTCATTTTTCATCAAAGATACAGTGCTTCAACAAGCACAACGAATTCAGTTTTGTAATTGGCTTTGGATTTATCTTAAGATTGCAGATAATAACTTTTTCCTTGCTGGATAGTAGTTAAGGTTAATATTCTTGCTGAATAAGATCTGATAAAGACATACGATTGCAGATGAGAAGATGCAGGGACCTCAGGTTCTGCACACTTCTGCACAAACTTCAGTAGCAATGCTCGAAGAAAGAACAGAAAATGGGCCAATCCTTAACCAAGTTGCTACCAATGACAATGTTTCCTCAATTAAGGGGTAAGAGAGGTTCTATTTATTTGAAATATTGGATTCATTTTCTAAAATCTCAAAATAAAATTAAATAAAATAAATGAAATCTATGTGGCACCTTCTTCATCTTAATGACAAGCAATGGATCTGAAATACAAAACCACAGACTGCTGAAACATTTAGCTAGTCTTATGGCTCCCTTGCAATGTGTTTTAGATTATTTGGAGTCTGTTTGGTTCATACCTTAATAGGAAAACTTTCAAACACTGCAGTTTTGATGGCACAAAACTTAAACAGTTGTCCAAAATGATTCAAAATAAGGTTTGGCTCACAATGCATTTAGGAAGCTTTCTTGCATCCATCTCATTTAGTTTCCTTAATCAGTAGCTTTTGAATGTGAAATTCTTGGTGGCAAGATGTATCAAAATAATTTATTTCCAACAATGAAAAACTATTTTATAACAACTTCAGCTTGAGGATGCAGAAATAATTTGTGGACAGGTTGCAGGGTTCTCGGCGTGATATAGTGAGATATGGCAGTTTGGGTATTGCTCTTTCTTGTGTGTACTTCACCATCACAAATTGGAAGGTAATTGATATAACAAAGAAGACCGTTACAGAAGTTGTATTCATCAGTTGAATCCATGTCAATCGCTACAGTGATCATTTGAATAACCAGGAAAATGTCGCTTTAAATTTTAAAATATTCAGTTGTTATAGATAGAATGAATTTTTAAATTATTACAGTCTTCTTGTCATTTTACTTCTTTTCACACATCTATGTTAGCACCTTTTCAGGCAATGCAATATGCTTCACCTAAAGGTATATGGAACAAGTTGTTTGGAGTTGATACCCCATCCTTTGAACAGAATGAAAGTATAGGTATATGTCATCCTATATGAATTCATCCAACATGATATCTGTTTTCTGTCTTTTGCTCTGATCTTCTCGAGATGCACTATGTCAAATCATGAGACATCCCTTACAGTATCCATGGTTGTTTCTAGTCTTTTTTGAGTAATAATTATATCCAAGATGAGGAATACAGACTCATTTAACTTTGTTTGTTTTAGGCAACTTAAAATCTTCAAGAGTCAAACAGTTTGTAAAGTATATATCTGATCTAGAAACCAAGTAAGTAACAAAGCCACAAGGTTTATTAACTAAATTAAATTTTCATGGCAATTTCTGTTTACCAGATTTCTGTTTAATCTGTCTTGAATATTTTATCTTTCATGTGTCAGGGGAAATGCCACCATTGTGCCAGAATTTCCAGGAAAACTTGATTGGCTGAATACATCTCCACTTCAGTTTCAAAGGGTAAGTTTCGTCTAACTCACTTTTCTATTATAAATGTACAAGCATTAGAATCATCGATGTTTAATATTTACATGGTCTTTTCCCATTAGCTTATTTTTACTCTCGAAGAACATGTGTGGCAAAATACCAAACTTCCATAGTAGATTGCTTTCAACCTCTCAAAAAGCTATCAGCTATCTAGTTATAAACTCCCATATGTTCCATTGCGGTATTCTTTCTTCATTGAACTATGTACTATCTTTGTCTTTTAGAACACTGACAGATTCTCAAGTAACAGAAAACTTTCTACTTTTAATATATACATTGATGTGGCGTTTATACTTACTATTTCCTTCTATTTTGGTGAATTAATGCTAACCCTTTCAATCCCTTTGAGCAGGATCTGAAAGGAAAAGTGGTTCTGCTGGATTTTTGGACATATTGTTGTATAAATTGTATGCATGTCTTACCAGATCTAGAGTATCTGGAGAAGAAATACAAAGATGCACCGGTAACACCCTTGCCTCTCCTTCCATGCTGATGCATATTTTGTATGACATTTGTTGATACTTTTTTTGATTGGCTTGATCATCTATTTAATTAATTCAGGATTCCATTGGCTCCGTTGTTTACTATACTTCAACATAAAACGTCTTTTATGTGCTTATATTCCACAGTTCACTGTTGTGGGGGTACATTCAGCTAAGTTCGACAATGAGAAAGATTTAGAAGCCATCCGTAATGCAGTCTTACGCTACAACATCTCTCACCCAGTGAGTCAAATTGTGGAACTTCTATAAGCAAAATGTCAATCTTTTTCAAGCATTTTGGGCATTTTACAAAACAAGTATACTACATATCTAGTATAGTTCCATAAAACAGAGAAAATTTTCAATAGTTTCGCATATGAAGAACCAGAGGTGAAAGTGACATCACTCTGGAAACTATCCTTGAGTATAGCTTTCAAAGTTAGCACTAATATATGTAATATCATGACACTAAATAATGCATTCACTAGCTTAGAGTTTGGGTTATGTTAGATGTGTGCTTCTACTTGTAGTGTTTTTCAATTTCTTCCTTTATCTAGCTAGCATAATATGGGTGGGGCTGCAATGATTGTCCAACTAGAAACAGTTACAAGCTCTAATTTTGGAAAGAATTTAATCCTGCAATTGAACTTCTTAATCTTTCAGGAACCATAAGGCTATAAAGGTTATTTTGTCCGCCAAGCAATTCACTTCTTGAGGAAACCACATTGTAACATTTTATGATATCTGATGAGCACTTATGACATGTTAACTTGAGTCTTTAGTTACATATATTAAATTATAGATTCGTCTTAACAAGTCTTTCCTACCAGTATAGGTTGTCAATGATGGAGATATGTTTTTGTGGCGTGAGCTAGGTGTCAGTTCCTGGCCTACATTTGCCATTGTTGGACCCAATGGTAAGCTTATTGCACAATTGTCAGGAGAAGGCCACCGAAAGGTACAACTCACACATGTATAATATATTATACATGCTTAATCTCAGAAAATTTCAATAATAAGAAAGTCCTCTGTCCTTTTCATTTTAGGATCTTGATGATTTAATAGAGGCAGTGCTTTTGTATTATGGTGAAAGGAAGATCCTGAACAGCAGACCAATTCCTTTGAGTTTAGAGAAAAATAATGATCCTCGCTTACTTAGCTCTCCTTTGAAGTTTCCTGGAAAGTTGGCTATTGATGTGCTAAACAACCGACTGTTCATTTCCGATAGCAACCACAACCGCATAGTATATCCTCCCTCCCTCCCTCTCTCTCTCTCTCACACACACACACACACACTCGCACAGCAATACAATTCAGGTTTGCATATTCTGCCTGGTAGTGACTGCAAAAATGGACGTGTGGTTGGTACTTATTGCCAATTTAGTAGTATCAATACACACACATTCATTGATCATCATCATGAGCTGCTAGAAAAACACTATAAAATGGCCCAGTAAAATCCTTATCCAGTTATATAAACTTTACCATAATGTCGATCATAAATATTTTTTGAGGAATTTAGTATCTTGTAATTTTTTGAGTTCAGGTGGTCACTGATCTAGATGGAAATTTTATTGCCCAAATTGGCAGCAGTGGAGAGGAAGGACTGCGAGATGGTTCTTTTGATGATGCCACCTTTAATCGCCCTCAGGTGATGATTTAGTCTGTAAGCTGTTTCTCCAGATATCTGTTATGGAGAAAAAACTTTTTAAGCACTTCCCTATTCACGTGTCCATTTATGAATTTTGAGATCAGTCATCATATATTTTCACTTTTGTGCTGGATATTCATGCTGAACATTGTGGTTTAATGCTTATTCAGGGTCTGGCTTATAATTCAAAGAAAAATATCCTTTATGTTGCAGATACTGAAAACCATGCTTTGAGGTATGTGCATTTTAGAACCAGTCTTTAATTTTGTTGCAAGCCTTAGATGGCTCCCTTCAGTTTTTGTAGAGGGAGATCGGAAGTTCTCAATGACTTGTTTTACGCTGAAATTTATCTTCCCAAGGCACCTTCCAATGCTGTCTTTTTTCCTGAGTAACAAAATCTTAATTGAGGTGACCTTTTCTTAGCATCTGCTTGGTAATTCGAAACTAGAATCAGAGGTAAATGAGAAAAATATGCTGAGCAATATATGAACCTATAATACATGTCTGATCAACCATAGTTCTTCTACATTCTTGCAAGGATACACTGTTAGTTTTGTAAGAATTTCCCAAATTCTAACTATATCCTTCTTTTCCAGATCTTATGTGAGTTGAAACAGTTAAAAGTTGCATTGATAACATCATGCTGGTTATAAGTGAGTTTATAACTATTCAGTTTTTATTGCTGTAGGGAGGTTGATTTTGTCAGTGAGAAAGTGCGAACTCTTGCTGGAAATGGAACAAAAGGTTCTGATTACCAAGGAGGTGGAAAAGGAACAGATCAGGCAAGACCCCAAATACATGGAATATGGATGCATTTATAGCATTTGGGGCATCCTTAACGTTTCATGTTGAAAATTTGGTTATTCCGTGTTTCATTAAGTCGGGAACATTAACGAAGAAATTTTGTTGTTTAATAAAATATAATCAAATCCTTCCCCTAGTATGTGCTTAATACATTTACAATAACTAAAAATCTTGTTGATCAACCTCTTACTTTAAATTTATGGACTTTTTGCATCCTATTTCAGGTTCTCAACTCCCCATGGGATGTCTCATTTGAGCCGGTTAATGAGAAAGTTTACATTGCGATGGCTGGTCAGCATCAGATATGGGAGCATGACGTATCGAATGGAGTTACTAGAGCCTTCAGTGGTGATGGTTATGAAAGAAACTTGAATGGATCAAGGTAAGCAGAGTAGGTTTATCTTAAATCTTTTTCTCCTATTCATTACATATTCAGCATTCTTCTGTGTTTCGCCAATGTACATGCCTTTTAAAGTTTCTCTTCACATAAGCAATTTTTACATATTATAGGTTCTGTACTAGATTTTGAACTGATTGCTTTTGTGTCTTGTTATGGAAATAGCCCTACGAGCACATCATTTGCTCAACCTTCTGGAGTTTCATTATCTCCTGGTAAAATCTTGGGATATTCCGACAGCTTTTTGTAGCTTTCAATTGATTTTAAAACATTCCATATGAAGCTTTGACTCTTATAATTGTGGACATTTCACTTTGACCCTATTCATAGATTTCGAGCTATATGTTGCTGATAGTGAAAGTAGCTCCATTCGAGTGCTTAGTCTAAGAACAAAAGGAACGAGGTTGCTAGCTGGTGGTGATCCAATTTTCCCTGACAACTTGTTTAAGGTAATTCTATTTCTGATTAAGAAACCACTTGTGTTTTGGACATACATATAGAGGCCATTATCCAAGTTTGATTCCAGAAAGTGATGTCCTGGAAAGGAGAAATAGGAGACA
This sequence comes from Populus tomentosa, assembly GCA_018804465.1. Classification (NCBI taxonomy): domain Eukaryota; kingdom Viridiplantae; phylum Streptophyta; class Magnoliopsida; order Malpighiales; family Salicaceae; genus Populus; species Populus tomentosa. Next base: position 531,147 of record CM031993.1, on the reverse strand, counting down.
TTTCTACAGTTCTCGCTTTTCATGAAACGATCCCTGGAGATTAATATATCAATTTCTGATTACAGATATACACCAAACTAAACCTTTTTAAAGTTCATTTCCATTAAATACTATCTTTTGCACTTAATGATCCACTTATAATTTATTCCTATAATATTCAATTTTGCAGTTTGGAGACCATGATGGTATAGGTTCCGAGGTACTTCTTCAACATCCATTGGGTGTATTACATTCGAAGGATGGTCTAATATACATAGCAGATAGCTATAATCACAAGGTAATTTGATCATGACTGAAAGCACTTTGAAATTTTAATTGTCTAGGCACACAGCAAGTAATACGCATCTGACATTATCTTGGTAGCTTTGTAATTTTTTGTTGAAAATCCATGGAAGTTCGTTTCAGCACATCTGCACTTAAAATGTTGTCATATTGATCATAATAAAGGATTGAACATCATTAAATTACTTTAATTTATCCTTCAATTTTCAGATCAAGAAGTTAGACCTAGCTACTAAAAGGGTCACTACAATAGCAGGAACAGGAAAAGCTGGTTTCAAGGATGGAAAAGCACTAACTGCCCAGGTTAGAAAATGGTGCAAAATGTACTTCATATTCTTATTCAGGAACCTGAAGTGTCTTTTACGTCACAAATTGTTGATATCCTTCTACAGGAACCTGAAGTGCCTCTTATTTCACAAAATGCATATACTTGATACTGTTCTCTATTCTTCAATACCATTCCATTTTCTGGTCTAAAAGCACATTCGATTTGACTGAGCTTTTCTAAAAAAATGTTTTCAAAAAAAAGTACCACCTATTTCAGTATATGTCAATGTGATGATTTGGAATTTTTCCATTTTCATCCACTTCTAATAGAATGTGCGAGAACGGAGTGAGCAACAATCAGAAAGATAGCAGACAACATGTCTTGGGAGATAGCAGACAACATGTCTTGAGATGTTTTTGCTTTTCGGAGTTGGTCATTATTCACAAAAATTCATCTTGATCATTCCATTTTAAGCTAGTGACAAGCTCTTAATTTGTTAATGTCTCTAGATTTTTTATAGGCTGCAGAACATTATCGGCTTACAGCTTGCTCCTGCTTTACCAAGCTGCCTGAAATACCAATTCTAATACATTGATTTATTTTCTTCAGCTCTCAGAGCCGGCGGGACTCGTTGAAGCTGAAAATGGTGATTCCCATACCTCTTATGTGCTATATACAATAGCCAATTTTTTAATTCACAGTATTGAAATGTCAGCATCACTTTGTGAAGATTTTAGATGTGTTCATCTTTCCTTTCTTATCAAACATTTTTTGTTAAATGACTTAGTTTGGCTTTACTTCCCTCTTAATCAAGTAGATCCATATAATTGTTTTCCATCAAGTAAATAAGTTTCCTTCCAAATTAACTTGATTTGAAACCTCTCCTTGGTTATTTGCAGGAAGGCTTATCATAGCTGATACGAACAACAGTGTTATCAGGTATCTAGACTTGAACAAGGGAGAAGCTGAACTGCTAACTTTGGAGCTGAAAGGAGTTCAGCCTCCAGCATCAAAATCCAAATCCTTGAAACGTCTCAGGAAGCGATCATCAGCTGACACAGAGACAATCAAAGTTGATGGTAGTTCATCCAGCGAGGGCAACTTGCGTATCAAAATATCGGTACCTGAAGAGTATCATTTCTCAAAGGTATCCTTAGATCCAACCTCGTTAATATAGTTTCCTACCAAGTTGCATATCATAACCTCCTCTTTTGTGGATTCGACAACAGGAAGCACGCAGTAAATTCAGTGTTGAAACTGAGCCTGAAAACGCAGTTCTGATTGATCCCTCCGAAGGCTATCTAAGTTCAGGAGGAACGGCAAGCATTCACTTTAAGAGATCTGATGCCTCACCTTCAATGGGGAGAATAAATTGCAAGGTATGCCTTTATTTTTTGTTTTGCGGACCAGTTTGACAGCAAAAGACAAAGGTTAGAGCACATGTTTTACATTCCGAGGATGCATTTTCTAAGGAAATTCCATGTAGGCATGTCTGTGATGGACAGCTTACAACTTTCCTGAAAGTAGTATTCAAGGAGAAAAACTCCATGCTAAAAACTCCATGCTAAGCTTACAATTTCCTGTTAGTTATTCACCAAGAAATAACCAGTTTGGATCATTTTTCAGGTTTACTATTGCAAGGAAGATGAGGTCTGCTTATACCAATCGCTTCTCTTTGAGGTACCCTTCCAAGAAGAAACTCCAGACTCAACCCCATCAGAAATCACACTCGCATATCTTGTGAAGCCCAAATCTTCACCAAGCAAGTTGCAGCTACCAATTACCGGGTGATGGCATTCCCATGTAAATGCATTGTAAGCTCTTCTTTTTCAATTTTGTGCTATATTCACCATTGAACATTGAAGTTGATTGGATGAAGCAGTTTATCTCAGTAAATCAAAGAAAATGATACTTTTACTGGAGTTGAAGATGTCAACAGATTGTCACATATAAATCTTTGCTTGACATTTATGAAGAGAGAACAAAATAAAGAGATTAGTGAGCATTGCAATATAGAGATTGCAGCCCTTTCTGGTCACCTCTGCTCTTCTTTGCAGCCCTAAAAACTAATTCTAAAGCATATACCCTTTATGTTAGTTTTATTCCAGATTTTTTTGCCATTACTGCTTTCCGATCACCCTTTCCTTCTTCTGTAAAGACTGCTTTCTTGGACATGGTGGGTTAAGTGTAAAACCAAGCACATTAATGGCTAACATTTTTGTTTCATTGCATGGAGAAGTGACACACAAAGCCAACATTTTAGTTTCCCGATTTTGAAAGTAAGAACCCTAATCTCATGACATCCAAGGCTTGGTATTTGAAATGCATAAAGCAAAAAATAAATAAATTGTGTTTTGCATGAATATGCCTTTTATTTATTGCCTCATTGTATTAAATAAGATCTCACATCACTCTCGCATATAAATTTGTGTATATATGCAATAAGAACTTAACAAAAGCTAACACTCTTCCCCTTCCTTGCTATCCCTGCTATGGCATCCATAAAACAAATAGATCTCCGGCTTACATACAAGTCTAGTTGGAGACCAAGGTTGTGTTTGGTTAGTGTTCTAGTATAGGAAGAGATAGATAGATAGAAGATAAAAACATGTTTGGTTGGAGAGATGGAAAATAAATCTGTATTTGAGACGGTTTTGGAATGAATTTATGTTATTTCAAATCAGGAAAGACAAGAAGATATCTCCTTTTCATCTCTCATGTTGTGAGACATGAATCAAATGCTATCAAAGAAATACAAATTGAATACCACTCAAAATAAAACTTCAACATGCAGATTGCAGTGAAAATACATGGAGGTTTAGTGTGCAGCCATGAAAGTAGTAGAATCAATGAACTACATGAGAAAACCAACATAATGAGCTCGTGGATATTTTCATTGTAGTTGTGACCATTGTACGAAAAACTGATCAGGTATCTGCAGCTCGTAAGGAAGCAAACCACTTGAAAAGAGCTTCCTCACTCTCTACATACTCTCAACATAAAAACCAAATGACCACCTAATCCCCACCACCTGCAGGTAAAATGGCATATTACCTTGAACAATAATGCAATTGCACAGAGGAACACAAGTTCCGGGGTCATTGCATAGAACCTTAGATTTATGAACTAGAAGAAACTAAAACGTAAATGAAAAGTACACCACTTGAGTTCTGACTGGAATCATTAGCCATAATGCATGAACCACAGCTCGTAAAGTTATCCCAACAAAGGTTATGTATGGCTGACCAACTTCCCTGCTGTAAATCTGTAGGAGTTGAGCAGAGCCTCCCTTGCCCCCATTCTGGAATAACAAGTTGAAAATCACTTCAAATTGGTGCAAATCCAAGACAAACAATTTACTACAATTCTTTTTCTCAATTTCAAGTAAAATCACTCACAATTAACACAAGAAGCAAATGCATCATTAACCTTGGCTCTCAATCAGAACCAGAATTCATAAGAACATGCAGACTAGTCATCTGGATTCATGAATCAGGACTTATTTCTTTTTTCTAGATCAGGTGCGCTGTTATGCTTAATCCATGCCAATTTTATCCACACAAATTGGGTTTTAAATCCATACATGATGCAAGAATAAACTGCCCAGTTACTCCAAAAAAACCTAAATTGATGGTAGCTGGCAACTAATCATAGCATCTCAATTGTAAATCCAATGATCTTTTTGTGTAAGTATCTCTAACATTTCTGTGCAGACTACCTCTTCGAGAGTCCCATTATTTTCATCCCAAGAACAAGAGGATGCTCATGCATCAACACATATATAATAAATATACCATATAAATACTCTTAGAACCCACGTATAAGAGTATATAATTATGCGTCAGAAATCAGCAATAAGCTCCGTTCCTCACATAATAACCAGATAACACAAGTTTTTAAATGTAACAACGTCCACTTGGATCACCATACTTTACTAAAACAGAAAAAAATCATACTAAATCAATAGATAAATATATACTCATAAAGTCAACAATTCAATCCGAGCCCTGAATTCCTGCCAACTTCAATCTTTATCTTGAAGTTGACTTGCACAAAGAATCAGTGTTTGCTTGAATGGAATGCTTAAATTGTTGTATGGATTAACGGAGACAGGAAAGGGTCAAGTTCTTTTCTTGGCAGCAGATGCCGACACTGAATAATACTTACTCGGTGTCATTTTTCTTAAATCTTTGCGTACAAGATTGAAACTTAGGACTTCCTATGTATTTTCCTTCGATGCTTCAAACCCGTGGCATGCACTTGTGCTCCACTTACAGTAATCTTCATGTTTTGTCGTAGCTGGTTGTTCCATTTTCTCTTAAAAGTGACCGTGACAAGGACTGCCAGTATAACTTGTAAGTTAGGATCTATCCTCAGTTTGTAGTGTTGTAGGAAAAGTTGCATGGAGTAGACATGGATGCTCTTAGGGTAGCCACCGTCTACTGCAACCACCCCCATCTGAATTGTGTGAAGACAACATATATCCGTCGGTTTCATTGACATGTTGGTCATAGTTGTTAGATTCTGTCCACTCGGAGTAACCTATTGATCGGAGAAACTCATTTTTTCTTCTTATCGCGAAGTACACAATCATGGGTCGATCTGTGATGATAATTAGTGTTTACTAAGTCAAGAGTTTCTACGCCATCATTTCATTAGTAATTAAATTAATTATAATCAACGTAATTAATGTGGTTTGACGTAAACTAATCAGAGAGATTGATTGCCTATCAAGGCAAGCAGCACTCGTGCACATTCCATTGGCTAAATAAACGATCATGGGAAACAAAATAATATTTATTTTCTTTCTTATTAGCATAAAACAAGATTAGATTAGCAAATAAATTTATAATTAATGGATGGAAACAATCTCTGCTTAGCTCCTTGATCATGCATGCATCATGTGACAAGATCCAAATTTGTTTAACCAAGAAGGTTCTAAATCCATTATTATAGTACAAGTTGCCTCTTAAAACGCGTTAATCTCTTTTTTCCACCAAATCTTATGTTTATCCTCAGCATAAATCTTATCGCCATGTCTGACGCACATGCAAAGCCATATTTTCTTGATTTATAAAATTAAAAAGAATTATCGAGGTCCAGATATATAAAACAAAGATAAAGATAAAGATATAAAATACATTTATTTTTAATTTTTTTATATATATTCTGGATGATCAACTTAATTTCACCTTCTTAGGTTGGTAATAAATGGATCATTTAAACCCTAAAAATATCATACATTAAACAATAACATCATGGGAAGAAACTCATTAATAACCTTAGCCAAACTCAGAGAGACAACCTGCGAACAGTTTACAACAAGCAAAGAAGAAACTATGATTTTAGAGCAAATGAAATTAAAGCATTTAATTATTATTATTAGTAATTTAATTCAAAATCCCATGTTAGGGAGCAGTGAAACAAAACCAATCAATTTCTTTTGTCTGGTAATAAATAGTCACTGGCTATAAACAAATCCCATGTTTCCAGCTATCGAAACTTGAATTAAATATATTTTAATTTGTTGAAAGCACAAATCTAAACCCTAATTGGCTGATCCATGGGAAGTGGTTAAGAGATGGAAAAGTAAGAACACAAATAGCCAGACAATCCATTAAAGAGATGACAAATTGATTGGGCAAATCTAATAGATCACAACCTTGTCATATATATCTAGTTAGGGCAAGTCTTGTATTGTTAATTAATTAGAGCTTGGTTATTTATTAAAAGTCTAGAATGTGCATTTTGATTAAATTTTTTTTTATATCAAATTTAATGTTCTTTTAATTATTTTTTATTAATGGTTTTGGCATTCATGTATCTAAGTCATTAAAGAATATTTAAAAACTACTTTTAAATACAATTTAAACAAACATGCTAGAAAATATAGATTCAAAATGTGTTTGATAATGTGATGCATTGTATTTTTAAAAAGTATTTTTTAATTGAAAATATATTAAAATAATATTTTTTAAAATTTTTTATTTTTATTTCTTACATCATGTCAAAACCATTGAAAAGCAATTTGAAGATTTTATTCAATATTCCACCAAAACTTGGTGAAGAAATTAAACTCGGACAAAGAGATTGAGAGTGATTAAAGGCGATTGTAATTTAATATTTTTGGGGGAGTGAATTGTGCAAGATTAATGCTTTTATTCTATAAAATTTCATTTCATGTTGACTCTTCCCTGATGACGCATTCAAGCATGTCTCGTTGAAGGAGGCAAAGCTCTCTGGCATGTCATGAGGCAATGAGACTTATCTGATTCTCTCAAGATTTTCTTCATTCCTATTAATTATCATTTCTTTATAACCCTTAAATTGCATTTTAACCCTAATTAATATCATTGAAGGCCTTATTTGCTTCTTATTCCTCTTCTCTTCTGCCCTCATGTTCTATGGCAGAAATAAATTTTAATTATGACTGTTTCAAAAGTTTATTTATTTATTATTTTTTTTGGCATTTCTGTTTAGTGTCACGCTATAAAATCTCAAGAAATTGATTTGATAATTAAAAATTTTTGTTTAATTTTCTAGTTTTATAAATTTTAACTTCGAAATATTGTCATGAGCCTCGGTCAACCTCATGAGTTGATTCAAGTTGGGCGGAGCTAATAGATATTTTTAATAATTTTGGCCCTAAAATTCTAATTATAACTCACCTGTTTTTTTACACAAAACATCTTAATTTCAATAGTTTTGAGTTTTTTTGTCCTTATCAACCCTCTACCTCCATACCTGAATAACTAGGCTCGAGCTGGATTTTAAGAAAAATAAAAAATAGATGCTGACCCAATCAAACCAAGATAATTAAATAAGTCAACTAACAACTAGGTCGTCTTGGTCAAAATCCAATTTAATTTTAAAAAAATTAAAATGATATCATTTTAATTCTTGAACTGAAATGAAGATATTTTGATTGACTCATGTTAGTCCACCTAGTTTATAATACTCGTGTATCCTATGATAGAGTCACGAGCGGGTTTAATAAATTTGAGTTTAATTTTTAACTTTATTTAAAAATAAAATTGTTTTTGATTTAACATCAAGATTGATTCCAATACTATATTGGTGATCATAGAATAAAAGGAAAATTCTTGTTTCTCATCCATTATGAAAGAAACAAAGCAAAAGGCAAAAACATGGGTGTGATCAGAATCAATCACAGAAAGAAAACTAAAAAGAATTGGATCGATCCAATTTCAGGCTGTACATGATCAAGAACATATGATCAAGATCAATAAATTTGTACGGCAACGTGGATCAAACTTGTCCACGGCACATGAAGCTGAATTGTGGAGAAGAACTCTTATTAAAAATTAAAAAAAAAAACAAAAAAAAAAAAGAGAAGAAAGAGGACAATAAGATAGCATGAGAACAATCACATGCTTTCCTTTTCTCCATCTCCTTTAATTTTCCATAAGCATCACCCACCAATCATTGCTGAGAATATATACAAAATTCCATGAGCCCCGCAGCATAACCAACAAGTGGATGCCAACACATTGCTTTGTTATCCAATTAACTATTTCCACATCATCAATGAATTTAACAATAATAATAAACAAACCCAATTATTTATTTATCTGGATGGCAAGTACAGTCGTGTATTGTGCAGTATAACGGCCTCGCAAGGAAAGATGAGGGAGGCAACAGCAGCTTCCGCCATACTAACTTCCTTCTTCCTATTTATAAACTTAGATGCCATGCATGCATGCACATGAAAATACATATCATGAGATTTATATATAAATTCTATGAACATGCAAATTTGCGAGATTTAATCTCAATCAACCCGGTAAATCCTAGTCTAACTCAATCGAATTAACATTATTTTTTTAAAAAAAATAGTTAAATTAAATCAATAATTTGAAGATTTTTTTATACTAGTTCTTAGATCTGATAAACATGATGATGATATTTATATATGTTTTTTTTTACAAGATTACATGATATTAATTTTCGACTACATAGCTACAGAAACATAGATTCTTTGTCTTCACTGTGTTTTATTCCTTAAAAAAAAAAAAAGCACAATCATGTAAGAAAACATTACAAAATAATTAAAACGACAATGGCTTTATATGATTTGTTGAAAAGCTATATATTATGTTTGGTGAAAAGCTAAGAATCCATGACCAGTGAGTAAATTTTTTAACTCAACTTGCACGTTTGAAACGACATCGATCCTACAATGTATATATATCCCATATATAATCAAAATTAAAACATCAAACATATACATATTATCATGATTAATTAGCAAAAGATGGTCTACCTACTGCCATGGCTGACGTGCAAGATCAATACTAGAAGCACCAAACTCTTGCTAAAGTACCCTCATAAATATGATTACATTGCACACAAAACATGCAAAAGGTTATGCATTTGAGGTGACCTAATTACACTAATATACATTTTAAAAAAAAATGCCTTGATTTTTAAGCAAGTTAATTGTTAAGATGATTGGAATTACACGCCAAGTCTAGTATTTTTCCTTTATAATCTATGATTAAACGTGAGATATAATTGATTTTTTGGTGGTTTAAATGATGTTTAGATGCCTTCTAATGTTGTTTGCTTGGACAAGCAAAGCCTATCACTCTTTTCTTTTATTTTACTTGTGACTCTAAAATACTCTTTCATGTTAATTATGGATTATATGTTCATATTTGATTAGTTTTTTGGAATAAAAAGAATGAATATAGATAAACAGAAACATGTTTGATCGAAAAAACATAAATAATTTTAAAATAAATTAATTTCTATTGTTTTACAATAAATGGAGATAAATTCGTTTTTGGCCGGCCCTCAACAAATTATAGTTAACAAAGCTGCCAACAATAAAGCCAAATTAACATGCTCTTAAATAGGTTTTAGAATTTATTATCAAATATATATATGTACAAGTTGTCCACTAACAATATATTAATTTAATCAATCAGAGGTGAATGTCATGCATGATGCAATCACTGACCAAATAAAGGAGGTCTTTCTTCTTTCTTTTTTTTTAATTATTATTCGAAATAGAAATCATATAAAATAATTAATAAACTTCAAAGATGGAACTCAAGCCAAGTCACCCACTCCATATTGTTTTAAGAGAAATTAAAAGCTTGAGTTAGCGGCGAGAAAAAATCAAAAAACTAAAAAAAAATAATTAAAAAAACCAAATAGTAAAAAAAACTGATAATAATTTTGAAAAAACTAACCGGTTCGATTTAGTTTTAGTTTTATAAACCTGAAGCTGAAAAAACTGAATCGAACCAAAAACAAAAAAACCAGAAAAAACTGAGTCAAACCAGAAAAAAAACCGAGTCAAACCAGTTTGAACCAGTTCTTGTCCTAAAAAATCAAATTAAAATCAATTAGTTTGAACCGATATTGATTCGATTTCAGTTTTTTTAAAATTCATTTTAATTATTAATTTTTTAATAAAAATTAAACCAAACAAAAAACAATCATCACCCCCGTTTAAGTTAAGTTAATTGATGCTGTCTCCTTCCACATTTAACTTGTTGCAAAAGATTTAAAGCCCATAGGATGCATTAATCCCTTGTTTATTTTAACCCAATTGAATTCACCTTTGACTCCGTAGATTATTCAGATAACATAATTTTATCATTTTCAATTTCCAAATATTCTTCCATGCTTGGTGTGATGAATGACGAGCAACTTTAACATAAATTCGACGCTCAAAACACTATAAATATTAACACCTAGAATCAAGAACAAAACTCTATTTAGGCCAATGCAAGTGATTAATTAACACTTTGCGGAGGCTAAATATATATGGCATAGAAAGCTTAAATTTCAAAGACACGAGAGTACTAAAGAGGTTTGTTCACAAGTTTGGAAGGATCCAACCAACAAAATCTTGAGTAATTGAGATTATTAACTACTCCTAGCCCCTTTTTGTAATGTAAAGATTAACTTATTCTAGCTATACTGATATAATTAAGGAGAAAACCACTTTTATAAATTATAAAATAAAATGATAAATAATTTTAAGAGATATAGTTAAACTGATCAGGTTTTAAATTTACTCTAAAGATTATCAGTTTGAGTCTTTTAAATTTTAAAATTATTAAAAATTTATATAATTATTAATTTTAAAATTAATAAAATTAATTAAGGTAGGTATAAATTGATTTAAATATTCATATTAATAATAATAAAAATAAATAAATGAAGTAATAATGAATGGAAATACGTAGATATATATAAGAGACGGATAGTTAGAACATTGGGACTGGAGAACTAGAAGCAAAGGTAAGGACGCGTGGTTAGCCGTGACTTGCTTTTATAAGTCTCCCCCTTCCCCGCTTCTCCCTCTCATTTCTTCTCACCCGCCCCTCTCCTCTCCCTTCTCTCTCCCTTATCTATATCGTTACCGCCAGCACCCTCCTCCACAACCGCCGCCGCTGCCCAATCTTCAAAACTCTATTGTCACAATCTTCAAAAGGTATTCTTTTTCTTGCTTCACGTTCTTTGCCAAGAAGCACTTGTCATTGGCATGTATTTCCTTTCATCCCCCTACCCCCAACCCGCCGACGCCTCCTCCATCACCACTACCGCTCTTTGGTCTTAACATAGCAAATTATGTTGTCGCAATTTTTTTCATTTTCTTGAAAGGTATGCCCGAAAAAAATAAAATCTTTAGCTTACAATAATTACTTTTGCCATGTTATTTCGTTTCAGGCGATAAAGAACCAGGGACGGCATTACTAATGGCAAGCAACCAATCAAACTGTGACGTGTTATCGCAACAAGAACCAAACCAGCAAAGAAAGAAACGCAGAAAACTGACTCATGAAACGACAGGGAGTCACCTTCAAAACGACGGCACTGGCAAGACCAAAAACCAGCCTACAGTGAGGTGGCGAACAGACACAGCGAGGCGGATCTATTCGTCGAAGCTTCTAGAGGCTCTGCGTCGATCAAGCCGGATAACTTCTCCTCGGGGTGAGAAGACTCGAGAAGTCCGGGAAACCGCTGACAGAGTCCTCGCGGTGGCCGCGCGAGGAAAAACACGGTGGAGCCGCGCGATTCTAGCGAAACGCGCGCGGTTGTTGAGAGTGAGGAAGGTGAAGAAACAGAAGGTGGCTCGTGATCGCAAGTCAACGGGGAGCGAGAAGAGGAGGGAGTTACCACCGGTGGAGAAGAGGGTGAGGGTTTTGAGCCGGTTAGTCCCTGGTTGCAGGAAAGTCTCGTTTGTGAATCTTTTAGAGGAAGCGAGTGATTATATTGCGGCTTTGGAGATGCAAATTAAGGTTATGACCAATCTTAGTGAAATTCTCACCGTCGCTGGCGGAGGAGGAGGCGGTGGCGGCTCGTCAGGTTGAGAGCGAGGAGACAGATATACTAGAGATTGTTAGTTATGCCAGGTGTCCATTATAATTAATTTCTTTTTGCTTTTTGTTTTTCTTAAATATTTTAAATTTGTCTTTTTTTTCCCCTTCTATTAACATTAATTCATGATGTTATTGTATATACCACCTTATTATTATTATTTTTCTAGCCTTAATCTTCCCTTTTTCTTATTAATTAATTATTAGTAATTGTCTTGGAATGGAATATTGCCAGCTAATTCTTCTGGTATTTAAATGAAAGGCGGGCTAAATATACAATTTTTAACATATAGTAGTAGAATTTTTTTATCTTGGTATAGCTATTATTTGTTTTTTTAAAAAAAGGAAAGTAGACTTGAAATAATGTGTGAAAATAAATATGAGATGCACCACTATACAGTAAAATAAAATAAAATAAAATAAAAAAGAGATAATAAACTGTAACATATAGTAGTAGAAATGAAGTCCTAATTAAGTTGATTTTTGAGGGAAGAGGGGATAAAATGATAGAAAACCCCAAAAAAAACAAGAAAGGTGATAGAAAAGGCCAAGTCTCTTCTAGCTAAAGACCAGCACACACTAAACCTCATGCCATGTGCCTTGATGGACCTACACATTCTCAAGTGCCACCCACCATTGCAAATTCAAAACCCATGCCATTTTCCAAATTAAACTGCCCTCTTAGTTACGTGTTTTGAAGATCGGTTAGGTTTTAAAATTTATTAAAATAATATTTTTTTTATTTTTACAAATTATTTTTTATATCAATTCATTAAAATGATCTAAAATCACTAAAAATATATTAATTTAAAATAAATAAATAAATAAAATTAAACTTTTTTAAAACTATATTTAAAACACAAAAACAAACCGAAATTTAATATTTTTACATTTAGTCATAGTTTTGATGTCAAAGAGACAGAGATGGCGGAAGCAGATGAAACATGTTCTCATGCGTCTCCTGTTTTAAAATAATAAAGATTGATTCAGAAATAATACCATGGATACAGATTAGATTCGTTTTGTGTTCTTGCTTTTACTTTTCTAAACAAACATGTTTATATTATTTTTGTGCATGTTTCTTCTTTTGTTGTGACAGTAACCAAACACGGTATTAGTTTGAAATCAAATTAAAATTAAAAAAAAACTAATCGTAATTAACATGTAATTAAATCAATCCAAATTAAACCATTCCAATAAAAAAAAGGAACTGAATGTTTGCATCCACGTATGTGGTGCCAAGAACAAAGACAATATTGTGGTCTAAGACAATAACGTCCACCGACCAGACCCTCCTCTTGTCGGGCCCTTGTTAAGAAGCCACATCATTTTCTTTGTATAAAAGCTAACACGTGTGCCAAGGCTAAAACCCAGTTGTCAAGTTCAGTAGGAACATGTGGATACTTAGACCAAATTAATTAACAGCTTAATTAACTGGTACTTATCAAAATAAGGGTTAAGTAGCTGATATTTTTTTGTTTAACTAATTAAATTTTTAGTTTATTTTAAAATAAATTTATTTTTAAAAAATTACTTGTTTGAGTTTTATAAATCTTAAAATTATTAAAAATTTATATGATTATTAATTTAAAAACCATGAATATCTACATTAATCTTAAAACAAGAAACGGGGGTTAAAAAGAGCTAATAATAAATTGCAATGGTGAAAGATTGAAATATATATGGACGAAGGAGCACGCTTGTTCTTCTTCTGTGGGCTGCATTTCTTTCTTGGGAAACAAATCACAGATTACATTTGTTTTTATTGAATTATGTCACGTACGCCCACAAATTATCACATGTATCCATGTGCTTTCATTTAAGAAGCTAGCTACTTGTTTTTCCCCCCCTTTCGTTTGCTTCTTGATTAATCAACATCGATCTACCTGGCCTAGGAGGAGGACGACGATTGTGTGCGTGTGCGTGTGCGTGTGCGTGCTTGAAAATGTGGAGGAGTATAAATGGTGGCAGGAGGAGGGCAGGGTTTTTTCGTTAGTAGTTTGGTAGGTCTCCATTCAAATGAGAAATGAGTTTTCATGAGCACGTTGAAATATAATACGATTACTTTAGATCCCGTGATTGAATCAAATATTTCTCTGAATCTAATAAAAAATATTTAGGTCATATAAACCAAGCTTTTGAAAACTTAATGAATCCCAATTTCAACATATAAAAATTCAAGATTATTTACGAGTATAATTACGGTTATGTTTTAAAGTATTTTTTATTTAAAAATATATCAAAATGATCTGAAAACATTAAAAATATATTAATTTAAAATACTTCAAAAATATTTTTAAAATATAAATACAAAGAAGATAGTATAGTGTTAGATGATATTGTAAGGATATATTTTTCATATTGTTTAATTAAGAAAGTTGATCCTGATTGATCGACAAAAATTAGTTTATAATTAAATATTATTCATCATTGAATAAAAAAGACTTAAATGATCCAAGAAACACCGCCTACGAGCATTTGTTTCAATCTGTCGAGGACTTTTGCTCTTGATGAAACGTTTTAAATGAGCAGCCATGAACCTGATTTTTCAAGAGAAAGGGAAAAATTAAAGAAATTGATGCGGGTGATTCAGCCCCTCTGGACACCATGGATAAAAAAAACATACAGAAATCTTGGACACCAAAAAAGAATTGTTTCCCTTCCAAGTAAAGCTTTGTAATATTGTTCAACCACTCAAAACTAGTATATAATATATATATTATATAACAAGAATGATATTTTTACTAAACATTAGCTTAGATTTTAAATAAATTCTCTTGAATGTTTCATGTTTCTCTATTAATTTGTGGTCTGATTAGGTGGGAAAAACTAAGCCCGCATTCATGTTGTTGTCGGTGCCCAGACATATAGCTACATGCACATCTCATTTCTTTTATTGCTCTCTGAAAGAGAAGAAGCTTCAATTAATGGAGTTGGGATCCTCAACACTGAAGCCATGCATTAAAAATAAGATTGATCTTCCTCTCCTTGTCATTTCCTTACATGCTCTTCTTCTTCTTCTTTTTTAAAGAATTCCTTACAAGGCAACATTATGTGGGATTCACGCTGCAAAATCATTAATGCCTAGTGATAGGGTCATGGGGTCTAGGAAAGGCCTCTCAATATTATGGTTTGATTCCATCATGAATTTCAACATGTTGCGCAATCAATCACCATTATTGTGATCAAAAGCAATATTGTCTCAGAAATTTCTGCTAATGGGGCTAGCCGTCCACACACACCTCTCTCTCTCTCTCTCTCTGAATATTTTTAGCTATAAGCCAGTAGGGTGGTGGTAATTATGCTTAGCTCACACAAGTTGAAAAACTACACTTGTCTAAAATGGAGATTGCTGATACGTAAAACCTTTCGAATGGTGAAAGGGCATGTCAATATGCTTTCAGTATAGATCCTTTCAAGTTGAAGAAGATGCTCAAAACAGGCAGGGAGATTTCATTTTCAGGCTCCCTTTTACTGCTAAAATGGTGACACATGTAGCAGCTCCTCGACATGCTACATATCGTTTTCTTATAGAGGCGCCAAATTCTGACATGGTGGAGCAAAGGCAGCACCTAAATCACTTTTCTGGGAGCCCAGTACTGACTCCTGACATGTCTTGATCGGAAGAAGAGGTGCATATTCTCTTGGATTATGAAACATTCTTATTTCCAGTGTTGTAAAACCCATCGACAATATTGAGTTTTATTTCGAATTAATTTTTTATATCACAAAGGGTTTTGCTTTTAAAAATTATATCTTTTAAATCGACTCTCCAATCTTTAAGTTCACCTATCTAATCCATGTTCCATGATCCTGGCTTTGGATAAATCTTGAATTGGTTCTTGTTATATCCCTTGTCTTTTCAATATATATATATATATATATATATATATATATATATATATATATATATATATATATTTACTATTATGAGTGAAGATTTTGCATTAAGGACATAATTTGACATCTCCATGTATATATAGTTGCCATTCCCATGACTTTGACGATAAACCAACATTGCATGTGCCTCAATAGTTAGAAAGCTCAATCCAACTTTTGACATGGCCTAGTGGGGGAACAATTTACTAACTTATATATTTAACTCAAGAGTTATACAATTCTAATCTAGATTTGGTAGAGCAATCAATCAAAATTATGATTACAAAACATAACCATGAATTGGGATTAGATAACTATTATTTTCTTTCTTTTCATAACCAGGATTTTCTTTCCTTTCGTAACCAGGATGGATGAATTTTTTATTTTCTTAGATATTTTCGTATTAATTCTTACTCCTAAATCTATTTCTTAGCTAGGATCTATCTGGATATAGATTTAATTAAACAAATCTCTTTTAAATTTTATTTTATTTTAATAATGTAAGTAAGAATATTTTTTAAATTTATTTTTTAAAACTGTGACCACGAAAAACACGCATTCCATGGTTTTACAAACAAAACAATCTAGATTTTTTTTAAAAAAAAGAAGAAGAAGAAGAAAAAGAAGAAAAGAGAGAGGAAATCCACTTTCAAGGTGGCATGGTCCAACCTTGAGACAAGGAAAGGCCCCAACAACACTAGGTATGTTGGGTTGGGTTAGGCCTTAAACAGTGAGAAAGAACCAACGTTTTTGGAATTTAGGTAATTGGTAGAAGAGAGGGGGACCAAAGCTTGTCTTCATCAATGGATGGTTCCCTTTTTTCTGTAAGAAATTTAGTTGTTGGGGTTGGCATTTGTGTTCCCATGGCTATTCCACACATGCGGCGGCTACATGGTTGCACGCTGCATCCAATCCCTCCTCCCTTCATGGCTTGACCAGTCAAGATCCAAGCACCATTTCACACTATATGATTCAGAGAGCCAAAGGAGGTCAAAATTAGCCCATCCTCCTTACTGCTGTGATCCAATTAAATCCTAAATAAAATTAATTTTGAAATAAAAACTGATTTTATATGGATACTGCATTGAAAACTGTTTCTCGAAACAGTAGCTGCACAATCCTAAATACACGCATTTTATGAGCCCAGGAACCTCTTCATCTCGTTTTCATGATATTGTTTTTTATTTCTATGATTAAATAAAACAAATGATTTACTTTTAAATAAAAAAAACTAGCAATTTTTGCATGTTGAAACAGTTTGATTTTCATGAATGCAATTACGATGACTCAGTACTCTATATATGTTGTTAGGATGAACACTGTGTAAGACAAGCAAGCAACAGGAGAGTAAAATATTTGTGAAATTAAGAAGATAATGACTGTAGACAAGTTAAGTGTGTTTATTATTTGACATGAATAGACTAGGATATTGAAGGAAACTAATGTGTTGTTTTGAAAGCAAGTGAAACATGTGGTTGGGATTTTGAGCAAATATTAGAAAGGATTGAGAAAAAATTGGAAAAAAAAACTGATGAATATTGAATTAATTTCTTTTTCAAGTAGTAATTATCATTCACGCTTTTTTTTATCATCGAACATCGATTTAATTATAAATATCAAGCTATTATTTGGAGCACAAGAGTTATTTTAACAAGCTCTGGAATTGTTTTGTTTCAGCTGCTTGAGATGGAGTTTAGGGTTTACACCAATAGTTCTTGTAATTGGCAATACATTAATTAAACCATTCTGAGTTATTGTTGTATTTATTTTGATGAGAAAAGTAAAACAAGTTACTACGTACTAATTGCATCCATTAATTATCCCTTAATTCTATCAGAGATAATTTATAATTGCATGTATCTTTTGTTTCTTCAAACCTCAATAAAAAGAAATCTTGATGGTATATAGTCAAATGATCAAGTAGATAGCCTTTATAAGTTGATAATAGCACAGTGATTAATCAGTGGGTATAAAACGAGTATTATGAGATCAAAACTAGTCAGAAAAAAGAAAAAGAAAAAAGATTGCACATTTCATGAAACCTAGACTCTTTGCAACCGCAATTGCATGCAAGAATGTTAACGACAAACACCTTGTAATCCTCCAAATGACAGATGATTTCGACATTTATTTGGCTTTCACAGGTTCAGCTCTAGGCCTCCACAGCCCCAACCTGTACTTGTGAGCATATTTCAATATCAGCTTCCTCTGTGAAACCAAAATCAGAAGTTAGAATTCATGACCCTAGGCACTTCGATTTCACAGGTAATTCTCAAAAAAGTCCATTGATTTAAACATCTCTTAGAGGAGAACGCAAATTTCTACACGCTAAACACTCTGTGATCATCCACCACATTATATCAAAGATTAACACAGACAATCCTTACCCTATTCTCATATTTACTTTCCCAATTCTCACAGAAAATTGAACAATTACTAGTGTCAATGCACCATAGTGAATACCCAGCAGAACATTATCAAACTAGAAACGTTAACAGGTAAGAGTGGTTAGTTAAACCACGCATCTGATATTATGTAGAGATAATATTTTGGAATAAATCCAAGAGCTGCAGGACATCATCATCAAATAGAGGCTACATGAGTAATAACTTGAAATGAGATATCAGCTATAGCATGGAATCATGATTACTTGAGCTAGTAACAATTCCAATAAAACTGTGACTAGAGAATTTCATCATGAAAATATAAAATTACAAGAACTCAATATTGTCAGAATCTAAGCAAACACAAACATGCACATTACAAACCAAGTTTGGGATTGAGAATAATTACCTGTTGACAAGGAATGCCTAGTTTCTTGAGCTTTAAAGTCCGAGTAACAAGAAGCTTGTGAAAGTCACCAATTTCAGATTCAAGCTTGGCCACATGGGCTTCAACTCCTTTCCCTATTCCATTTAGAAACTCTGGAATTCCAACTTTCACTGCAATGAAAACAACATAACAGCAACAACAATCTCCAAGCTCAGACTCTTATTAATTGCAAAGAAAGAAATCAAAGAAAGAGATGCATACAACAGAAAATATACAAAAACATCATTGTTCCAACAACACATCCACCGAAGATCGAATCTTTCAAAACTCAATTCCATTTTAATCTCTTACTAACACTTGAAAAAAAAAAATATATTCTTTTTTCCCAATTTCCACCTGTAAGCTAATTAGCCAGATCCTGTTTACATGAAATCAAGTTTCCTCCAGTTTACACACGCGCATTATAAAAAAAATCGAAACTTCAGGAGCAACAAAGGAGAGACAAGAAAATTAAAGCAAAACCTACTAATATATTCCCATTTCCAATCCAAGAAACTAAAAATCATTAACAAAAAATCAGCTCAAGAACATGAACTTAGCTAAGGATTACACTGAAAAGAGAAGAACCAATTAAAGGAAATGTTACCGAGGTAACGAGAAGAGGATTTGGAGAAGAATCTAGAGAAACCAGGTGTAGAAATTGCTTGTTGTGTTGGGATTGAAACTGCCCCTTTTGTGTTTGTGATTATCTGCCTCCATGCCATTGCCATCTTGAATCCCTGTTTGTAAAGCTGCTCTGGGGTTTTTGGGTTTCAGCAGAGGGGCTGGTGTCCAGGACTTTGATTGTGTTTTGTTAACTTAGAAACGACGGTCATCAAGTTTACAGGCGACAGGTCGTTCATGTCAATAAACAAAAAAAGGGTAAAATCACCACATGATTAAACCCATCAATTTTAATCAACTATCTAAGAAATTTTAGGAGTATCATTCTTGCCAAATTCCTACCACAAATCTAGAGAAAATTATAATCTACTCCCTATTTGTTTTGTAAATTTATAAGCTAACCCTTTTGTTTTTAAAAATCATAAGTTAGTCTCTTTTTCACTATAAATCTTTTTAAACATCCAAATTTGTCTAGAAAAGTTTAACTAAAGTTTGACTGTTAAATATTTTTAAATGTCCAGATTTTCATTTTTAAATGTAATTTTGATTCTGTTCGTTGTAGGTAAGATTGAGAATTTTAACTAGAAATAAAGTACATTTTATGAAGAAAAAAATTAGGATTCAATGTAAGGTTTTTTAAACTAGAGGGATCTGTTAACTAATTGATTCTTTAAATATTAAAACATAATTAATTTATTTATAAATAAATGTCAGTTAACTTTACAAGATTTTTTTATTATTGGTAAGAGTATTCTATAGTCATTAAAAAAAAAAAGGATCCCAATCCATTCTGCATAAAGATTTAGAGAAGGAAAGTCATAAAAAAATTCATTATTTTGTCACTAATTATAACATAAATAGCATAGGTTATTTTTTTTCATTGATTTGATAAATCCTATAGTCATCTAGAAATGAATTCCAATCCATATTTATCTTGCCTTCTAATTAACTCATGGAAGTCTACTAATTAGAATAAATTCTAAAATGTGTAGGCATTGCACTCTGGACTCCCAGTTTTTTTTCTAGTTATTAAACTTTTTATTAGGGTGATTTCATTATTTCATGGCCAGGCCAATTGCTTCAAATTTATTATTGATGAATAACAAAATTATAAAAGAGAGGATGAGATTAAAAAGTTGAATAAAATAAATGAAAATTCTGAAATTATATTAAAAAAAATATTTTATTTTATATATTTTTCAAATTATAAACTTAACTATTCTTTAAATGTTTTAAAATTTAATTTTAATTAAAAACTTTATTTTTTTTAATTTTTAGTTTGGGAATAAAAGAGAAAATTGCTTGATTTATGTGCTAGACAAAAAAAAAAAAACTCGATCGATACTGATTTTACAGAAAGGGGTTACAAGGAAAAGCATTCTTTTCAAGGAGTCAAAAAGTTAAAGCTCTACGACAACACAAATTGCCTTTTTTACAGAATCACCCCTTGACCCAATAGCGTGGCCATCGCCCATTGGCTACCCCGTACTCTTTAAAAAAGAAAACAGAAAAAAATCATCAACCCCAACCTCACGTGCCTCACGTGCTTCTCCACTCTTCAACAATCAAATCTTAACAAGCCAACCACCACCATACTGTTTAAACCCGTCACCATACTCCTCCCCTGCTAACGTCACTTTCCGGCACCTACAGCACCAAGAACATTCTGGAAACTTCTTCACGACAAGCAAGAACTTTCTTTCCTAAACAGTGCAACCACAGAAGAGAAGGTATAAAGCCAACATGGAGATAAGAGCAACCGACTCAAAAGCAGTGACGAAGCTCCAAACCACATCATCCACGATCGAGAAGTCAAGCTCCGGCCACCTCATCAACCGTCGTGTGACCCACCAGCTAGATGGGCTTGCTGTTAACTGCGACGGCCACCACCGGAGGACGGAGAATGAAGATAACCAGAGAGAAGAAGTGAAGAAAGATAAGTCAAGACCTAGCCACTGTCGGAATGCTGACGTGGACCACCTCCCCGCCATTAACGCGGTCCTGTCTTGATTAACGGCTCTCTAGGTCTACAGTAAACGGATGTTTCTTTCTCCAAAAAGAGAGAGTGTGTGATTCTATCAGGTAGTAGTGAAATGGGGGATTTTTATGGGTGTAATGTTAAGAGGTGTTCTTGTTTATATGAGATCGGGATTTTGGAGGACCCACATAACTTGCTGATCTTCATCGCATATTTGTCGCATACGACTCTGTTCCACATAAACAAAACTCAATTTCGGTCTCAAATGTGATTTTAAATTGGCGGTCATCATACCCATTAAAAATCTATGTTATAGATAGAAATGTGAGGTCACTTATACCCTGTTTGGGAATGCAGAACTGTATTCATCAAAAATTATTTATTTTTATTAAATTTTATTTTTTATATATTTTTAAATTATTTTGATGTGTAAATATTAATAATAATTTTTTAAAAAATATATCATTTTAATATATTTTAAAATAAAAAATAATTTAAACGGTAATAACTACCATGTTTTCAAACATATTTTAACTTTAATATGTTAAAATTTCAACCCAGTTTAATATAAAACTTGACTTTGATGCATGATGTGTTTGGAATAGCTTTTGTTTTTATTTTTATGTGATTGTAGCTTGAAAAATATATATAAAATTAATAATTTTTATAGTGTTTTTTTTTATGTTTTGATGTATTGATTTTAAAAATAAAAAAAAATTAACATTATTTTAACAATAAAAATCTATCTTAAAAATCATTGAATATTACAAAATTTCAAATCATCGAATATTAATCTACAAAGCTAGACCGAGTTTCATTCCAGTGCGTAAAAATATCCCCATATCAAGGTACGAAACACGATAATCACTTGTCTCTGACGTTGATAGAGATGACAAAGCGAAAAATATACAGGAGTCAACTAAAGCCAAGATGAAAAGGTTCAGGGATGAAAATAAAAATAAAGTAAGAGAAATAGGCTTACAAATAAAATAAGTAAACATCTCAGAGGGGCCTAATTGAAAGAACCCTTAAATATGAAGCTGAAATTGATTTATGGAAAAATATATTCGGTAGCGCTTAAAAATAGGTAGGATTTTTCAAACTTGTGTGGCCATGGATATTTTAAGGAAGTGTTTGTTCTCGTGGTTTAATATATTTTTAAATTATTTTTTAGTTAAAAAAATATTAAATTAATATTTTTTATTTTTTTATTTTGATTTTCTGCTGTATAATATATAAAAAAAAAATATTATTTTAATTTATTTTCAGTTGAAAAATACTTTTACAAAAATACATTCCATTACAAAACACACACTAAATTCTCCCTACTAGCAAAATGGAGTAGTTTTTCATTGTCAATAATAAAAACAATAATTATGGAGGCCAGCAAGAGACAAGAAATTATGGTAACTATATCTAGCTTCTTTGCCAAACACCACAAGACAATTAAATAATTGTTTGATTCTGAAATGAAATGAGAACTAGTGGATGGGCACTGTTCAAATAAAATAAATCTTAGTTATTTGAATTATTTAAACCAATTCTAGTAATAAATTCTTAAAAATTCTAAAGAATGAAAATTATTCAATTTTTGGATAATACTTCTTATTATTTTATTATTTATGAATTGTTTAAATTAATGGGCTCATATTTTTTTCTAAACAAGTGAAGAATTTTCGGCTTGAATATGATTTTACTAATAATCAATGTATTTTTTTTAATATTTTAGGTAAAAAGTTTAATGTGGTAAAAAATTCTAATAATTTATACGATAACATGACTCTACTAGTCCGGTATAATATCATGTTATTCTAGTCAATAGACATAAGTCAACATCCATAAACTTGGATGTAGCGCCCGAGCCCAGTCGTTAGGCACAAGTTCTGTGCCCCATGGGCTCGGGCTATACACTCGAGCTTAGGCACTAGGGGCACGCTCAATGCTCCATAGGCTTGGGCGTGCTCCACATTTTAGTTTTTTTGGACTTGAATCTAAATTTTTTTTTTCAAACCTAAAATTTTTAACTTGAATCCTACTTACCGTAGATTTCTAGATGTACAAGAGTATTTTAAAGTTTATTATATTTCTATCTAGGTGAATTTGAACGTAACGCCTGAGCGCAGTTGCTGGTATTAAGGTTGTTAAAATCACGTTTTGACTCGTAAAATCATATAATTTTACGAGTCAAAACATATATTACGAGTTGAATCGGTTGAAAAAATCAAAAATAAATAAAATCAAGTTGAAATTATGTAAAATCATAAAAATCAGATAAAATAGTATAAAATCGCGATACCAAGACCGATTGTACTATTTCAATAGAATTGCTTCACTGAAAGTTTCCATGTCCACCTGTCAGACGCCTATTGGAATTTGCTTTTCCCATTCACGTGACTCTTCAGTCTTCGGACTTCGCTTCGATCTTCAGATTAAGTTAATTTAATGATCCCATCCCATTCACGTCTGCTTCGGTCTTCCACCTGTCAGGCTGCCTCATCATTGCTTCCTGCAATTTACTGAATAGCCTATCACAGACCTGAAAACATGATTGGATGTGATGTTCAGCAAAATAGCGTAAGAGCACGTAAGCAAGAAGAAGAACTAAACTGCTTCATAAAAGTAGTGGAAAATGATTTTCATAGAAAATGGATTTATGAAAGGCAAATTACTTTTTAATATTTGGTGATATTATAACATATAAGTTAAAAAATATTTTTAAATATTTAATAATATCATAAAATAAAAAATAAGTTAAAAAATAATTTATTAAGTTAGATAATGTCATAAATATTTGATGTATTTTGTATTTTAAGATGCTTGAACTATATATGAATTTTTATTTGAATTCTTGAAATATATATGAAGTTTTATTTGAAACATGTTTTTTAATGTGCTTGAATTATGTATAAATTTTTATTTAAAACATGAATTTTTTTAATGTATTTCAAAATTCCTTACGATTTTACGATCCGTTTTTACGATTCGATTTTGTGAACGGCTTTCCGTTTCGTTCTAAAATCGCGATTTTAACAATCTTGGCTGATATTATTCTGTGCAATACATTACAAGGCAAATAATGGCAATAAATAAATTTAAAAACAATAACGGAGTCTTTATGCAAAATCTTTTCAACAATTTAATGTATATATAAAAAATATTGCAATGTGCACAATTACACTTAACATTAAACCTTAAGAAACACTTAAGTACATTTCAGACAATATTTTTCTTAAAATAATGATATGAAGATCTTTTACTTGAAAACGAAACATTTCTAGGACTGTTACATTTAGTGCAGGCAGCCTTTGAAAGAGGGAAGGAAGGTATGTTGAGCAGCTTCATCCTCCCATTCCAGCCTTCTCCACCAATCTTCCCATCCCTGAATGACAATTCTATGTTCCTTCGCACTGTTAGAATTAAGGGGAAGCTTCCTCAGATTGGGGCAATCATCAACAAAGATTTCCTTCAGAGATGGAAAAGGCAGGGCAGCAGGATAGATGACCTTCAATTTTGGCAGGGAAACTAACCGAAGAAATTCGAGTTTTTCGAACACTGTGAGATTCCTTTGACCCGATTTCTCTTGTCGAATGATCTCTTCCATTCTAGAACATCTTGATATCTTGAGAAACTTGATGTTTGGAGCAAGAGTTAGCCATGTCAAGTCCTCCAATTTTGAACAGTTGATTATAGACACTCGGCGGAGGCTGCTGAAGCTTGTTTCGCTCGTGATGGAGGAGTTGTTGATGCTCAGGTCTTTCAGGTTACTGCAGTCAATGAACTCAAGGTCATCTAGACGGTTCATACCTTCGAGAAGTGATATGTCAAGTGACCTCGCATGCTGAAATTCTTGGAGGGACAGTGCTTGGGTGGCGGTCAGGAACTTGTCGAAGCTTGCAAATGTTTGCAGAGAATACTGGCTTCTTATGGTGATCGTCAACAGATTCAAATGCTCCAGGCACTGCAAATCCCTTGCCAAGGATCCGGGTCCACCTGTCTGGACACCATCTCCGACAACTCTATCAGAAGAAGCGCAACGAGCCATTCTCAATACTGTCAAGCTTGAGAAGTTAGATATCACTTGCATTGGAATCGTGCGGAGTTCATAAGTATGCTCCAAGTTCAAACATTTCAGCTTCACCAAGTTCTTCAGCTGAACTGGCAGCTGCCTTATTCCTGTCTTTGATAGATTCAGATACTGTAGAGAAACTAACTTCAAAATTCCTGACGGAAATTCAGTTATTTCTCTATTTTCGGACAGGTCCAGGACTTTCAGAGAAAGCATGAATTGAAAGAAAGTATCACTAATCATCTTCAAATTATTTTTTTTAAGAAACAAAGTTACCAGATCATTGCATCTAGGTGCTTGTGATAGATTCTGAATGTTGTTAACCATCAGAGACACCCTTCTCACCACTTCCCATTTTCCAACCTCTGGTGCATCGGCTAACTGAGTCCCGGCCTCGACCAAATAAACTGGGTTCTCCTTCCTGCTATCTATCCACAGAGCCATATCGCGAATCACTTGATGCATTTTCACATCTCTGCCTTCATCTTCCAGTAAGCATGCTTGTGTAAGAATGTCAATGATGTTGTGACCTTCAGTTCTAGCCTCGTAGGCATCACTATATGCACCCAAGAATCCCTCCCCAATCCAGTAATCTATCAGGTCTGACTTATTTATGTTAAAGCCTTCTGGGAACAAAGCACAATAGAAAAAACAAGATCTAACCTTGTCACTTCGAAGACTATCGTAGCCAAACTTCAGCAGAACAAAGTCCCGATAGGGAGTGCGTGAAAATTCTGCTGTGGCCCTGCTCAAGGCCTGGATGGAATGGCTCCATTCCGAGAGGGTCTTTCTGAAAGCCATTGCCCGGCCAACAGTTATAAGTGCAAGTGGTAGCCCATTGCACATTTTGGCAATAGTTTCTGCCAGCTCTGGAATCTCCGGATGAATGTTAAGTGTGTCTTCGCCAACCTTCTCTTGAAACAATTTCCAAGCTTTCTCCCATGCCAAACCACCCACTCGAATCTTCTCTTCCGCGCCCATACTGTTGCACAGCTCCTCTGAACTAGTGGTGAATACTAGCTTGGAGCCATTTTCTCTAGAAGGAACTCCAACTTCAGCTAGATCAACTGGCTTCCACAAATCATCCACCAACAACACAAACTTCTTTTGGCTCAGAACAGAAGAGACCTCCCTAGCTTTCTCTTGAAAACTTTTACCCTTCCATCTATCTTCAAGAAATCCTATTTCCTTACCAATATCACCTTGGATTCTTTCAGAGTTAGGGTCCTGGGATGCCACCACCCATATAACGAAATCAAATGGGAGCTTTGAGCTGAGCAAGTTATTGCTGACTTGAGTCAGGAGAGCAGTCTTGCCTACACCTCCTGGTCCATATATGCCAATAGTTGACTTCCCTGCTTCACATAGGCACCCCATAACTGATTCAACAGGAGAAGACACCGAGCTCAAGTGCTTCTCACCTTTTTCAATATGACCAGAAACAGCTTTCAACTTCTCATCAATTTTCTTCCCTATCTTGTACCTGGACCAGCAATTCTTAGGACAGCAGCTTCCAAAGCAGTTCTTCTGCATCTCTTGTGCGGCTTGATTCTTCAATTCATTAACTTCAGTTATCATACGTTCAACCCTTGAAACCCACCCTGTCACTTGAGATTTCATGCTTTGCACCTCGGCCATCTGCACTTTCTCTGTCAGGTCGTTCTTCAGATGCAGCAGCTCATCTATCTTAGTTTCCAAGTCGCGAAGATTTTGCTCGTAATCAATATAAACCACAGGTTCTTTAATCACATTCCACAAGAAGGTGAGCACTTCTCCTATAGGAATATTGGCCATGGTTTCAAAAGACTTGAAAATTGATGCAGGTGAAAGACTGAAAATTTTAGGTGGTTGGTGAGAAAATGGATCTTGTTGCTCTACGAAAAGAATGCATGCCTCCTTTTAATTAGAGGTTAAGACGTGAAACACGTTTGGATATTAATTTTTTTTTCAACAAGCAAGCTAAGAAAAGAAAATGCCTTGTGGTTGAATACAAACAAGGTATCAAACTTTCGGATGTTGCATCTGTTCAGCATGTAAACAGGAATCGTCGTTATTACTAAATGAAGAAAAACATTGATGGTTATTCTTCAAAAAGAAAAGTTATTGATAGCTGATCAATTGTAGGGCCTGAAAGACTACTTTACACGTTGCAGTGGAATGAATTCTCTGTCAATGCATCTCGTGTTTCATCAAATTTTGGCACTGCAAGTTGCAACAAGCTAGCTTTTCCATCAAATTTTGGCACTGCAAGTTGCAACAAGCTAGCTTTTCCAAAGCTATCTTAAATAAAGAAAAAGCTAGCAACATGTTTCTTGAGATCGAGGTCCTTAGAAATTCTGTGTGGAAAATACAGAAAGTGCAGCACTGCTAAGAGTGCATTGTTCTGTGGAGAGAATGTTAAATAAGTAAGGATATTTACACATTTGAACTACTTTCCTCCTAATATATAATTCCCAGGAATTAAGTCATAAATTTTACTAGCAAGCTTAACTAAACAATTTTTTTCTGCCTCCTTGTGCTTTCCCCTTTTTTCTTTTCATAGCGTATTTCTATGCAGGCTGCAGCCTTCAAGAAAGATGACAAGAATGTTCATCCATCTAGCATATAATGAGTAAAACTCTTTCTGCAGAACTTTTTCTTTAACAGAGAGTGAAATATTCCAACATGCATGTTTCTTTAACTTTGTTTCTTTGTTATCTGATTTGCTTTTATCAGCCCACAGGCCACATGCATGCAGCTTTCCAAATGCTACCAAACACTTTTCTTCCCATTTTCCATTTGATGTCTCTTGAGAATTTTCTTTCATGTTCTGAAAGCAAAGTCATGAGATGAAAACTGTCGATGTTGAGTCTAGGGATGACTCCAAGCAAGCAACAGTATTTAAGGTCCGCACAATCTCCTGACACTCGTTTTATTTATTCAACACATTTGAGGGCTAATTAATGCCATGGGTTTTCTCTTGGTTCAATAATTAGGTACAGATTTTCAGATGATTAGATGAACCTAGCTGTTCATGCATCCAATTGTTGGAACATTGCTAATCTTGGCCCCTTTTAAGTTTTTAAACATTAACAATATGATGAATAAATTATTAACTCTGCTCTCACCTAGTTGAAAGTTTTGATCAGGAAAAATCTTGGCAAGAACAACTACAATCATCATCATTCTTTAGCGTCATTTGTTCCATATCATTAAAGTATTTTTGAATCAGTTTATGCGCTAATTAAAGCTGATTTTTTCTTTAGTTATTTTAAAGTTATATTTAGTTGGTGTTTCAAAATAAATAAAATAAATACTGAAATAACATACATAAAATAAGTATACTTCTAGCATAATTTTAAAGCAAATTTTAATAATTTCAGAATCAATACGAAAGAGCAAACTTGTCATATGCACATGGGGCATTCAAAGATTATTCAAAGGTTTATATGAGTTTTATAATTGGTTAGTTTTCTTGATTATGAAGGGGAATAAAGGACATGAATTGATATAAAAAAAGAAGAAAGGCACTATCAAGACCAAAAGGCTCAAGCATAGCCTACCCTTGTAATTAAGAAGCTAAGGCCCAAAACTTCAAAAAACCACAGGAATAGCATAAAGTGCAGAACCTGGCAGACACTAGGTACAGCCCAAGAAACCAAAAGCAAGACAAGCTCCAAAATCCATAGCCATCACAACACCATCACACCATCTTACTTTCAAAACAAATACTTTGGCATTCGCTTATTGACCCTTTCTCTTACGTCCTCTCTCTCGACATTTCGTCGAACATAAACGTCAATCTCTCTGTTACCCTAAAAACAACAATGTCGCTGCGACCAGGTACACGAACGGAGGTGAGGAAGAAGTCGTACAAGACTGGAGTGGATGCAGATGAAGCAAGAAGGAGGAGAGAGGACAATTTACTGGAGATCAGAAAGAATAAAAGAGAAGACAATCTTTTGAAGAAAAGAAGAGAAGGTCTTTTGTTTCAGTCTCAAAGTCAGCCTTTGCTTGATGCTGCTCAACATGCTGCCAATATCGAGAAAAAGGTACTTTTTGAAATACCCATTTTGTTATTCTTTTTACTTTCGTTAGTTTTTGTGGGTTCTTGATTTCTCTTTTAAACTTGGAAAGTTGAATCTTTTGTGGGTTTAATGTGTAATATGAAATGGATAATGACAGCCCTTTTGAGTTTTCTGCTCGTTGTGATTGCTTTGTGGGGTTATTTTTATTTTAAAGAAAATTGATTTTGAATGGTTTTTGTGAAGTTAGAAACTTGAATCTGAAATGGGTTTTAGTGTATAATGAGTAATTAATTACTTGGCTTAGTTTTTGGGAATTTTATGAATTAATGAACCGAAAGATCTATTGAATAAGATTTTTTTTTGGAGGGGATTAATTATAGTGCTTATGGTCATAGAATTCCATCGCAAAAAAATGAATAGGAGACTCATTTCTTTCTGTTAAATGTTTTTGATGGATGAGAACTGCCGCGGGGGGGGGGGGGGGGGCGATAGGATTTAGAGTTTTGGACATTATTTCAATTGAAGCTGGAATCTCTACAGAAATAAATCTTGGGTCTTATATGAGTTCTCTTTTCAAGTGAGAAATGTTGTAAAATTAGGTAACTAGAGATGGATGATATTATGAAGAAGAGAGATGGGATTTTGCTCAAAGGAGGACATCCATGTCACCCTTTTTTAAGTAATTGAATTGGATTTATTTTTGTTTTGATTTCTGAGATGGGAATGGTATTTGATTGATGAGTTTGTTTAATCTCAGTTTGTTGAAATCATAATTTTGAACATATAGCATGGTGACAGGTTAATCAGAATTTGGATTTCAACTCAACTACTTAGCCCATGCTTTCCCCCCCCCCTCATGCCGATGAGAGAGGGGTTTTTCTTTGGGATAACAATTGGTTGATTTGGCTAAGACCCGTGGATTCACAAGTTAATCTATTATGGTGTTTATGCAGTCGAGGGTTTTGTTTTTGTTTCATTATGTAATGCCATGACAATTTGGGTTTATGTGAGATGAGTTTCTTTAATGCTTTAGATACACCATTAGTCTTTCCTAGAAGCTCAAAATTTTATCTTCTTATATTCAAAACTGTTTTAGTTCTTTCCTGATCTCTGCTGCCACTGGAAAATGTCTCCTCATCTCCAAGCCTTTAATTTATCAATTTATTTTATCATTGTTTGTCTTTTTTCTTCTTTCGTAATATAGAAATCTGCCCATTCATAAAAAATTAAGTATTAAAATTTAAATTTAGCCTTTGGTTTTCCTTTTCATGCTAGCCAATCAAAGATTTGATGTTTTGTGTCTAATTGTTTGTGTTGTTTGACAGTTGGAGAGTCTTCCGGTGATGGTCCAAGGAGTGTGGTCTGATGATCCTTCCTCACAATTGGAAGCAACTACTCAGTTTAGAAAGCTTTTATCTATTGGTATGTATAGGACTTATATACAGACCATACTATTCATGAAGCAATGCACCTGCTTGATTCTGACACGCCTTTACTTATTTTCCACATTGCTGAGCAGAGCGCAGTCCTCCTATAGATGATGTAATCAAAGCAGGTGTGGTCCCGCGGTTTGTGGAATTCCTTGGAAGGCACAATCTGCCTCAACTACAAGTAGGATTGTCTGCACCAATCCTCTTTTTTATTCAAGAAAATCAACTTGTTTGAAGATTACTAATCTTGCAAGAATTGACTTTGTTTTCATGTGCAGTTTGAGGCTGCATGGGCTTTGACTAATGTTGCTTCTGGAACATCAGAGCATACGCGAGTTGTCATTGACCATGGTGCTGTTCCTATGTTTGTGCAGCTTCTTAGTTCTGGAAGTGATGATGTCAGAGAGCAGGTTGGCACTTGCTTCATCTTTTGTGAACTTTGTTTGTTGCTTTACGGTGTTTTTGGACAACATTTTTTGGCTTTCAAGATAAACTTTAAACAGCAATACCTCTGTCGCAATTTGCTTAACAAGGCAGCATAAATGCCTTGTATTCTAACATTTCTCAACCCCTCACTAAAATATGCTGAATTTTCCATTCATTGCTCTTTCTTTTGCATTCCCAGCTTGACCATATTTCTATCCAGGGTAGCTCTTTTCATGTGCCTTTGAAAATATACTGAATTACGCCCTTACTGTTTCTTGATCAGGCAGTATGGGCCTTGGGCAATGTTGCGGGTGACTCCCCAAGTTGCAGGGATCTTGTTCTTGGTCATGGTGCTCTGATGCCATTGCTAGCTCAGCTAAATGAGAATTCAAAGTTATCCATGCTTAGGAATGCTACCTGGACATTATCCAATTTTTGTCGTGGCAAGCCACCAACACCATTTGATCAGGTAGGAACTGGGAGATAACTATAGTTTCTTTTGATTTTCTAGAAAACCTAAAATATAGTCTTTTCAAATAGTACTATTTTTTAAAATGTATTCGCTTCTTTTGTGGTTCCATATGGTTGAATGGCTGATCATGTACTGCAGTTATAATGTTCATTCTTGGATTCTTTCAGGTGAAGCCTGCTTTGCCAGTTCTCCAGCAACTTATCCACTTGAATGATGAAGAAGTCTTAACAGATGCATGCTGGGCACTCTCCTATCTTTCAGATGGTCAAAATGACAAAATTCAGGCTGTGATTGATGCTGGTGTCTGTCGACGTCTGGTGGAGCTTCTTCTGTAAGTTTCTGTATCACTATGCACTTATTTGTACCATATTTATTTAGCACAGTTGATTTTCTGCAATCAAGCCAACCTCCTTTATCCTCTCTGTTTATATTTTGTTCAGTTTTTATGGCAGTTTGACTAGTTGTGCTGACTATATGTTTCTTTTAGTCATCCATCACCTACAGTTCTTATTCCTGCCCTTCGAACAGTTGGAAACATTGTTACAGGCGATGACGGTCAGACTCAGGTGCTTCCCATAGTGTACTATTTCGTTTCTGTAGACCTGATAGCTTATTCTCGATTTAACACTATCAACCTTGTAGAATTTGACTAAATTTGGGAACACCAGTTTTATTGCTTTTGTCCTTTAAATTTTTTTTAGATACTATTATTTCATGTAACTAGGCTTGTATAATTGAAATGATTACTTGAATTCTCTCTTTTGCATGCTAATGTGTGCATGCATATTTCCATTGAAAATGTTGTGCTTTCTTTCCTTTGATCATTCTTTAAATTGTTTTTTTTTTCTTTTTCAGTTTGTAATTGACAATCAGGTCCTCCCTTGTCTCCACCAACTTCTCTTGCAAAATCACAAAAAAAGTATCAAGAAAGAAGCGTGTTGGACAATCTCTAATATCACAGCTGGAAATAGAACTCAAATACAGGTAATCATTACTTTGCAATTTGTGCTTCAGATGAACTGGATTTGGAGCAATGGACCATGCACCTGTCATGTTTTTATAATTTCAATTACTAAATAAATGATAAATGAACTACTTTTTGTACTGGTATGAAGTTTCAATATGTACCTACCTGTAGGGGAGGGGGGAGCAAGAGGTGTTTTTTTTTTTTTTTTGTGGGATAGATGCCTATAATGTAGCTGGGGAAATCCCGGTTCCTTCCTTTGTGAAAGATGCTTCTTGTTACTCAAAGCATGCATTTTGGCTGTGTTTCTGTTAAAACAGGCTGTTATTGAGGCCAATATTATTCTCCCTCTTGTAAACCTTCTGCAACACGCGGAGTTTGACATTAAGAAGGAGGCTGCCTGGGCTATCTCAAACGCCACCTCTGCAGGCTCTCACGAACAAATTCAGTATGTTTCCTCTTTTTTCTAGTCTAAATAGTTTATGCATGTCTACAGACAAATGCAGATATAAACTAATTGGTTGGCTCATATTGTGCTGTTTTATGCTGGAGCATTTCCCAAATGAATGTGTAGAAAAAAAAAAGTTCATGGTTTGAAAATATCACGTGGCTGGTGATCTGAAAATATAATTTTTTTAGTTGAAAAATGAAGTAGAAGTCAGTTAAAAGTTTATGGTCTCCTAATCATAAACAGTTGTGGTTTGGCTCTAATCTCGTATTTTGCATCAACAGTACATTGTGATTTGTTAAAAACAGAAGTTATATTGTGAGATCTAACCTTTCCACTTCAATGTATCCATGTGATAGACTTTCTCATATTTTGCAGTATAACGCTTATAAGCCAAACCTGAACATGGCATGATCTATTATTCTTGCAGATTTCTGGTGAGCCAGGGTTGCATTAAACCACTCTGTGATCTTCTTATCTGCCCAGACCCCAGGATCGTGACGGTCTGCCTTGAGGGGCTGGAGAACATCCTTAAGGTGGGTGAGGCTGACAAGGAAATGGGCTTAAATGGTGGAGTTAATCTGTATGCGCAAATGGTTGATGAATGTGATGGATTGGATAAGATTGAGAATCTGCAAACTCACGACAACAATGAGATTTATGAAAAGGCAGTGAAGATTTTGGAGAGATACTGGGCTGAGGAAGAAGATGGAGAACCGATTGTCCAAGATGGTGGGGATGGAAATCAGCAAGGTTTTGCTTTTGGAACTAACCAGCCTAGTGTTCCCCAAGGTGGCTTCAAGTTTGGGTGAATATGTTTTGTTACCTTTCTAGGTTTTTTCACTTGCATTGAAATTTTCGACTCTATATGTTTGTTGCTGCCAAAGTCAGAATTTTTGGTCTGGCACATAGGGTTTCATTCATCGATGGAAATTGTCAAAAATGTTACAACCTTAGGACTCCATCTCGGAATTTGACCAGTTGAATTGTAAAACTATATGTCATAGGAAAAGTCATCGTTGTGATTGTCTTGATATGGAATTAGCATTTTGCGATTGATATAATGGATTCTTAGACTTTGAGACCATCGATCTGCTCTTGGATGAAGCCACAAAAAATTTAGCTCTAACGGATCGTGCATCCTTCTATAACATGTTTGAGTTTTATATAAGATGGAAGTATTGAGGCATGCAACATTATTGTGTTATATAATATTTTTTATATAGAAATATATTAAAATATTCTTTTATATATAAATACATCAATTTAATTAAATACGCTTTAATAATTTTTCAACACAAATATACTTTTAAAAAACATACAAAAGAAAAAACAATCACTCTCAAACGGGACCTAAACCAGTCAGGTCACCACCATGCTGAAAATCCTCGGTTGGATTGTTTCTGATAGCATATTTGCTTAAGATTTTTCTCAATTGGGTCCCTGACTTGTAGATGAGAGTAATAATATTTGTCGAAAGAGGACATGGTGAGGATTTATGAATATATTGGAGACCCAATTGGTAAAATATATTATCTGTGACTCTGTGGACCCATTTGAGAAAATAATTATACATTGGGGACTGATAATAGATTTTCCCAAATATAAAGAGTCCACTTCTAGGCACGTTTGTTTGATGAAAATTTTTTTTTTTTTAAATGAATTTTGAAAAAATAAATTGTTTTTTGATATTTGGTAGTGTAATGAAAAATAAGTTGAAAAATATTTTTCAGTATTTGATTATATTATAAAAAATAAGCTGTAAAATAACTTATTAATATTTTATTTTTTTCAAGTTTATTAAAATAACGAGGAATAAATCTTACAAATTAAAAAATTAAATAAAAATAAAGTTGAAAAAAAAATATAATTTCATAAATTATCTCCAATAAAATAAATAATAATTAAAATAATAGAGATGAAATCTAAAAAATAAAAAAAAACAATGAAAGATGAAGAAATTAAAATAATAATAATAATAATTTTATAAATTATTTCAAATAAAATAAGTAATAATAAAAAAAATAGAATTAAATTTAATAAATAAATTTTTTTAATAAATAAATAATTAGAAAAAAGTAAACAACAATTATAAAAATAAAAATCAAATTTAATATAAAAATTAAATTTTAAAAAATAAAAATAAAAAATAAATATTTAAAATAAAAAATATATAATAATTAAAAGTATGATATTTTTAAATTTTTCATTCCTTTAAAAAATATTTTTATAAAAGTATAAAAAAATATTTAATTAAAAAATATTTTTTATTGAATAACTTTCCTACCGGAAACAAAAACAAAAAAATTTGCAAAGTTTTCCGAGAAACAAACCCTTTACACTGTAGTGGTTCAGAGCTGCATAGCCCAACAATGGCAGACATCAGCAAGAATCAACAAGACAGAGGCAAAGAAGAGCAAGAACAGTATGGTGTCCTTCTTTATTACAAATAAACAGAAATCGCTTATCTCAATTCACTTCTCTCCTTCTACAACTCCAACTGCACCTCCCTCTCTCTCGTTGGCCTTGTCCACCTCTCTCTCCATAGTTTTAATGTCACTGTACTGCACTCGACTCAATAAGCCCATCTTCATTTTACATCCCAAAGTTTGAATCTTTTTGGTCATTAAATTTTTGGGTTCCCCTTGTTTTCTTCAATCAAATCACAATCTCATTGGAAAGTTTGAAACTTTTTGCTTTTAAGAATTTTGGGTTTAGTATTTTAAGTTCAATTATGGTAAAATTTGGAACTTTTTGCTTATAAGAATATTGGAATTCCTTTTTTTATTCTTTGCTTTAAGGTTGGTGGCAAGTTTTCTTCATTGTAGCAGAATATTGAGCCAGTGAAAGCTTTTAGTTTATTTGAAGGGACTGATTTCGAGCTTGCTTCTTGTCATTTTCCACTGAATGATAAGGTTGCTCATGAATGTGGCTTCACTTTCCATTCGTATTGTCAAGGTATGAATCTTTGTCTTATTAACCTTTGGTTTCTATTCGTATCATTGTTTGAGCTATCTGGCATTGGATAAGTTTTGTTTTGTATTTTATTGCGTTTTGGTGTGGCTGGGAATTGGTTACCTTCAGTCCTTACCCTCTTGCGAAAGCACCTGATGTTTCAAATGCTGGTAGGCATTTGTCCGCTGCTGAGTTCCATTCTGTTCTTCAAAATGCTGGTGAGTGGTGATTTCCTTTTTGATTTGCTTTACTTTTTGGTTTGCTTTCATTTTATTGGCTATGTTTATTCTTGTTTATTATATTTTGCTCTCTAAATTGGGTGGTGTTTTGTTATAGAGGGAATGGATGAATGGTAATGGTATGAGTTGGGCGATTTTGCATATGTTTCTCAGGGAAGCTTGGAGATGAAGAAATTGTAGCTGATGATAAAGGTCTTGTTTTATTAGATGCAAGAAATTTGTATTAGACAAGAATTGGGAAGTTTGACTCGCCAAATGTGGACACCTTGGATCCAGTAATCAGGCAGTATAGTGATCTGCCATCCTGGATAGATGATAATTCTGAAAAATTGCGAGGAAAAGATGTCCTGATGTAAGTGCTTGTTCAAAATGGACATTTTTGGGTGTTTTCTTGAACTTCACTTTCTATTTCCCTTCTGATTTGAAAAACCATGATCTCATGATTGAAATTCTATGCAACTATTACTTCAACACGCTCATTGTTCCACTCTTGTCTTAACATGTTCTGGTGTTGTATAGGTATTGCACTGGAGGAATCAGGTGTGAGATGCATTGGCCTATATTAGGTTGAAGGTGCTGGATTTGAAAATGTATTTCAGGTAAGCTCTGGCATTCAGCTAGCTAGTGTTGCATTTACCTTGATCATAAGACCCTGAAGAAGTTAGGTCTTGATTGCTGATTGTGATAACAATATATTTTGCAATGCTTGCTTTGTTGCAGTTGTTTGGTGGAATACGGCGTTATTTAGAACAATTTCCTGATGGTGGTTTTTCAAAGGAAATAGTTTTGTTTTTTATCACCAGTATGATTCCTTAGAGTAACCATGGCTCTATTGATTTTAAAGTTTTTACCTTTTCCTTCGGTGAATGCATAATGATCTGGCTTTTGTTGAACTTTCTGGTGATCAATAAAAAAAAAACTATCATGTCAGTTTTGCCCAGGAATTTTGTTTGGTGAATTTAGAATTTTCTGTTAGGAGCTCAGATACAAATATCTTGGGAACCTGCCTTTTCCATGGCTTGTCTTTTGACTCCTCACGATGTGTATGCTCATGTTGTAGAATGCTAGTTTTTGTCTGTGATTGTTGTCGGGTAAAGTATTGATGACTAGAATCCTTCTGCTGTTGAATGTTAAGATGTTTGACCATTTAAGCATGCCATCCCTATCATAGTTTAGCTAGTTTCATCTTTCCCAGTGAATAATCCAAGAATGTTAAGCGATGCTTCTGAACTTTTATCTAGAGGGAAACTGAAAATAATTGCTATTCAGATTTTCTTTTTGCCTTCTAAAAACAATCATTGCCTGATTTCTATGTAGTTCGATGAACTATTTATTCTCTTCAATTCCACTTATAGGTTTCTGTATTTTGTTGGTTCTTATTTGTTAATTTGTGGGTGAGCAGAAGGAGGAAGCTGTTTTTGTTTGTGAGCTATGCCTGAAACATGGAAAGGGAGTTGAGTCAATTGTTGCTGAAAATGGCGAACAACTAGATATATTGCCACAATTTGAACTCAAAACCATTTTCTCAAATACTATCCTCTTGCCTCAACTGCTTGGGGGACTGGTTAAGGTCTGTCTCCCTATCACTTGGATCCTTCTGGTTCCATGTTTATCATGTTAACACTCAGTAAAATGCTAGTTCTCTGTGCTAATAGTGAACATCTCTCTCTCTTTTTGTTCTGTTACATCGTTACATTTTGTTTTCTTCATGAACTTTGGTCTGAATGTAATTCTTCATCCAATAAAGCAGGTGCTAGGCCTTCAATAAAGCTAAGAATCTTGTGCATGCATGGGTTTCGGCAGAATGCCTCTGGTTTTAGAAGAACTGCATCATTAGCCAAGAAACTTAAAAGCATTGTTGAGCTCATCTTTGTTGATGCACCCCATGAGTTGCCATTCATATACCTGCCTGTTTTCTCTGAACTAGAGTGCAGTGATGAATCGTCACTTTCATCACAGCAATTTCTTCCCTCAACAGAAACTTGCAGGGGCAAGTTAGCTCGGTTGATCGCACCTGATTGCGAAGGTAGGAGTGTCACTGATTGGAAAAAGGCAGATAGTCCATTTGATCCCCTCCGGTATCAGCAGCAAACTGAAGGGTTTAATGTTTCACCATCATATTTGAAGACAGTATTCTCTCAGGATGGGCCATTTGACGGGATACTGGGATTTTCATGAGGAGCAGCGATGGCTACTTTACTTTGTTCACAAAAAAGGGAGGCTAAAGGTTGACATCGATATCAGATTTGCAATTTTGTGTGCTGGGTTTGCTCTTCCACTAGCAGAGATCGATCGCAGATCATTCAACTGCCCTTCTCTCCATATATATATGGTAGTGTTCCAGGCAAGGACAGGCAGATTGAAAACAAAACCAGCAGAGAACTTACTTCCTTATTTGAAGATGGCTACTCAGTTATTATTGAGCATGACTGTGGTCATATCATTCCTCCCCGGAGTCCATACTTTGATGAGATTAAAGGCTTTCTTCAACGCTTTCTCTAATGCGATTAACAACCCTCTGTAAACCAATATTGTTACTTCAAGATGGCGTCTCAGTTATATTACTGAGCACGATACAATTACTGATTACACCATCTTTCCAACTTCGATTTTAGAAAGATGGCTTCTGCTTTTGTGCTTCAGCTCACGAAGTTTCTGGAGGATGTTTACTACTGGCCTATACAATTCATTTCAACTTATTTTTTTCAGTTTCATTCACTTGATTATAATACATTTCATGTCATTGTCAAGAGACTAATAAGTTTGACTTAAGTGAAGTGTAAAGTTCACCTTCTGAGGAGTATATTACTGTGAAATTTCAACAACCAAAAGCTTTTCATTTTCATTTGCACTGTCTTGATTAAATATCCACTTTACCAACTATAACCTGATAAATTAATAATCTTGATTAAATGTTTTTTTTAATTTCGATTTAAACTTCAACTTGAAATTTAAATAATATCTTAAATATCGATTAATCAATAAATTCTCATTCTCCAATATTTTCTTTTCACTAAATGGAAAAAAACAAATTATGAACCAATAAATCTCTTTTCCCCTAAACACACCGTTTTAAGCATCCAGAAAAAGGAGGAGGAGGAGACAAGAAGAGATGTTCTTTCAAAAAAAGAAAAACTAAAACTAAATTTCTTTCTTAAACCCTAAACTGAGACTTTAGGATATGCGCACCGTACAGAGTCTGTACTGGAGGAAAAAAAACAGTTATACTTCTGTCACATAGAAGACCAGGCAACAGAACACACAGGTTCTTGAAAGTTGAAACTGAAAACTAAGAACCAACAAAGATGCAGATTCTTGTACGGAAGTTACTGCAGAGAGCTACTCCCTTCAAACAAGTACAGTGCTTTTCTTTCAAAATCACTTCTCATCTTACAGTTCAATCTTTTTAGTGCTTTAGTCTGAGTTTTGGACTAAAATATGAAGTGGGTTCCTATCAAATAGTGTGAAAGATTGTTACTTTACCATCTGAAAATTGTAGATTTTGGTCTTACGGGTGCTTGTTTTTATACTCTTCTTTTGTTTTTCCCAATTTTGAAATTTGGGTTTTGTTCAAGTTTGTTTTTCGAGTTCTTTGAGCTATGGTGCCCCTTGTGTTTCATTTTTTCAGTTTGTGCAAGTTTAGTGCCTGTTATTGCATTCAAATCTCTACGAGGAGTGTAGTGATAGTTTTCTTTGAAGAATAGTGCAGTGACAGTTTTATTTGATCTGTTGTTACTGAAGCTATTATGCGATCGGATGTTGCAAATTTGAGTTTTGATGTTGGCTATTGTGTGTACTTTTTCTGGCTTCCGATAAACTGTTCCATTCTTGTATTATGTTGTAAATGAGGTCACTGATTTTATTCTATTAGCGTTTTTTATCAAGTTCCTATATGGTTCGTCAATTGTAGTCAGCTGGTGGTGCAAATTGGTCCACTGATATCTTGTCCCCATTGTCAGTGTGCCCCTACCCATCAAGAAACAGCTGTGAACATTTTTTTTTTGGTGAATTTGGTTTTCAGGGTATTGTTCGCCGCACTTATTCCACAAATAAGGTCCATGATATTGGACAGCCAACTCCTGCAACTCATCCTCAGGTGCTACTGCTTAACACGCACTTATACATGAGATTCCTATGCTTGGTGCATGCCTTGCGAATGTCACGTTACAATCATATGATTACAATAAATGTTGATGTTTTGAATGATGAAACTGCATATGCCTGCACTCCAAATAAAGGGAGTTGTGCATACCTTTTTGAGTTTTAGCTGGCTTCAGATTACACTTATTTTTCCTTCCAAAGTTAGTGAACCTATTTCTGTTTGCCTCGGCAGTTGTTAAAGGAAGGGGAGATCACACCAGGCATAACCACTGAAGAGTACATCTCAAGAAGGAAAAGGTTGTTGGAGCTTCTTCCAGAGAAAAGTTTGGCTGTCATTGCAGCTGCTCCTATAAAGATGATGACCGATGTTGTGCCTTACACATTTCGACAGGATGCTGACTACTTGTATATCACTGGGTGCCAACAACCTGGTGGTGTGGCTGTATTGGGTCATGAATGTGGTTTATGCATGTTCATGCCAGAAGCAAAACGTCATGTATTCCCCATCTTGCATTATAGAGTTTTCATGATAGCTACTGATAATTGTTATATTTTACCTACTTTGTTCAGAATGAGTTAAAACTCCTGCAAGGTTTGACCCATTGGACTTGCAGTTTAGAATAGAGTATCTAATTAAATGAATTGCTTAGAGGTTATTGAGATGAGCTTGTTACATCAATCTATGCATATAATCTCTGAGTGGCACTGCAACATTTTGTAGATTGATTATGTAGTTATTTGAGTGGCAGACAATTTATTTCATTATTGTGTGTGTCAGGATGTTATTTGGCAAGGAGAAGTCGCAGGTGTAGATGCAGCATTAGAGACATTCAAGGCAGAGAAAGCACATCCATTGAGCAAATTACGTGATGTGAGATGAATACTTTGGTGATGTTGGAAATTATTATAAATGCGTCAATGTAACCATATTTGTAACTTGGATGGATGAATTCTCCTTTCACCAACGGAAATGCTGCAGATCCTTCCAGGTATGATAAGGGGGTCCTCAAAGTTGTTTCACAACATGC
The DNA here is from genome assembly GCA_018804465.1 of Populus tomentosa. NCBI lineage: Eukaryota > Viridiplantae > Streptophyta > Magnoliopsida > Malpighiales > Salicaceae > Populus > Populus tomentosa. The sequence goes on along the minus strand of CM031993.1, from coordinate 489,812 downwards.
AGACAGCCACACCAATATATACAGAATTGGATGATTTTCAAAGGGCAGCTCTGACTGGTAAAGTGAAAGACCTTTCTAATTTCACTCATGAGCTGCGATGGATAAAATCACCTGCTGAGCTTAAGTTAATGAAAGAAGCTGCATCAATTGTCTGCCAGGTACCTCCAATCATACATTCTAGCCAACTTGTTTTTAAATGGACGTTTGCTTGATTATTGTCTTCTTTTCTGTTGATTAATTTGATAAAACTGCTCACTGCTTTCTGCAATAGTTAAAGAGAGATGCATTATGGATAACATTCAAAGAGAGAAGAAAATAATTTATACAGCTGTTTCATATCTAAATATATTCATTAGACTAATGTCCTTCTTGGTTTGCATAAAAATAGGCCCACTGGTTGATAGCAAAGCCTTTCCAGCCATGCATCTCTCATTTGTTACTGACAGAAATTTCAGAATTTGAACACTTTCAGAAACTTTGATTTGCAGAGTTAGAGAGCCTACCTCAATCCAATTCTTTCATTTGTTGCTCTTTGAACTAAATTCTCTCAAATAAATATGCCTCTTTCCAATTTTCTAGCTGAGCGAAATTTTATTTGATTACCATGCCTGGTAAATTGACTTTTTAGTGATGCAACAAGAATAATTGCCTATGTAGTACTGAAATCAGTGTCATTTTTGGTGCTGTATAGGGTCTTTTGCAGACAATGTTACATTCCAAGATGTATCCTCATGAGGGCATGTTAGCAGCAAAAATTGAATATGAAAGCAAAATGAGAGGTGCCCAGAGGATGGCGTAAGCTTTTTCACCTTTTATGATCTGATTGAATTGTTCTTTTATCCACTTTTACATGCTCTATTCTTGTACTTGAGACTTGAATTCTACTTCTTAAACATACTAAATTTCTGTTTTCATGACAATTTCTGGATATTGTCTCCACCAGATTCAATCCTGTGGTTGGTGGTGGATCTAATGGTAGTGTTATACATTATTCCCGAAATGATCAAAAAGTAAGTTCCTATATGGAAAGCTGAAACTGAGTATTCTTCATCCTAAAATAGACTAATAAATGCAATTGACACATTGATATGACCCTTGTTTTTATGTGTCTTCTGCTTTGATTTTGCAGATTAAAAATGGTGATCTTGTTTTGATGGATGTTGGGTGTGAGTTACATGGTTATGTCAGTGATCTTACACGTACCTGGCCACCCTGCGGTAGCTTTTCTTCAGTACATGTATGCGATAATAAATGTTGATTCATGTTCTTATATATTGAGAATGTTATGAAGTACTTGGTAGTCTAGTTTTGAAATTATGTAGTGGCACTGGGAAGTTTGCACTTGTCTTGAGCCAATCTCAGTAAACTAGCCAATACAGAGGGATTCAAATTAATCTAATCGCATAAATTTTTCTCGTCATACTAATTCATGAAAATTGCTATCCTCCTGAAATCTTGCATATGTCCTTGTTGCAAGTTGCAAAATTGTGAAACCTGTGGATTGTCAATGACATTGTTCCTCTATGCAAACTGAGTTCCATGAAATTGTGATATGCATTTGTATTCATGCTTGGTATACCTGCAAATTGCAGATGTAGTTGGGCTAAGATAGGGTGAAAAACTGCTGGATGCGTGTGCATGGACACAAAAGCAATAAAAATGTTTCCTTTTTGAGGGGTTTAACGATGGCTGGCTCAAGTTTGTGTATGCATTTCTTCGCATGTGTAATATCAATCTTTCTATGTATACTAACACTGCATGAATAATGATTACCTTATGTCTAGATACATGTTTTAAATTTATACTTGCATTGTAGATTTGTAGTAAATTGAAAAATGATCTTCTCACTTCTCACTCTCTTTATTGTACTAAGAAATAAGCATGCACACAACCTTCAGCTTGCTTTATTGGAATTTTCAAGTATTTCTATTTTCAATTCCTTACTTCAGCCAAATGAGCCTAATAACCAAGCTGATGGTTTGAATGTGCATTTCTCAGGAAGAGCTTTACAATCTTGTACTTGAAACAAACAAGGAAAGCATGAAGCTTTGCCGACCTGGTGTTAGCCTTCGGCAAATTCACAATTATTCGGTATGACCTTGAAATCTAGATTTTCTTTGCATCTAGATGTTTCTATGGGAAAAATTGAAGGATGGTACCAGTGATTTAGTTCGTGAATCTTGGATTGTGTTGATTAGGAGTCTGAATGCAATTGTAGGCCTAAATTTGCATCTTGGTGATAGATCCATATAATTCCTGAGATTTTCTGATGCTCTAATTGATTTTCAGCTCAGTTGACTAGCTTTGCTGCTTTGGTCAATCTTCCCTCATACTATGATTTATTTTGTTTTTCTACAAATTGTTGCACTAGTTGTTCGCTCTTCCACGTGAGTCCTCTTTCACTATTTGGGGCACTATTACTCCTATGAGCATGCCGAGGATAATCTCTGTCATTTATCATATCTTGTATTTCCATTTTAAAGACAAAAATTAGATATGTGAATGCTATACTATATTTATCAACCTGATTTCCTTGGTAATGCTTATACAAGTTTGGGATGGATATGGGCTTGGGGTGGCCTCAAATTCAAGTCTTAGAAGGAAAAAAATTCAAGTCTTAGAAGGAAAAAATAAAACATCCGCTTTAGTGGTGTGAGAGTTACACAGATTAGTTGTCTTCTTCCCATGTTGCAGTGTATATTTGTTGTATATACTTGTATGTTGTAGCGAACAAAGCTCGTTTATCAAGAAACATTTCCATTTTCCAATAATGTTGTTTGGTTGGATAGGTTGAGATGTTGTGTAAAGGATTTAAGGAGATTGGAATTTTGAAGGGTAGTGGAAGCAATTCCTACCATCAGCTGAACCCAACTTCAATAGGTTTGTCTCATCTTATTTTGGTTATGCTGGTGATTCTCTACAAGTACCTTCTATCTTTTAGCTTCTAACTGTTATGGCAATAAAGCAGATTCCGTCTTCCAAATCGACTTTGCATTAATCTCTTCTTTGTATTTGCTTTATTTTGTCCAGGTCATTATCTAGGGATGGATGTCCATGATAGTTCTAACATCAGCTACGATCGTCTATTGAAGCCAGGTGTTGTGAGTACTCTCCACCGATTCAATTGACTAGTTAATTTATTTGTCTAAAAAAGTAAAGTGGGGTCCATATGAATAGGATATACATCATAAGGTTAACTGATTTTAAATTTATAGCATCAAGTTTATTTCAAATAATTCTATAAAATACAAATGTTTTTTCTGTTTAGATAAAGTTTCAAGATTCATAGTTTTATACGTAGTATGTAATTAATGGTTTCTTTTTTCCCTGGGCAGGTTATAACAATTGAGCCAGGAGTCTACATTCCATCCATTTTTGATGGTCCAGATAGGTACTTCTCACCATAAAGAAATTATAGCTTCCCACAAAAGCCATTAGGATGAATCATGCCATGAATAAGCTAGTTGCTTTGCAGCTTTCAGAGTACACGTGAACTTGTGCAAGCTGCTCGGATATGCTTAATGTTGAACCACTTCAACATGGAAAACTTAAATATGAAAATCTCCTGCTAGCCAAGTAAAAAAAAATATATATTGAAGCTAGCCTAATTCATTATTGACCCTATAAAATTTAAAGCTGAACCCAATTCCCTTGTACTAAATACTTTATAAGAAGAAGGTGCTTATAACTGCACTCGAGGATGTCTTTATGCAAGGACTAGGCAGATGAACACACTGCACTTGATTTTGCACCTTTTGTGTTTGGCATGGGTTTGCTAGATTGGTTTGTGATACAGTAATGATGTTTGTATTTTTTTAACCTATCTGCCTCACTGTTCCTAATCTTTGACAAATATTGTCCCAAACTTCATATATTATTTTTGTTGAATTCGACTTGTGCTTCACAGTTTAGTAATAACTGATAAGCAATACTACGTGGTTAATTTCCAATTCTTTAATATTTTGTCTAGTGCAATTCTTTATTTTTAGTTTGTCTGCATGCTGGAAACTGTAATGTAAATGTGAGAACAATGTTCATATAGATAATTTTCTTATAGACTCTTATATTGATACTTATTGCAGGTATGGAGGTATTGGGATAAGGATCGAGGATGAAGTCCTAATTACTGAAACTGGTTATGAGGTAAAAACCAAAATTAACTTCTCAATGCCGGTCAAATTCTGGTTCTCTTACAACTAGAGAAGAGTGGTTTTTTAATTTATTAGCAGCCCTTTTGTTCACAACTAGTTAAATTTAGGCAATTCTGCTCACAACTTGTTAAATTTAGGCATGCTTCGACAATTGGTGCACATTGTTTTTATTCTTTGGATGACGAGGACTTGAAGCCAGACCTAAGTCCTTCATGTAGAGAGTACCACTGAACTAGAAAATCAATTGTTGACAAGTTATGCACTGATACACCTGTATGAAAACTGCTGCATTTTCCCAGGTCTTAGTTTTGATATTTCTTCAAAAATAAGGCGACTTCTCAAAAGACTGTCCGAACAATTAAAATCAGAGAAAATAGCAGAATACTGACCCTATCATTATAATATCATTGCTTGAAACAGTTATGTTTGACAGTCTTTGGATTTTACTAAGCTTTCTGGTGCTGGCTTTAGGTCCTGACTGGCTCCATGCCGAAAGAAGTAAAACACATAGAGTCCTTGCTGAACAACTACAGTCGTGGAAATGGAATGGAGGCTCAAAATAATCTGGAAGCTGCTTCCAGTTGATCCATTAGAAATGTTGTACGGACAAGACCATGTATAATTGGCCTGAGTTTTAACTCCAAAATCGGTTAAACACATGGGGCCCTTGCTACATAGCTAAAGTGATGTGATTGGAATACCGAGTCAGTAATTTAGAAGCTGGTTCCAGTTGATAATTTCCCTTGAAATGTTGTAAAGGCAAGACAATGGCTTGTTGGCTCATTTGACTCCACAGGTATTTTTTAATTGTCATCCTTGAGGCCTTTTTCCTCGTGTATGCACCCCCATTTTTTTGTATAACTTTTGATCGTACTCCATTAATGCCATGTTTCTGGTGCGTTCATTTTATCATGCAATACCCAATAAATGGATTTGGCCATCCTCACTCCAAGCCTCTGGATCTCCGATACTTGCCCTCTCTTCTTCCCAACGAAATATGTTACCAATTACCATGGATGGATTTAAGGGGTGACACTCAACATTGGTGAACTAATCTGAACTACGTTGTTGCGGGTTAGTTAAGCATTCATTCCAGTTTGGTAATAAAATGAAAACCTTCCATCATCCTGGGAACATGTTGGGTGGGGGAACCCGGATGATGCAGCTGGATTGTTGGTTGTGTGAAGAAACCAGCTTTTAACTTGCATATCTAGCGTTTTTCTGGGATGAAATTTTTTAAAATGTTTTTACCTTGAAAATATATTAAAATAATATATTTTTTATTTTTTTTCAAAATAATAATAAAATATTAATTTCGGTGTCCTCTCTCATCTACTAACTAACACTGGACTGATGCTTCCTTTCTTCAATGCTGGTCTGCTTACATCTGGAGCTTACAACATCCAAATAAATTTTGGTTAACAGGGTCACGGTTGGTTGGTTTAGTTAGAGTCGATTTAATGGGTTAGGTCACAATTCCTTCTCAAAACTAATGCCAAACTACCATAGTTGAAACCGTCGATCAATTTAATGGATCGGACATGTTAGGATCAATCTTGTTCTAATTTCATAATTATATGGTTGAAACCCTGGATCAATTTAATGGACTGGACAAGTTAGGATCGATCTTATTCTAGTTTCATAACCATGTGATTTCATCATGTTCACAGTGTCGTCATATTATGACCATATGGTTTAATCATGAAAAAATCACTATACTAATCCAGTTCATCATGTTCACGCATTCAAAGTGTTGGGTCCCATGATGATTTTCTGATGGATTTCACACGGTTTATGTGACTGGAATCACAACGTTGTCTTCAAATCATGGTTAGTTTGGTAATGTGCTCTTGCCCTTGATTGATCTCAAACACTTATTTAAGCATTTTTCTACCAAGAAAATGATAAATTTACAGACAATATTGCTTCTAGTGTATAGGTGACGATTCAAGGCTTTCTTTGCTCAAAACGTTTTTAGTTTTTTTTTTTTTTTTTTTCATGTATGGAGGAGGGACAAGCCCTAAGGCCCTTTTTATTTCCAATTACCTGTACACGTAATGTACCCAGAGTTAGTTTCTTGGCGAAATTCTACAAGAACCAAGAAACCTTAGACGTGTTTTATGAGTGCTTGTTTTTTTTTCTGCCACCTCTCTCAATTGTAATAGAGATGTAGGCAACCACCTCCAACCAACCTCTTCTCCTTTAATTTTGCCATGAATTCTTCAACCATCTCATAAATGCAAGCATCTTGCTAGCATGATACCCCATCTGGTTCACCTAAATTACAATTTTGATGGGTTTGGATTTGACCCAAGAAACACATGACCATAGAAAGTTGCAGCTAAACAAAATCAGGAACCATTGACTTGTAAATGACTCGTAGATAACATTTATAGGCCACACGCAAAATGGTGTTTCGGCAAATTTGTGTGCACACAGGGGTAGATGTCAAACCTGGGTGCTATATCAAGGCAATAACTTTCCACCCTTTCCTGCACACATCTCTCACAAGGTAATCTCCTAAAGAAGTTAAAACGACTTTAAACAAGTTTTCTGAGGAAAATGTCTCTTGTCACAGAAGAGATCAAATCCAAAGCTGAGGTCTACTATGGAGATGAAATGGGACAAGAGAAATCGCAGGAGCTGCTCAAGGAAGTAGGCTTGCCAAATGGTCTTTTGCCTCTGCATGACATTTTAGAGTGTGGGATTGTGAGGGAGACAGGGTTTGTGTGGCTCAAGCAAAAGAAGAGCACAAACCATAAGTTTGAGAAGATTGGCAAGCTTGTTTCCTATGCAACTGAAGTCACAGCTTATGTTGAGCCCAAAAAGATCAAGAAACTGACTGGTGTTAAGACCAAAGAGCTCTTGGTTTGGATCACACTTTGTGATATCTCTTTGGATGATCCACCAACTGGAAAGATGACTTTCAAGACTCCTACTGGGCTCTTCAGGACTTTCCCTGTGTCAGCTTTTGAGGTTGAAGAAAAAGGTAAAGGACCAGCTAAGGGAGCCATGTAAGTGAATGGAGCTGTGGAGGTGAAGGAAGCCTAATAAGGCTCTTAGTTTTCAGTGATAAGTGGCCTCTATCTGCTGTCTTACTATCAATTTTAATGTATTATCACCTCCTGCTAGTGTTTACTGGTAATAAAGTACATTATTGTGTCATTTCTCAATCATGTTATAGACAAGATCACAGCATGGATACTGGAGTGGTCTAAATGTATGCTGTTTTCCTTAGCTTAACATGTTGAGAAAAGATGAAATGAATCAAATTATGTTTCCAATTTAACATTTAATGAATCCCATGTTTATGATTTGTATCAATTGTGAGTCTTTGATCTCGGAATTCTGAACGGATGATAATTATGAATTTTTCACTTGGAATGTTTGGCTGGGGAAAAGTTGAATAGGGCAGTTTGAAATTTAATGGAGATTTTGTCATTTTGCTTAAATTTTGGTCCCAAGCATCGAAGCTCACTTTTTTGCATTTTTTCATTGTCTATTTTGGTCCAGCATTGGACCCTGGCTATGATTCCATAAACCTTCGTCCATAGATCCATGGAACAAAAATTGCCTATTTTTTTTTTTTATCTATATGCATTGATTCCATTGAATTTCATCAACAACATTACCTATTGTGGCTGGACATTAGTGTCCTTAGACTCAAATTTGCGCACTGTATAAATCTATTCGGCAGCATTCACTTTCACAGCAATAAACATATAAAAGCTCCCAAGTCCTGTCCTTGGCCAAGGACTATAAAATACCTAGTGTCAAAAAAGGAGAGGAACAATAGATGTCGGTGGTCCATCTAAAATAACAAATGGCAAAACCAATATTAAAGAATCACATGCATGCACCGGTTACGGAAAACTCCCGGGAGCTCATAAATGCCATAAGCAAACGAGTGCAGAGAAGCAATTGGGGGTTCAGCTCAATATGTAGAAAGAAACTTCAAATGGCGTCAAGAAATGTAGCAATACAGTTGTCTTATGTTTTGATGAGCTCGGTTTAAGGTTGCACTAGAGAGGTTTCATGCATAATGAACAGATAGACATCTTTGAAGAAGAATAGTATCAGTTTTTTAGTATAGTAATTCAGCCTCAGAATCTACAACCCTAGTCGGGTAAGAAAACTCAAGATAGTCTACTGCTCCTACCATAGGCCAGGGAAATGGAGATTGATATGGATTACAATGTATATATAAACCAAAGCCGCAGGTTCTCTCACCAAGCTCTACTACTTTCTCCAGCAATCACAGCTTCAAAGCCGAAAAAAATGAATAAGAGGCAAAAAGCATAAAGTTACCATCTTCAGCAGCACCGGAAAACATGAAAATAATATCAGACTTGCCAAAAATCATCTAATCCTCTCTTAGTGCACACGTGAGGCGTTCATATTCATGAAAAAGAGAAACATTAAAAAAAAAAAAAGACTAATAAAGTCAAAGTATGAAAGACATACATGTGAAGGAGCGACCCATTTGCCATTGATCCAGTCCTGATGTGGCCTTAAGTCAGAGTGCTTAAACTCTAATTCCTCCCCGGTATCCTTGAAGGAGACAACATGCTGTGGGAAAGTATTTACCTCACAAGCTACACCCACCCACCAGACATCATTGTACAGAGCATCAACTTCTTCCAGCATCTTGAAGATCAACAACTACAGTTTGTGGAGGTGGAGGCCTTATGTGCATAGTGTTAACCTCTTCCCTCAGAAAACCACTATCATCTTCTGTTCTCAAGCTTTTGTACTCAACAAGGTACTTGTCCTTCCCCACTGGTTCAACAATACTAGCAGCAAACCAAGCACCTTTAAAACCATCTTCGTCACTGCTAACCTCAACTAGCATTCCCTTGCTAAACTTCACATCTTTCAGTGATTCAATAGGCTTCACTAGTTTTGTATTGGGCACTTTCTGCAATTCCAGATTCAAGAAGCCGATAAAGGTCTCTAGCAGAACATACCCGAGAAAGACAAAACACACAGAATGAAATAAAAGTATTGTTGAATACAGCATTGCAGCTGAATGTAGACGGTCAAAACTACAGTACCACACAAAAGGATGTTCCATAGACTCTTTTTTTACAATTAATAGACTCTCATTTTAAAGATGTGAAAAGCTAGAAAGTTTTTCCACTTTTTTTAGGTACACACATACACCCCAGAAAGTGTACCCGAATGCACATTTCTTCTTTTGTATTTCCATTTCCTGCGGGCCTGTGTGTGAGTTACTACCTACAATAGTCCATGTTCTTCAAAAAGTAAAAGAAAATCCCTCTCCCAGTCCTAAGATAGCTGCCATACAAACAGAAATTACCTTTTTCATCCAGGAAATACTTTTCATCAAAAAAAGTTGAGGCATTGGCTTAGATTTCATATCACATACTAAAATAAACAGATAATCTAGAGATGATGGGACACTAAAAATGAAAGTCCAAGCTTCCATATCATCATCTAGGGTCAAGTTTCGCAAGACCCACAAGCTATTTCCCTTTACCCTTAATTTATCAATAAAACCCAAACATTACTCAAACCATTTCAATGGAAACAAAAATAACCAAATATACACAATAAGAAGCAAAGGGTAAAAATGCTATGAAACATCCTGATTTGCTCAAAGAATAACTTCATTTTCATTAGTTTCCATTCCTTCCTCTAAAACTTTTCAACGACCAGGACTCCTAAGACATGCAAGTACACACATAATCACTTTGGGGGGGTATTCTTCCATGAGTCAAACAGCCAAAGTATTCCAAGGTCAAAATTCATAAAAAGAAAACAAAGAACGAAAGAAAAGGCCTTGAATATTCCACACAATAAATTCCTTTAAGAATCTTTCCTCATTTTGTAGCCCTAAAAAACCTAAATAGAAAAACAAATTAACCAGACAACAAAATTCAAATATATCAACCAAGATTGACACACTTTTATCTAAAAAGAAAACAAACCCAAAACCCCTAATCAAGAAATTCCCATTTAACATTCAAAGAATCAAGAAAAGTGTTATAAAACCCACAATACATATTAAGGTTATACCCATACACATCTATCAGAAGAACAATAAAAACAGTAACAAAAAAATACATAATGCCCACACAAATCTATCCAAAGAGAAGTAAAAACAGTAACCAAGGTTAGCATATAAATAACATTATCAAAAACCAAAGACACATAATTCATCTTTTACATTCCAGCATCCTGTTTTCAGAGAACCCAAAAGGAATCATCAACCAAACACATCAACTATCAAAATGAAATTCGAACATAACACATTAACCCACCTTGTTATCATGAGAAACCTAAACAATTAACCCAAATTTACATAAACAGAACTCTGTCAAAAACAAAACCCACCTCGCTAACCCTCCTTTTCACCTCTTTCGTCACTTCGTTCTCATCTTCTTCAGAGAGTTTCTTTTTCTTTCTAGAATCCTGTTTTTTTTTTAAAAAAAAAAAAATCCAAAGCAAAGCCATCACGAAATTCAGAATATAAACCAACAACAAAAAACCAAACACACCAGCCAAGAATAACAAAATAAAAACAAATTTAGCAAAATAAATGAAGCACATTACCCAAGACTGACCTAATAACAACAAAATTATAAATAATCTATCAAAAGATAACAAGATTAATATAACAGCAATAAATTATCAACACAAAGCACATTAACCAAGATTAACATTAAAAAACAACAACTAATAAAAAACCAACCTTATTTCGCTTCTCTTTCACCTCCTCTTTCTCACCTTTCTCTTCTTCTCCTTCCAATGGTGGTTTCCACTCCCCATTAACCCACTCTCTATGCAACCTCAAATCCTCCTCAACAAACTCAATCTGCTCTTTAGTACTCCTAAAAAAAACAGCAAACTTCCCATTTTCATTCACCTCAGTTATCACACCTTCCCACCACCCATCGTTATGAAAAGCATCAACTTCTTCACTAAACTTAAACTCCCTCTTCTTCTCTCTTGGTGCTATTGGCCTTATTTGGAACTCATTAACGGTTTCTTGCAAGGGTTTTGTCCCTTCTTCATCTTCAAACAGTTTTTCATATCGGACTGTGAATTCTGGGGTTCTTGTTGCCTTCACCACTGTTCCTATGTAGAATGAGCCTCTAAACCCTGCCTCGTCTGACATGATTTCTACTTTTGAGCCTGGTTTGAAATTTGGGTCTTTATTGGATTTTGATTTTGACGCCATTTTTGGTGGTCTGCTAGGGTTAGGGTTTGTTCAGGATTTGTTTTTCTGAGAGAGATTTTGGCGCGCTAGAGAGAGAGGGGATGGAAGGGGAAGGAAATGAATCTGTTGTGGATGAGGGAAAAAAACGAAAAGTTTGGGGGTGGAAAATATAAAAACGTGTCTAAATGTGGAAACATTTGGGAAATTTTGGAAAGTGATGAAAGTATAGTTCCAGTTATATAATATAGAGATTATTTTTTTTAGAGAATATGATATAAATTGTTTTTTTTAATATTTTTATTTAAAAATATATTAAGATAATATAGTTTTTATTTTTAAAAAAATTATTTTAGTTTATAAAAACGATTTAAAAATATAAAATAATAATTAAAATTTTAAAAAATAATAATAATAATTTTAAATTTTAAATTTTAAAAAAATATAATTTGATTGACTCTTGAAGAATCAGCTTAAATTATAATTATTTAAAAAATTCGTAAATTAATATTTTTTTTGATATTATTTTTTAAAAATATTCAAAGTTGAATTTAGCTTAATCAACAAGTTACTAAATTCATCCACTTAGATTAAATTCTAAAACTATAACCATATGTAAAAGTGTATATCATGCAATTTATCTTCGTAGGTCAGATCAAATCAAATAAAAGAAAAGAAAATCTTTATTGCACAAGTTGAGTTCAAGAATACTCTTCAATATTAAATTAAAAAATGAAAATTTATTGCGATATATATATACACACACTGAATTAGTATTTTGAATAATATAAAAACTTAATGAAATATGATCTAAAATAAAATACTAAAATGGGTAAAAAAGCAGATTGTAAATTAATAAAAAGCAATCTGTATTTGATTTTGTGTATATCATAACATTGTTTTTAATTATAATCTAGCTGCCTCCAAGGAGATTTTTGTCCAAAACCTTACGCCATATCGCTACATTTGATAAATTGTATATGACCTCTCGTTAAATAGCTAGTCACATTTAAATTATGCCATACAAATTTCCTACACGAAACAGAACATCAGATCAAACTAAAAATTGATGGATAAAAAAAAAAAAAAAAAAACACGAGTGGAGAACATCACCTGCAATTGAAAGGTGTGAAGCAAGAACTCTTTTCACCTCTAACAAGAAGGCAAGAGCTCAAGGAACAAAATCACAAATAAACGCATGATCATATTTCAATGGCAGCTTATCTCTTGGGTTGCTGCAGCCAGAGTCCCAAGGGAATCTACATCAGACAGCATCACTCCACAACTTCCAGGCTTCCTTTCCCATATCACTATCTTTCCTCTTAGGACTAACAATCATAGGTCCTCACCACCTTTCTGATTCTCTCTGTTTACACTTTCATCATCATCAACAAGAACTCTAAGATAAGGAAAATAAAACTAAATGACTACTTGCTATTTACTACACGACCACAACAATTAAGGTTACTAATATAACTCTAATTTCGATGGTGGTGGTAATCTGGAAATGAAAAAAAAAAAATGCTGTTTTATTCCTACACATCAGTAAAACGATTTTCTTAGAGACTGCTGATTTTAACAAACAGCAAGTAGAACAACTTTATAAGGATTCAGAAGGTCCCAGCATGCAGCAGCTGTACACCATGTACTACACTGGCCCCCGCATCCATCCTCCCTGAAAGAAAACTGTTCAGAACTCGCAGCCAACAAAGGGTGCAATGGGGCATCAATTCACAAATACAGCTTATCTGGCCACAGTGGCCACGCACATTGCATGTTTCCAGCTCTGCCAGCTGAGCACCTACGAGCCAATCTCCGATCTGATGTCTGGTCATTAGAAACGAGAAGTGAGATAAATTGAATTTATCAGGTATAAGAAAGAGGACTTACCTTAACTAAGCCTCAAGTCTGAAATGGTTGGAGTTGAAAACATGAATCATCCTTTTCTGCTGTGTAGGCTGAGAATGCCATCAAAGTTGGCCAAAGAATGGAGCATATTATCCTTATGTCATACGAACATCACACAGACACAGAAGCTGAATCATGACCGGGCCGGTAACCATCATCCTTCATGTGTTTTCTTAATCTCCATATTGCCCCTCGTATCTCTTCGATCTGTGGATGTATCTGATCTCCCACAACAAATACGTGAACATGACTCTTGAGCTCAATCCAGCTACACCCAGTTTCCTTCCTCACTCCTCGAACTTTCATCATCCTCCTGACCCGTACGACATCTGCTAACCTGCCCATGGCCAGCTTGAGATACGTTAACTTGGATCGAACCGATAAGTTAACTTCGGATAGAATATCTAAATTAATTCGAGTTAAAAAAAATCTGACTGATCTAGTAAAATATTCAAGTTAACCCGTTGACTCGGTAGATTCTAGAGCGGGTCTTGTAACCACGAAAACAACTCTACCTGGCCCCAACCTCCTCGGGCCGGGTAGGCTTGTACATTCTCCATTATAATATTGACACAGAGAGCCCCAAAATTCATCATTTGTCAAGGAGCATCCAGGCAAGGGAGGAGGGACTCGTGCCCCTGATCTGAATCGCTAGTTCCAACTTCCTTACCCCTTTGCTCCGCAATATGCAAGCCTTGCTATAAAGTTTCATGTCCGATGAACCACCGACAAACGACCTGAGTCACTTTACACTTGACATACATTTATGTTTAATCAGACATAGCCTGTCATCTGTACAAGTTTTTTACTTTGTTTCGGTGATAATGATAGGAGATTTGTGACTCGGTAACCGAAACTCTCCTCCTCCTCCTCAACCTCCACCTCCTCCTCTTCTTCTTGATGAATTTAAGGATGTATTATCGTATTGTATGTTGTATTTAATAGGATAAATTTTGGACAGAAGAATTGTTGCTGGTAAACAAAATTTCCACGGGCAAATCTCATCATCTAGAGAAGAAATCCTTCTCTAGTTTATTGTTTTAAGAATCGCGTGGGATGCTGCAATAATTTACCGTATCTGAAAATAACGTTGCAGGCTAATTCACGGTGGTGTGGGAATAACTTCTCGAGAGTTGTATCTCTTGGGTTCTTCAATTATAATATAAAAAGCTTAAAAATACTACGAGTTATTTTACACTAATTCTGATTTTTAATTCAGCATGTTTAAGTCGAAAACTCGTTAATCATATGACTAATACATGTATTAAATGTTTTATTACCACCTTAATGACATTAATTTTTATTTATTACAAAGGCATTTGGTTGATTAACATGGTAACTCATCATGCTCTGAATTGCAAGTCTAGGAATAGCATCTTTCTAAACTTATTATTATGTAATAGCTGATACTTTTCGAGTTCTTGAAGATTGATTCTTATTCTTGTTTTCCTTTTGAAATCAGGTAAAAATAATTTTTTTAATATATCAATATATTAAAATTATTTTAAAATACTGAAAAATATTAATTTAATATTTTTTTACATCAAACACGCTTTTAAAAAGTACTCAAAAGCAAAAATCACCATACTTTCAAACACCCGTACGACAGCTTGAGATAGCCAGTGATCAATGCGGACCACGTCATAGCATTCTTATCACTGCACATCTCAAATAGCATAAGAGAATAATTTAAATTTCCACATTTAGCATGCATAGTAACAAGCGCATTCAGCACCGAAACAAATTCCAACACCCCATTTTTAACCACAACACAATGCACCTGCTTTCCACTATCAACAAATTCTGGACACGCAAGGCGCTAAGCACACTAGTAAACACAAATTCGTTCAAATTTCCCTCTACTAACCTCATCAATCCAAGAACCCCCAAAGCCTCCTTGGCTATCTGTTTACTCGCATACCCAGAAATCATCGTAGTCCACGATACGAAATTCCTGTCAGGCATTCTATCAAACAATTTACGAGCCTCGAAAACGCAACCCACTTTACAATAAAAATTAACAAGTGAACTCCCCTACAAAGACATCATGAATACTTGCTGTTTTAATACCAAGCACATGAACTTGTCGGGCATCAAAATTACAGCCCAAATTCAAAACACCAGGGAAAGTGTGTGCATCTGGTAAGATATTATTAGCTATCATTCGGCGAAAAAGTTCTAACACAAAGGTGGAACCTTTTGAGGCATTGTGAGATAACCCATGAATGAGACAATTATAAGAAACAACATTTTTGTGTATAAGGTTTTCGAATACGAGTTTTGCTCCATGTAAATGGCCACATTTTGCATAGAACTTTATTAGATTATTGGCAAGGTAATTACAGGAAGATAAATATGGGATTTTTATGATGTGAGCATGGAGGATTTGGCCCTTTTTAAGAGATTGTTGGTCTGCGTATTGAATGAGTAAATTGTAAAAGGAGCGATTTTGTGGAGGGTGAGGCATAAGAATGAGGTTTCTGCAACGAGGAACTCTCTGCTTTGTTTAAAGATTCTTTTAATGGCGCAAAGCTGAGAGCTTTAAAACCTAAAAAAGTGAAAAAGTCCCTCAAATTTATGAGATTAACCCTCATACCTTATTTTTCTTCTTGGTAATCCTTATCTTTCAATTTGGTGTCCAATGCGGTTCCATCACACAACTCATGTCCATTATACTGTTTATAATGACATGTTATTGCAATCCAATCCATTATTCTTGTGCTAATGTGGAAGATAGCTCCAAATACTTGCAAAATTATCATATGAGAACTTTAGAATTTTAGTATTTATATTCTATTTTTTAAAATACTAGACCGTTGTTGAATTAAAAAAAAAATTACAAAGTTACAATTTTTCATACTCCATTCTTTCTCTTCAACTATTTTTTCTTTTTGTTTGGCTTCTTCTTTTCCCTCATAGTTAATTACTTCGTCTTCAAACCTCCTTTGTCCCGCATCAAATATATGACGCATATTGAGGAAATGAACTTTCTACCGTTCTGAGTTTGCATCATCAAATTGTAACCCGTGATTTCATCACACTTTTTGACTCACCAATTCCCAGCCCTCTTTGCTGCAAAAGCTGCCTGAAAGGGGGGGGGGGAAAACAAGAAAAAAATAATAATTCAAGGTTCAAGTCCAGCAGGAACACAAGCTAGTTCTAGTAAAAGAATAATTTAGAGAATGGTTAGATTACAAAAGAAAATTTGAAGAAAAGGTCCTCGTCCCAAGTTTTCCTACATGATTGAAGAAAGGCTGGTGCAGATGACTTACAAAGAGACTATATCAGAAAATGGATTCAAAGCTTCTCAGTTTATCTTAGTGAAACTATTAACACTACAGCTGACTATGCGCTCTTTATCATGGTATCCTTCTTGCTAGACACTTGGTTGCAGGTGCTTGGAGGTTGAACCAGGCTCCTTTGAGATCGTTAGATGCATCTCTAGTGGTGCTGACCATTGTCATCCTCCATTTTAAATCTCATACATGACATTATCTCTATGCTGCAAATGTGCAGTGAAGATTGGATCCTTCATGATCCAAGAAATAGACAAAAATATGTGTTGGCTACTTTTGCTCAAATTGCCTGAAAGAACCTGGATGTTCAGCGCAAGTGTGGAAGTTTCCGCTGCTTGGTTTGTGAGTTCACCTTCAAGCTGATTACATATAAAGAATTAAACAGAGCACAAGATTACTCAAGTTCCTTTGAAATTTTGGTTTGAGATAGTAGTGTGTAGATTTCTGCATTCAAACAGTACAGGAAAAGTGAAGTACAAAAAATAAGGGGTCACAAATTTCAGCTCCCATTTGATTCAGCTCAAATTAATATCACTGATGATAGATAAGAAAGAATTTATCAAATGTACAAAAAATACCATGCACCTGTGTTGTTTGATGCCTGCAATATGTAGGGGTATGGGCCATTTATTATTTTAATTCAACAGATGAACTTCCCAAGAAAGATTGAAATTTACTTAATCCATCACACATTTTCCTTCTTCTTCCAGTTTTCTCCAACTTGGGTAATTGCTTATCAAATAGTTGAGTTTTCATAGCCCTCAAATTTTCGTTTTTAATCTTTTCTCAGCTTCTAATCAAGTGCCATCTTCTTGGTCATGTATTAAGCAATCAACTTCAGGCACATAGCCAGCCTCTTTCATATGCTGTACAGGTAATTCCAGAACTTCATAAACCCACTCTTTATGAGAACCCATCTTATTTCCAACAACAAAACTGTAAACCTGGTTTCGCACCTCAATCCAACTCCTCCCAGCCACTTTTCTACACCCTGCTCTCTTCATCAACTTTCTCATTCTTGCAGCTTCTCCCCATTTGCCTTCTGCAGCATAAATATTTGACAGCATCACATAGGTCTCTACCATGTTTGGTCTCAAAGCCAATGCCTTCTTAGCTGCCAATTTCCCCAACCTCGAAAAGTTATGTGCCTTGCAAGCACCAAGAAGTGCACCCCAAACAGACTCATCAGCCATAAATGGCATGCTTCGTATTAGTTGATAGGCCTCCTCCACTCTCCCCGGCCTCCCTAGCAAATCTACAACACAGCCATAAATCTCCTGATTTGGCTTGATGTGATAATCATTTATCATACAGTTGATGTACCTCAAGCCTTGATCAACTAATCCAGCATGACTGCACGCACTTAGAACTGCCATAAACACTACCTGATCAGGTCTGATGCCTGACTTGACCATCTCATCAAACAACTCAACAACCTTTTTACCGTATCCATGAGCCCCATATCCAATCATCATAGAAGTCCAAGAGACCAAATTTCTACAAGACATTTCACTAAATATTTTGCATGAATCAAATATATTACCACACTTTGCATACATATCAATCAAGGCATTAGCCAATTCCAGGTTTCTGTCAAGCCCTCTGCGAAAAATCCCTCCATGGACTTGCTGTCCACAACACAAAGCTGCTACATTCGCACATGTTGCTATTAGACTGGTAAAAGTGAAGCAATTTGGAGTAAAGCCTTCTGACTCCATTTGTGAAAATATAAAGAGAGGCTCAATGGAATCCGATCTTTCATACCCTGCTATTAATGTATTCCATGTGATCAAATCTTTTTCAGTCATATCATTGAAATACTTGTTTGCCTCAGATAAACATCCACACCTACAATACATATCAAGTATAGAATTCGTGACAGGAAGATCGGATTCAAACCCATGTTTAATCACCGCTGTGTGTATTTGTCTGCCAAAATTCTGTGAGCCAATTGAGGCACATGCTCTAACCGCTATCGAAATGCTATGTGGGTTCAATGCTACTCCATCCTGTTTGTCATAAAAGCAACAAAGTCACGCATTACTACAATATTCATAGCATCATGAAAGTTAAAACCACTTAACAAGCTAAGGCCACTGTGTGCTATAATGGTTAAAGTACTGCTTTTGACATGTTAAGTCCGTTGCATGATTGAGTTTATTCCTACGGTTGTTTGTTCATCCACTTACCAGTAGCATTTCCCGGAAGATTTGAAGTGCGCGATTGCCATTGCCTCTGTGAGTGTAACCAGCAATCAAGGTAGTCCATGACACAACATTCTTCTCTTTAATATCGTGAAAAACAACACAAGCATCCCTCATTCCTACACCACAAGAAGCATACATATCCATGAGAGCATTATCCACATAAATAAACCCCTCCATAAACCTTCTTTTAATAGCCAATCCATGGACCAAACGCCCACAAAAAACACGCTTCATGCCTTTACAAGCCTTTAGAACGCTCGATATTGTGAACGCATTTGGTGGGTCATTTCCACTCTTAACCATATCGACAAAAACACTCCATGCTTGAGTGTATTCATTGCAATGCGTGTACCCTGAAATCACCGTCGTCCATGCAACAACATCTCTCTCAGGCATTTCATCAAACAAGTTGCGTGCTTGACTAGTTAGGCCTCTTTCGAAATATGATTTTAAGAGGTCTGTAGCTAAAATGGAGGTACCCTTTGCATTAAAAGGTGTACCTGATTTCTGGGTCGGGGTGTTTTGGGCCCACTGTAGGTAGTTTTTCATCATGGGTGGGAAAGGATGGAAGTTATTGGCGGATAGTAGTCTTTTTGTGCTCATGTCTAGTGTACGTTGTCATCGTCTGTACTTTTGGTTCATAGTTTAAACTTCAAGCATTCTATAGTGTGGAAAGGGTATAGAGTATGTTGGTATCTGCTTCAAGATCACACAGACAAGATGTCTGATGTAACTGAATCTCGCATTTGTCCCAGTTCCACAAGAAGATGACTACTGTAGGCTCCTTTTGTTGGGCCCAAAAGACAAGGACTTGACGTAAAAGTTTTTGCTGCCAATGGTCATGACTATGAAGCCATCGTTCAACACCTTCAAAGACGCTATTTTTAGCCATGAAAGAACTGGAATTTCAAAGAAAAATTTTGAAGATCATATTGTTTATTGTACAAGGCTAAATGCAAGACAATTATTCAACATCATTTGTCGAAGGTTGGCCTTGCAATTAAGGGTGTACTTTTCCTGTTTTCTTAAGAAAAATCTCACGAATTCTCTCGTTCTTATTGAATGTACTCAAGAGGTACACACCACCTTGTGAAAAATACCATCTTGCTGTAAGAATTTTAATCCACAAAATATTTTTGAGAAAAACAAAAAATAAATCTTTTTTAAAAACAATTTAAAAATAACTTTATATCTTTTCAGACAAGGAAAAGCATCACTTCTGTCTTTGTTATCAAACCAAACGCTACATGTAACCTGACCATCTATTATGCCACGAGCATTTGAACCCTACAAGTCACCTGGGTTATATAGTCGCGGCTCACAACTATAGAACTCTCTTTATACAAGAATGCAAACGCATTATGTTATTATCAGCAAATATGCACTGTATAGCCCACTAAACAAGGTGAGGTAATTCCAAGAAAACCCTAGCTTGATAAATTAGAAATGTGTTTATAAAGAACAAAGTAATAATATACAAACTGAATATGACAAGGGGAAGAACCATAAAAGCTTTCGTCCCACTGGTCATTGAAAACACAACACCGATCAACTTAGCTAATTAATCGGCTAATTAACGTTTTATTAAACTAGATCTATGGTCTAGTTGTGTGAAGATGCTGCTCCTAGTATACCTTGTTTCTTTTGTGGTTGAAAATCAATGTTTTATCAGTCTATCCTAGTAACATAGCTGTACAGTAACAGAAATTCTGCCTTTAAAAGAATGGCATCATTCTAGACAAGAATCTGTGACCTGGCGGCGACTCGAGAACACCTCTTCCGGCCACTTGTGTTAAGCCCACAAACACAGAACTCAAGAAGATCATAATCCTCATCCCAGAATAACAAGGATGCCTTCTCTGGATTCTCCAAGAGAACTTTCGATGTTAGGAAACCTGCAACCGTCCATGTTTGATAAAGTCGGGATTGCTTTCCAATAAACTTCCCACTTCGGGTGTCATAATACTCTGGCCAATGGTCAACTTGAAGTCTCTTCTCGGCCAAAGCAATAGCCTTCTGAGCTAGTTCCATTCTACCCATCTTCATGCATGCCAATGTGAACTGAAAGCAAAATGGAAAGAATTCAGAGGGCAGAGATCAATCAAGAGATTCAAGAATAAAAGAAACAGCCATCACATGAAAGGTCCAAACACAAAAATCATACATCTTTGGACCACCAACATTGATGTTACTTCCGAATTATGTTGACACTTTGGATTTTTTTTTTAATTTTTAAATTTTTTTTTTTTTTTTGAGGGGTGGGGGGGGGGGGGGAACGTTTCCCATGACTCTTTTCTCTTTAGCATGACTAACCAGAAACCTTTAGAAACTAGATTCCATTTAACCCAACAAAACTACAGAAGGTTTACTGAGTATGAATCAGCATTGCATGCTCGTCTGCTGGTTCCAAATCAAATTTGTTAAGCCTTAGCAAAACATACATATAGCAAATGAAGTCAAATGTACCTGCCACAGAAGTGTTGGCCATGACCCACCATTATGATATGACCAAGGGCTGCAATGTACAATCAAATAGAGAAATTTTAGAGTTTATAGGAATTCTAAATTGAACAATGCATGCACATGCACAGAGAGTTTAGGTCAAAATTTTAGACACTCACGTGTTCTTAGGGTCACTGCCAGTGATTATACGCCAATCCTCAGACTCCAGAGCAGGGTAACATATCTTAAGCGGCATATTTCCCACAAGATCATCCCATTTGGATTCAATCAGATTTAGAATAGCTTCATTTTGTTTTGGGGTACCCAGAGATGAAACAACAGACCAAAGATTTCCAAGAGTGAAAAATCTAAAATCCATGTGAGCTGGCTGCAGATTGCCAATCAGATATCCACCTTCCTCAGGTATCCAATCCATGAGCCATGATGGAATTTGTTCAGGATAAATATTAAATTTGTTGGTGGCTTCTGTAGAATACTCTTCTGTTTTATACCGGTATATCTCATTGATCTTTCTCATATCTACCCAATAGTATTCTCTAATGTGGAATGACAATGCACTGAGTCTGTTGTTGATAGCCCTCACCAAATTCTTTGATCCATCATTTACAACTAGCATCTCACGGGAAGACCGTAGAGCAGAGTAAAACAAGGCCTGCAGAAAGAGACTTGTGGTTGTAAGGTAAACCATAGATGAGTAAGCATAACAAAATGAAAGAAAAAAAATAATTTGTACATATAGCTGGGTGATTACTGACTAACATTCTGTATTCATGTAAAAAAAAAAAAAAGCAGCATCAGAGCAATGTTTAAAAGTGCATTGTAGACATGAGAAATGTATAACAGACCAAAGGCACAAGCAAACGGAGAAAGTTAAGTTTTTCATATCATTAAGCCAGCATACCTCACAGCTGCATTCTATAGAGCCTTCACTCATTACATTTGCAGAAAGTCGGAAAGTACATAAACCCGACTCAATTTCCACACATAACAATTAAAAGCAATGTAGAGGTACATAGGTTATGGAACCTCCAAACTCATATACAACAGAGCCATAAATTTTCAACTGGGCAAAACTCCACATTGCTTGAATTTAACTAAAAAAAACATATTACAAGGAAACAAACCACACTAACAATATGTTCATGTATATTCCATTGTCGTGGAAACAGAAATGCTGTGACAACATAAATAGCCCTAGTCCAATTACCAACCAACAGTCTCCAAAAGGACAAGGTATGGAAATAACTCACTTGGATCTCAAGGGGGTGACCATGGATCCCCATCCGCCGATCTATCATGCAGGAGCCATCAGTGACTAAAAGAGAAGGAAACATATCAAACCCGTCAGCTAAGCATAAGTTTAAGATCAGTTTTATGCCAGTCTGAACATCCACCCTTTCTTGTAAAGTATAGTCACCAGTGAGTTTCCCATATGCCCTCAATAAAATAATCCACCACAACCCTATCAAAAAAGAAAAGAAGAAACACAGATGCTATTAATCAACAAGAATCAGCGAACTACTAGGATCAATAGTTGTCTCCTGGAATATATCACAGCTACAGAAGTTGGACTTTAACAACTAGAATCAAATCCAAGTACCATGGCAATTTTTAGAATCGAAATGTTCACAGAGGTGCAATATACTAACCAGAATCCACAGGTGCAACACGGCCAATAGCTGATTCGCCAAAATCAGGATCTAAAACTTCTTCAAGTTTATTGTCATCAAGAGGCACTGTTCTGACTTTAAAACTGGCAGGCATCAGCCCCTGTCCTGGACTATAGCAGTCCACTGTTTTCTCCCAACTCTATGATAAAACAAAAACAATTTTTTTTTGTGTGATTTTCAGAACATCAAATTTAAAAACTTTCTATACATGCAATGATATGGTTAGCTAATATGAACAATACGCAGAAACCTTAAAGAAAGGTCAGTTTGAAAGATGAAAAGAAGACATAACAAATTATAACCGATAGCAAGGATAACAAATCAAATCTTGAGAAACAGCAAATTTAGTATTTAATGGCATTCGAATGCTCTGATCATCATTAAAAAGTTTACCAAGTTTTGCAAGTTGACATTCATTCTAAATTTTGTAAACCATAATGGTCAACAAGGAAAATAGGTGTATTTCATGACTTGTAAACAGATCCTCAATAATAACTTGTCACGCATAAATCAGGCATCTTAATACCGCTCAAACTAGAAGAACGGTATAAGAAATTATCATGCGGAAGAATGAAAGGATAGATCAAACAAGCATACAAAAGCAGCCTGGAATGTTACCTGCAATTGCAAGGCATGAAGCAAGAAATTCTTCACAATCTCCCCTTCTCCTCTAAGCAAAAAGGCGAGAGCTGAAGGAACAAAATCACGAACAAACACCTGATCATAATTCAATGGCATCTTATCCCCTGGATCATTTGCGGCCACGGTCCCCACAGGACTCCCACAATACATAACAACAGCATCATTCAACAACTTCCATGCTTCCTTTTCTATATCACTCTCTTCCCTCTTAGTACTAGCAATCTCAACTCCTTGACCACCATCCAAATCCTCTCTATTTACACTTTCATCATCATCAACAAGAACCCCGAGCCTAGATTCTTCATCCCCTAAAACATTCTCATCTTTATCAATCCTCTCAACCACCAAAGGCTTAACACTAATCCCATTTTGCACAAAAATTCTCTCAAAATTCTTATCATTCACTCTTGTCTCAACAGACGTTGATAACTCCCTGAATTGTGAGGCAACACTAGCAACAACAGAAACCGCCCTACTACCTCGTGCTATAAGCCTTGATTGGCCAGAACTGATTTTGGGAACACAAAAAGATTTCCGGGATTCATTGAAAATGGTTTTGAACCCCAAGATTCTAAAAGGGCAGGTCAAGAACTGCTTGGTTTTATCAAAATTAAACTGATTCCCAGATAAATTGCTTGTTAAACTATGATGGCGCTTAAAAAACACTGGATTTTTCGTAGATATAAGAAATCTACAAGAGGGTTTCATTGTAGAATTGCCAATAATACTAATAGTATTCATAGAGTCAAGAACCAAATAACACAAATAAAAAATGTGTTGAAGCAAAAAAGCTTATGCCTTTTTAATTGTCAAGATATGAGGAAAAAAAAGTTTATATCTTTTGCATTTACAAGCAAGAAAAGATTCAAACTTCAATGAACAAAAACGATACTAGATTTTGAATTGAGCTCACAGGCAGAGAAAAAGAGAGAAATTGGTGATCTTTGACAATAGATTTTGGTGTCTGAAGGAAAAGAACATGAAAACTCTTGTCGTTTCAAATATAGGCTGTTGTGAAGAAGGAAGATTTTGTCTTGGTCATTGTGATAATAGCAAAGATGGAAGAAGTTGTGGATTTCTTGTCAAGGTTCTAAAATGACTATAATACCCCTAACATAAAAGTTTTGTAGTCCCTAAACTTCTTGTGCTGTTATAACTTAGTCCTTACATATGGAAACCTTACAGCTTAGCTCTTTAACTATTGTTGACCGGTTCATTATTCCTTACGAGCACAACAAAAGAATGGAAAGAGAGGCTCAAAAGCATGTGGTAAAACCTCAAAAATGTATGGAAACTATCGGAATAGTATTAATTTTACCCCAAATCAAATTTTTGTTTTGATTTTGTACAAATAACTTCGATCTCTTAATTAGGGTTTCGTGTTAGAATTTCTGGAAGAAAAAAAAAAAAAAGGGTTAGATTCCCTAAAAAAAAGAGTATAATTTATACGGATGAAAGATCTAATTGAGAATTTCTCGAACTCGACAAAATTAGGTATTTTGAGGATTGCCGAGAATGTTATCCTCTCATTCACCAAACTGACCAAAGAAAAACAAGAGCCCCTCACATCCCCACAGGACATGGGTGTGAGTTTAGCCAATGGCTGCTCATGAATTGGAGTTCAATTTTGGCTTTAACCATAGTCTACTCACATATCTTTGGAAGTGTTTGTTTTGGCCATTTATATCTGTGGATATTAGGGTTTTGAGGTCTCATGATCATGGGCCATGGCTCATGGATAAGTGCCAGTGACGTGCACAGAGATTGCCCTCCAATTCCTTTCATCTCTCTCTCTCTCTCTCCATTTACCGCTAGCAGCCATGGAAATTCCCCACCACTGAAAATTTTCCATTGGATTGCACTTTTTCTCAACTTTTGGGTCCTGTATTTTTCCCTTTCATTCCAAAATCCAAGACTGCATTTTGCAATTCCAAGATTGATGTTGACTGCTTTTTCTTCTTCTTTTTTTTCGAAAAAGTCGCTGCAATATCTGACGTTGAATCATCTAGGGAGTTAACTTGGATTACCTTCCCAAGTTAATACTTGGTTAAGTTAAAATTCGAGCCTGATCTAACCAATATTTTTATATTCAAAACATTGTCGTTTAGCTTTTTTTAAAAAAAAGAATTGTCAAGAACACTTCATTTTGGATAAAATTTTAAAGAAAAACAAAAGTGAATTTAGGTTAACTTATCAAAATTAACTCACGCTATAAATGAAAAAAGTGGACCAAAGAATGGAAATCAAAAGACAATTGAGTTTATCCAGAATGACATGGAAAAAGGGCAGCAGAACCATGACCGAGTATACAAAAAAGCACATGGTTTTTGAGGGTGGCCACGGAGAAAGACATGGCTCCTTCATTCAACAATGGTGGAAAAGGTCAAATTGACTTGTCGTTGTTGGGGGTGTACCAAACAAACTAGGGGAAGCCAAGTCAATGGCCTTATCCCTTCGTTGAGGGCACCAGGGCTAACCATCCCTCGTCTCCTACTACTACCTTTTGGACCTTTTCTTGGTCCAGGGCTGGAGTGGGCCAGGTCCTGGTTTTAATAACAGTGCAATAAACAAAACTAATGGGCTCTAGATTGACAATCTAAACGCTTTATTTTGGGTCAGGTCTTAACATGAAGGCCCATGTAATGCCTTGTAAGAAAACTAAATCAGTTGTCCAATACAATTCAAACACGTGTTCTTTGACCCTCCTCCATCTCATCCTCGACCTTTCTATCCCCTCTCAACAAAACACACTGACACTAGTTTGTATGTCACAAACTCATCAAGAAATGGCAAGAATTCTTGACTCGTTTCCTCCTCCAACTCAACTTACCCACCCTACTCGTTCTCGCCCTACTTGGCTCAGTTGCTCAATGCCCATCTCGCCAAATTCCACTTGCTTCAGCTCTATTCCTCACAACAAACAACTGGTATGTCTTGTCTTTCAAAAAACTATAATTTCTCATTCAGACAGTCCCTTTCCTTCATGCCTCTTGCTTTTCCCTTTCATGGTTACTTCTTTGTTCTTGATATGAAACTTGAATTTGGTGTACTTTCCATGGTTAAATCCCCATTTTTAGCTAGGAACCCAAATGTGAAATATGAAAAAAGAAGCTAGAGAGAGGGGTTTTGATCTCATGACGATGTTACCTTTAGTCTTCTTATTAAGTAGCTTTGTGCTATGAAATGGGTTAGGTGTTTTTATGTTGCTGTACCCTGAATGTTTTTTGGATGATAAAATATCCCCATTTTCTTATCTGATATGCATCCTTCTGTCTTATTATTAAGCCACTTCAAATTGCTTCTCACAACATATTTTTTTATGTAAACATAATCAGACTAAAGCTTTTGCAGTTCCAAGGAGAAATGCAATGGCATTGATCTTGTCAAGTTACATTTTCTCAGAAGTTGGTTTCAATAATATTGCATTTGCTCAACAGTCTGTTGGGTTCAGGGAATACATTGATCAATTTGATGGGTATTCATTGAAGTACCCTCAGAATTGGATTCAAGTTCGAGGTGCAGGAGCTGATATATTCTTCAGGGATCCTTTTATTCTTGATGAAAATCTCTCAGTGGAGTTGTCGTCTCCTTCGTCATCAAAGTATAAGAGTGTTGAAGACTTGGGTCCTCCTGAAGAAGCTGGAAAAAAAGTACTTAAGCAGTATTTGACTGAGTTCATGTCTACTAGACTTGGCGTCATGCGTGACGCAAATATTATTTCAACATCCTCAAGAGTCGCAGATGATGGAAAGCTTTATTACCAAGTTGAGGTAAGTTGTTGTGTGTCGAAAGAAGTCATTCACATGCATGACAGGGCTTATTAGCTAGTGATTATTGCGGTGAAGATTATTTTCCTTTGAAGTGCATAGAATTGTTTCTAATCAGACCATCATGTTATCAGGTAAACATCAAGTCCTACGCAAATAACAATGAACTGGCTGTTATGCCTCAAGAAAGAGTAGTTCGTTTGGAATGGAACCGGCGGTATCTGTCAGTTCTTGGAGTTGAAAACAACAGACTGTATGAGCTAAGATTACAGACACCAGAAAATGTATTTGTAGAAGAGGAAAATGATCTTCGCCAAGTCATGGATTCCTTCAGAGTGAATAAAGTGACTGTTTGATTAGTTGAGTTCTTACAGATATATCAAACATTTTGTACGTTGGGATTCGTTGTTTTTGTTGTTGCCTTTGCTGCTTTCTTTAGTTTTTATTTGGAAAATTGATAGTTAGATGAGACCATATCCAATATCAAATTGGTCCTGCAATAATGTTTTCTTCATTGCATCATTCCTCCGGTGTTTGTAGTATTATCAAGTTGATACAGAACATGTTCCATCCTCTATCTTCAGTGCATCACTCCTGCGTATTAAACTATTCTGGTGATGGGAGTCTCAACGTTTAATTGCCCTGAGTTTGTCAACAGGGACGCTGCAGTACTTTATGTGACGGGAAAGCAACATCTAGAAACAGATAAAGAATTGACAATGAGAGCCAACGCTTTCAGTGATGAAAAAACAATCACAATTAACTTCGTTAAAAAAATGTTATACGAGTCCAAATTGGAAATTCTGAAAGTATCGTGCAACTACATGGATCAACTGGCATTCATACTATTATACATGACAACAACAAAAAATCATATGCCACGCAGCAAAACAAATTGGAATTTATCTTGATCGGATACAAAAATCTATGACCTAACTTCATATAGTCCTGATCTTGTGAGAGCTCGAAAGCCTTTATAAAGACGACTTGGTACAACCCTGAGATCCAGTTTATCTAATTGCAGGCCAGAAAGGGCAACACCCTGGATCCTAAAACCCACTCGAAATGTGGGAAATACATGAAGGCGCTCTAATCCTGTCTCAAGCATGAGTGTTCCAGACAATGCAGGGGCTCTATCTTTCGGTATTCGATCAATTGACCAATTACACATCTGCACATACATGTTAACAAACTAAATAATCAAACTCAGCTGTAATAACCAAAATCAGCAATGTAAAAAAACAAAGAAAGATAGAATCCAGCCTGAAAGAATTTTCCTTTTTCATTTTTAAACCAAGAAAATAAAATTCACAGCCCTTCTTTATAACTCAGCTGCAATCGAAGATTTGTCAAGTAATAATATAAATGTTCAAAAGAGTGGCACAGAATTAGCATTTTCATTATCTTTTTTTTTTTTTTAGTTTTTGCGCTGCATAATGAAAGGTGTCAAGATAATTTTTCTCACCAAGCATTAAAGGTATCAGGAAGTTACCTTGTTTGTGAAGACGGTCACTGCTCCATGATTTGCAGTCACATCAGCTGATAAAACACATGAAGGCAGTTGAAATTGCACTGTTATTGAGTCAACCATCTTTCCAGGGTCATTTCGTATTCCAACCATCACATTGATGCGGCATGTCCCAGCATCAGATGTAATCTGTGGCTTTACATATATCGGGGTACTTTTCAACTTTTTAACCCTGGATAAAGGAGATAAGTTATTTAAATAGAAAAACTACAGTATACATGTGAACAAAGTGACTAAGAAGTAAGAGACATATGTCCGCATCTTTCCCAAACAGATCTATCTTGAAGATATATTACATGATAGGAAAGCCTCAAATTAGTAAGCTAAATGATCACAAACTGGCACTAAAGAACAAAAACTTTTAGGATGTGTTAGACACTATGAACCTGTAACTCATGAGCTTAAACAGTCCATCGGGAGGCACAAATGATAGGATATGATGGGATTCCCATGGTCGAAACCGAACACAGGGATGAAATCTGACATCATCCATAATAGATGGGTTTGCAAATGACAGAGTCAATTCAGGAACACCTGTGATATGGGAGTTTACTTGAACTTCACCATAAATCTCACACTTTACCAAGACCCCGTCCCTGAAAAATACATTTGAAAGAGAAGATTGCTTAGCTACTTCAAGTATGAAACCATACAGGATAAATATAAGAAACATTCAACAATAACAACCATAGAAGCAAATTTCTTAGACCTTTACTTGACATGGAGTTTCTGAGAGCCTCTAAAGTAAAACAGTTCGTATGGAAGTGAAAAATCAAAATAGTAACATAATATTCTCAACACCAAAGAATGGCAAGTGACACTCCAGATCTGCATTCAATACAAGAAACATATTGAGGCATTCAGACAGCTAGTGATTGTCATGAGATGGTCCCATTCCCCATTTGTTATGTACTAGTGGCATAATTTGTAATGGAGACTCTTCGTAATGTCAAGTCATATGTGAAGTATCTATAGGAAAATTCAAAATTATGCACGTTGAATTATAACCATGTATATGGAGATACTCAAATAACCAGTTCATGGGAGCTGTACCTAATGCAAACAATTAATTTCCTAGAAAAGTTTTAAGAACATAGCTGTACCTATTTATAATTGCATCCATTTCTTCAACAAGATCAACATAAACTTCATTGTTAGCATATTTTATGTCCGTTGTTCTCCACGGAACACAAGATGCTGTTGCACCTGGAAGAGTGTCGCTCACATTTGAACTGTTACCAGTCACAACACTCAGCATTTTGCTCACAATATTTGGTGGAGCTATCATCTCCCTCAGGATATTAGGTTCTGTGGTCAAGGGGAAGCCATTGTCTATCATCTCGTCCAAAAGCTGCAAATTTTAATTAAATGCTGGTTTGTGACCACAAAATAGGGAAAAAAAACCAGGGAAAGGAGGAAAATCTTGAGCCAAACAAGAACTTTCAGATTCTGAATTTACCCCTTTTAACCTCAACCAATGAAATAAAAATGAAAGAAAAGCACCTTTATCTTCAATCTTCTATTCAGAATTTTTTTCACTGTAAAAATTATAAAAAATACAGGCTGCAAATACAGTTTTGTATTGTTCATAAATAAGGTGAAATATGTCATCTTTTGGTTTTAATACCATATAATATAGAGGACACACATAAAACAATGCAATTACTATTAATTAGAGACATAATGCATTGAAATACTGGCTATTTTCAAACAAATCTTAAGGTTGATTCTCGAGCATACCATTGAAACCTTTCTCTGAAGTCCCAAAACAAACAGTCTAATCACAAGTAATTGGACCCTATACATCTATAATGAGCTATTACCACTTCTCAGACCTGACATTTCCATATAATCCCAAAATATAGCAAGAAATTATGTTATTCTATTAATTCACATCAAGAAACTAGAATAACGACCGAATATAAAACATTATGCAGAAAAGTACCTCATACACAATGACAAAGTTATCCTTTATCACATCTTCATTCAACCCTTCAAGGTAATCTGAGAGGACATCAGCTACTCTGCAAAGAAACTGAAAATCTAGTAGGTAAAGGGCAAGGATTTCAACACATACATAATCACACTGCAATCACAAAGCACATAAAGCTAACAATATCTACCTCAATGCCCATCAAAGGTGGCATTTCAAGTTGAGTGCAAGCTAAGAAAGTGATTCCCTCCCGGACAATTTGGAACAAGTAATGCGTCGGTGATACAATAACTGATTGTTGCTATCAAAACAACAGGAGAAAATGAAAAATACAACACAATGGCAATAGCAACAACAACATAGAAAAACTGAAAACAACTCAAAAGTTCAATTGAAAAAAAAAATCTTTAAGAAAACAAGGCAAAAACAGTTAATATAAACATGAATCCTAGACCAAAGCTAAGATTGAAATCAGATCCAGAAGTTTAAATCCCAAAATGAAGCAAAACAACATTGTCAAAAGCCACACAGGTACCAGAATGAAACCCAAAAAGATACTAGCTTGAGACTGAACATACCAAAAACAGAGAACATAAACCTCAATTACACAAAAATAAGAATAAAATCAAACCCCGAAGTTAAAACTCCAAAAAGAAGCTAATATAAACATGAATTACACAAAAAAATTCAGATTATACCAAACCCAGATTCCAAAATTGCAAGACAAATCCAGCAAACAATGTTAAAGCTTCAAAAGTACCTTAAAGGAATCACCTTGAGAAATGACTTGATCCCAAAACCAAGCACAAATGGATCTATCTACTTTATGCCCAATTAGCTGTTTCTCTAGCATTACCTCCCTGTCACAAAATATCACACAAAACACACAAAATTCAGTTGGTGATATTAATCAGATCAAATAAAGATGAAGGATTTATTGTTTATGGATTTGAAAGATTTGTTTTTGATGGATTTTGAGACTTGCCCGGAATCTGAAAGAATAAATATACACTGCAACATTTCTCTCTGTGCTGGTGCTTATTTTCTTGATCTTAGGAGGATGGAGGTGGAGAAGAGAATTAGAGGGAGTAAGGCAGAAAGCAAGAAGGTTTTTCGAGCGGTTTTTCTGTGAATGAGTTCGGTAAGAACTACAAGGGAAAACGTCGAAATTGCCCTCTAATTATAACTTGAATCTCATTTTAGTCCTCAAATTAGTTTTCTCATCTAAAAAGACCCTTTGAGTATTTAGAAATCTCTATTGAGTTTTTTTTATATATATTTTGATTTGAATCCGTCGCGATTTTTTTATGGTAATGGACAAACTCCTGAAACATATATGTAAGTCATTAATGGATCTGAATAGAGGGATTCAATTGATAATGTTCTTAAAACAAGAATCTGATTGCAACAAAAAACGTTTAAGAACTCAATTGAGAAGCCTTATTTATTGGGGGATTTACTTGAGGTTTAGCCAAATTATAAAAATCTCATTTTATTTATGTGTTTTTTTTATAAATAAAATTTTGGAACAAATAAAAAGTTAGTCTCTTCCTAAAACAAAAGAGAGGATTGAGTGAGTAAAGCCACTTTCTCTTGTTTAAAGTAACAAACAAACAGAGGAGTCCTTTTTCCTAGTTTGAAAACAAAAACTTATTACAAAACCATTCCAAATTTAATTTATTTTGTGTTTCTTTCTTCATTTTTCTAATCGAACACAGCACCTTGTAAAGCAAAACATAGAATAAGAGTCAAGGAAAGCCGAAATAGAGAACAAAAATTGACAACGCTTGAAACAAAAGACTTGACAGAGAGCATGAAACTTAGACTAGCTCTTTAGGGCATACTTATTTTTGTTCCTGGAGTTGAGATTTGTGTTTTACTAGCTTCTTGTTTAGTTTCGAATCTATTATCGATATATTTATTTTCTTAACTGGGTTTAATCTATTGTTATGCCTACGCTTTCCAGTTGCTTTGGAGAGTTTTGTCAGGCCTTGTTCTAAAGACATGTTCTGTCTTTTGTTCAGCCTGCTTTGCTTGTTCTGCTGCTTGATTTTATCGGTAAATAATTCATCTAAGATAGATTTGAGCATGACAACATATGAAGATAATTACTCTCGCTACTCTTGGCGCAACAGCATTGTATAGGTTTCATTGAAGCCCGTTAAGACTGCTTCACTGGTTCGTAAATCGTAAGCATTTGTGCTAAAAGGGAGCTGAAAACATGATATTAATTACACTCAACAGCAAAATTATTTTTCTAACATTATCAGTTTTCGTAATTCATTACACAAATCATTAACCGTCTCAGAGGTCAACAAAACATATATACTGTATCCTACAGAATTTTAAAGAATCAGCCGACTCAATGCTGCCCAGTTTGTATACTGCCGACACCAATTTTCAACGTCTCTTGCACAAGTGCCAGCATTTTCGCTTTATGCCCACCTTCTGCAATGAATGTCTCATACAACACTGAATGCTGACTGTATGGTAGATGAGACTCGAGATGCAATGGTCTGGGTTGCAAACTGCTGGAACTGCTTCTTGGCATCTAAAAGAAAGAAGAATAACTTTTTATTTCTTTGCTGATAATTACAAAAAAAATGAATAAAATAACCAAAGGAGGTTAGGTAACAGACCCGAGTGATCAACGTTATAGAAACAGTTAAGGTACTAGAAACACTTTTAGCTGCAATAGAATTCGTTGATAATTCTATAGTACCAGCACAAGCACAGAGTAAGTTAATCAAAATGAGTTACAGTGCAAGCAGCAACTAAGTTCATCCATATTTATGTTTCTGTGACGGATCTGCAATCATACCAATTGTTTAGTTTTCCCCTCCCTCACACACTTGCCTAGAAGAACGTTATATTATCTAAAATAGCATAAGAACTAATTCAACTCAACTCTGAAGTTAATTTGATCTTGATCCTAATGACAAGTTAATAGGTTCAAAGCAGAACAGCTTATGAGGCCGATGGCATCATGATGCAGATATTGGGCATCTGATAGGTTTATCTAGTAATGTACTCAGCAGTGAAGCTGTGTCACGTGGGAACCCATCAATGCCTTGCCTATCTTGGCATTTTATTTAGGGTATGCTAGTGATCAATCAAAACCTAGTGTCACAGCCTCAACATGGTCCTTGAAGGCTGGGTCAGATTCATCTACACCAATGGAAATTTCAAGTTCCTATGGTCCACATCTACTTTCCACATGGGAAATATGTGGATAAGAACAGTACCCGACCTAATGAACAGCACTAACGACAAATTTAAGCAAATGATACAAACTCTGAAAACCAAAAAAAAAAAAGTCTCCTTGCTCACCTTTGCGACATTTGGTGAAGCCAACAATGTTTGCAATGCTGAGAGTCAAGCATACTCCAACAATGAGGCAGTAATCTGGTTCAAACCTTATGAGAGAGAAAATTCCAAGCACAATCCAGGCAGCTGCCTACAACGTTAAAGGCAAACAAGATCAAATGTAGAAAGGAGAGGAAAACAAAAGAACAAATGTACAAAGATAGGAAAACCAAAGATGAGTTTATATCTGAATTTCAACAATCAAAAAAGTGCAAACAGCCACAACCAGACAAGACCATTCTATAACATTCTTCAATCAGGATCTTGTAAAAAAGAGATGAATAGTTTAATTTACTTTCAGCTGTGAACTATCTTGCATTTCTTTAGATCTTGACTAGTATTCTTTGTACATCCAATCCCAAATGTTTTACAATTATGATATGCCAAGGATATTTTCAGTCAGTACCACACAACAATAAAATCTTATTTACTTACTGCTAGGTAAAGAGTCCACCAGAACAGCCACGAGTCTTTCTTGTTCATCCGGGCCAATGACTAATGCAAAAACAAGGATAAACATGGATGAGATTCATTTTGAAAATCAAACAATCAAGCAAGAGTTTTGAAACTGACCTCTTGGTCAAGGGATTCAAATTTCCACACACTCTCACCCAGATCATTTATCTCATTCCACCACCTAAGGCCAACTAGAATCCGACCGCTCACATTCTTAACCACCCAAAAATCAAGAGCAGCAAGAAGCACAGTCACCACAAAAATGATGACAAAGCTATTAAAAAACAGAGTAGACAGTATGTAAAATGCCAAAGCTCCAGCCTGCAGAAAACAAGAAACACAAGGTTGTCATTATGTTCTATTGATGTTAACTCAAAAAAGCTATGCTTGTGAACACAAATTAGATATGTGACATACCTTAAAGAGAACATGAAAGAAACATGTCTTTGGATTGGCATAATTTTCAACAGGGGGCTGTCAAGAGAGTTAAACATAAATTATTCACATGGAAAAACAAAACTCAATAAAATCCCAATCAGGATTTCCACTTCATATATATAACAATACTCCTATCTCATAGAACCGAAAACAACAAAGGGGAAGACATGCTAGAAGAAGCACTACACTCTCTCATTCCAAATTTCATAAATTCAGTCCTTATCATTAGACTCCAAAAGAAATCTCAGAATTAAAAAATTAGACAGCAAATATATGCTATAAGATTTGAATTCTCTGCCAAAAATTAAAGATCTTGATCATTGAATATATAGTAAATTACTGAATCCTTCATCACCAACACAAAGGAAAACAAAACAATATCCCAACCTGATTTCTACTTAAATGATTCAGCACATTGAAAACAAGCTAAATACGTCATTCAGTATCCATTAAAATGAATTAACACAACGGCAATTTCTCATTCGGGGTTCGATTAAAATGATTATACGAAACAAAGCAAGCTCAAGATCCCATATGAGTTTCTATCGAAACCACCAAACCACGAAAAAACAAATGCAATATCCCAATTGGGTTTTCACTAAACACAACAAAATGCCTTTTTCTTTCTCCAAACTGACCCCCACATGAGACTTACAATGCCTTTGTCAATCTCGAAATTGGCCCATCAAAAACCTTGGCTTGACAGATCAAAACCAATCACATGGGCACTTACAGTGCAACTCAACATCAAGATCATTGGATTTCTCAAAAACACAATATTCCAGCTCATAATCTCCAATAAAAAAACAGATCTAATAAACAGTACAAATTCATGCATAAGTTAGAAGGTTAATCGAGCCCCAAAATTGTATGCTACAGGATGCAATGAATTGTAGAGAAAATTATGAGAAAGAGAGTGGGTTAACTCACCCGGATAGGATCCATTTTAGAGATTGTCTTCTTCTTCTTCTTCTTCTCCTTCTCGTTTGCTCTGTGAGTTTGTTGATTCACAGAGAGTTTCGGTTAGGGACCTTTTTGTTTACGTTTTCCGCGTGGATACAATATATTCAATTCTTCATATTTATGAATCAGTCCTTTTAGGTTTACAAAGTTATTCTAATTACCCAAATTCCATTTAAGGAAAAACAAAAACTTCAATTTAGTCACAAATAGATATACTCATTCTTAATTGAGTCCCAATTCCCAAACCATACATTTAATAAAAAAAAATTAAAGGAGAGTGTTGGCTCATATTTGTCTTGGAAAATGTCCATTTCTGCTGTGGGCAAGACATAAAGAGTAACTTATCCTTTAGTCTCTGGATTGTTTATATATATTATAACTTAATCCTTCATGTTTACAAATATATAATTTAACCCCTTTACTTTGGTTGATACAATTTTTATGTTCTTTTTGCGTAATAGAATTACATCAATGCCTTTAAAAGAAAAAATATGTTTGTCCTCTATAAAGGAGTATTTTTGTCTTTTTATTTTATTTTGCACAATAAAACTATCATATTACCTTAGAAATTAGAAAAAAACTAACTGATAATGAGGAATTTTTTTTGTCTTTTCATTTTTAGAAGCACAGTTAAAAGAATTACTTTCCCTTTGAGTTTATTTTCTTAAGCCTAGGGTCATAGGGTAATTTTGTTATTGTGTGACTGATCTTTTTGTTATTATTGAGGTGGGGCAAGGGCAGTTTAGTATTTAAAAAAAAATGAAAAGAAATATACAAAAAATCAGGCAAAAGCCCATATACGGTGAAGCTTTTTTGTTGACACCGGAAAAAGTAGCAGTCCCATTCCTATTAATATAGGGACAGGAAGTGTAACGAAAGATATAATCCATAAATATTGATATGTATATTTCATAAAAAAAAAAAAATTATTATTTTTAATTAAAAAAATGAATTCTTTCTTGTTTATGATTCATCGACTCTTATCTCTTTTTAATTTTTATGGACAGCCCGTGTGGTTAATTCCAAAAATAAAACAAGTTATTTTAGAGTAGCGTTTTCTGTATATGAGACGCATACACCGAGAAAAACTTTGATTTGAAATCGGTGGACATTTCTTTTTCTTTCTTGCCGCGTCTTGGTGTCTTTTTTATGGATATGTTTTAATATTTTTTTTTATTTAATTGGGTTACCTTAGGTTTTTCGTTCGGTTTGCTTTTCCAAAATGTTATTCTAGCTACATATGCAACCTTTTATGATGTAGTTATTTAGACCTTTATGATGAGTGATGTTCACAATAAAAAGATAATGGGTTTTGATGAATTTTTTCTTCTTTTTTTTCTTGGATATGATATTAATGGCTCTTTTATTTTAATTGATTGTTGTAAAATATTTTTTTTTAGTTCATTTATTATTGTTTTTTTATAATTTAAATCAAATTATTTAATTTTATTGTATCTGATCGAGTTAATAAAACGAGTATAAGTTTTTTCTTGCTTATTTTTAATATTATTATCATCAAGAGCATCCTTTTTGTATTCTCAAATATTTTTTACTGGTACATGGTGTCGCACGGGTCACCGATACAGTAGGTTTCTTAAACAGAACAAGAGGTGTTGGTGTTGTGCATGAATGAGAGGCTGTGGATATAACCAAAGTGGAGTGGATGATGGAGTCACTGTCTTATCCTAAATTGTTAGAAACCAAGAAATAAAATAAAAGAAAAGGAAAGACGGGGCAGAACCAGAAACTTTCAAATTTCTGTTTCAAGAAACTTGGAAAGGCAAAGAGAGGATAGTAGTAGTAGAGACTAGAGAGGTACAAGCATACCATGGCTAGGTTGGTGGCTGTGCAGCAGCAAACTCAGCCTTCTTTCTCTCTTCTTCCCTCCTCTCTCTCTGACTTCAATGGCACCAGACTCCACTCTCAAGTTCAGGTATGTCTTTCTGTTTATCTCTTTAATTATTTGCTTAAGATTAGTGTATGTCTAATAATGTCTTAACAGTTGTGTGCTTTTTCTTGCAGTGTAAGAGAAGGGTATGGCAGACAAAGGGAGCATTACAAGTTTCAGCATCAAGTTCCAAGAACATTCTTATAATGGGAGGCACTAGATTTATTGGTGTGTTTTTGTCTAGGCTTCTTGTCAAAGAGGGTCATCAGGTAGTCTTATCCTTGGCTCTTTTTAGTATCTTCTTTCAATTTTTCACGTTTTGGAATCCATCAATTTTCAATGGAAAATAACTGTAGTGGTGCTTCTTGGCAGGTGACCTTGTTTACCAGGGGTAAAGCACCAATTACTCAACAATTGCCTGGTGAATCAGACCAGGATTATGCTGATTTTTCTTCCAAGGTATTTATTACCCTAATGGGGATGAAAAGACTCTTGCTCGTTATTAGTTTCATCTGTAAGGAAATGAAGGTACTAGTGCTAGACTCAGTAGGTTAAGATTTTAGTTACTGATCATGATTTTCTAGATCTTGCATTTGAAAGGAGACAGGAAGGATTTTGAATTTGTGAAAACCAGTCTTGCTGCAAAAGGCTTTGATGTTGTCTATGACATCAATGGTATGCAATGTCTTACCAGTACATCTTTTCTTTACTTCACAGCAATGAATTCTGGAAAAATGTTCTGCTATTTACTTCTGATACCTATTTATCTTTTCGAAATGTTTTTAGGCCGCGAGGCAGTTGAAGTTGAACCCATACTGGATGCGCTACCAAAGCTAGAACAGTAAGCTCTCAACAGTTTTTTGATGATTTTGTTTACCATTCTAGAAGTCATGTGCATGAGCATTTCATTGCTAGCTTTTATGGAGCCTTCAATTGGTCCTATGTCACTTGTTTCGAATTTCGGCATGGGTATGGGTTTGATTCTTGGTTTTGATAATGAAATTCCCTAAACCTTGATAGCTTCCATGCATCTCATGCAAAACCACATTTGTTATCTTCAACACAATTAGTTGATACAGCCGGTCTTTAATATTGCTACATAAGAGAAATTCATCATTTCAGAATTGCGTGCTGCATAAGCATCTCAGTTCTTCGGCAGAAATTCAATAGAAAAACTGTTGTTTAATTACATGCTCAAAATCTTGTCTTTTCTATTTAAATATCATGCAGGTGAAATTTGATGAATTATAGTTAAGTTGTAAGAAATCAGGAAACTTTACAAACTCTGTAGCCTTTCCATAACTGCTGCTGTCTTTGGAAATCTGAAGTTCTGTTAATTCACAGGTTCATATACTGCTCTTCAGCTGGAGTTTACCTCAAATCTGATCTTTTACCGCACAGCGAGGTAGGTCTGATAGCAGTATTTATGAAACTCATTGAACAATCGGGAAGAACAGGTTTTCTTTTTCTGAATCTTCTGGTAACATATCTCTTCTAACTAGGTATTGTCTGGTTACAGAAAGATGCAGTTGATCCAAAGAGCAGGCACAAGGGAAAGCTTGAGACAGAGAGCTTACTAGAATCAAGGGGCGTCAACTGGACTTCTATAAGACCAGTCTACATCTATGGGCCCTTAAACTACAACCCTGTTGAAGAGTGGTTCTTTCATCGGTTGAGAGCAGGCCGCCCGATTCCAATTCCCAACTCAGGAATTCAAATGACTCAACTTGGTCATGTAAAGGTAAGAAAATCTTCGATTCCATCATGCATTTCAGTTATTCTGAAAGCCACTTTGGCATGAGTAACATCAAAGCAAGTTTCTGACCTGATGAGTTCAAAATTCCCAGGATTTGGCAAAGGCTTTCATTCAGGTTCTTGGTAATGAAAAGGCCAGCCAGCAAGTATTTAACATATCAGGAGAGAAGTATGTCACCTTTGATGGATTAGCTAAGGCATGTGCGAAGGTAATTCTTGATTATGCACTACTGACTATATACTAGGTAGTTAAAGTTTTGTTGCTCTTTCTGTGGCTTTTTTGCTGAATTAACGTATCTGACTATATCGTTTGATCTTTTTTCTCTCAGGCTGCTGGGTTCCCAGAACCTGAGATTGTTCACTACAACCCTAAAGATTTTGACTTCGGGAAAAAGAAGGCGTTTCCATTCCGTGACCAGGTAATTTCTGACAGAATTTTCGATACCCAATTAACGTTATTAGCTTAAAACATGGTAACAACTACTTTCTGTTTTGTGTTTAATGCAGCATTTCTTTGCCTCGATTGACAAAGCAAAGCATGTTCTTGGATGGGAACCCGAATTCGACCTCGTGGAAGGTCTTGCAGATTCTTACAACCTTGACTTTGGCAGGGGAACATACAGGAAAGAGGCTGATTTTTTCACCGATGACCTGATTCTAGGCAAGAACCTTGTTCTTCAGGCCTAGATCATTCATCTTCTTTTCTTCACCTGTTTCCTTTCCTTCTGCTATCTATTTTTCTTCTCCCCTCTTCTCTGTATTCTATTTGTTTCCAAATTTTCCCACAAGTTTAACAATAACAACAAGAAGTTGAAATATTTGCAATATAAAAATGAGACTCAAACGAGACCAAAGAAAACGAATATGCAAGAAACACAAGTGGATGATCAACTGCAACTGAGACAGCTGTTAAGAAATTTGTAGAAATACTTCAGTACAAGTGGATGGTATATCAACAAGCCTGCACTTATGACATTGCTAATCACATGTTTTTGGAAGTAATTCTGAATACATTTTAGAAAAGCCTATCACATTTTCAGCATTCATAATCAAGCTAAGATGAGCAGCAGGTCACCATAAAAAGTTTCCAACAAGTGACTATATGAGCTCTCCTGACAACAAAAATCATGGTTAAACAAATCGCACTTGCCCTAGTGCATTATTCCAGCAGTCACTGTCTTAGCAGAACAACAATAACAGAAGTTGATGCTTTTTTTTTCCCAGTGGAAATGATTTTTCTTGCTAATGTTTCAATTCAGAAATAAGAGTAAGGATCACAAAAAACATTGAAGGTATGATCAATGGAACAAAGCAAACATTAGAGTCAATGCAGCAACCAGGCAAGATCATTTTATTGCATTCATAATATTCAATCAAATTCATACAAAAGAATGTGTACTAGAGTGGTGCTACGTGTTTCAAAACTTACATTCTGAATACATACTGAACTCTCTGCATCGTCACGGTCTAATTGCTGGATGTGTCAGGAACTACTTTTTCTTCTTTCAAATCTCACAAGATTCTTAAATACTGTGTTGTCTTTCAGATTGTAGATATCTAATTCGTTCTCATTATTATTAGTATAACTTCACCTTTCTTGTTAAGAGCTGATGGCTTCAACCACTTTGCTGATGATCCTAAATCTTTACTGATGAGACACCTCCAGGATTCCTGCACTCCATATTCTTCCATTTCATACTCTCCAGTTTGTACTAGTCCTTACGATACTCACAAGGCTAATTGGTCAGATACTATCCTCCGACCTCGTCCATTGTTAAATTCAAGAAAGCTGTAGCCGCCTAGTTTTAGTGACCACATACGCACTCCAAGAAATTGGACCATAAATCATTGATGCTGTTACGATCTCTTGAGCCTAATACAAATTAATGCTCCTCGTGTAATTTTTTCTTTCTTGGAGTTGATGTTCATCAAAAGAAGGAAATTCTACTTGGTTTTATCTCCTACAAAGAATAAGATACGACTCCTAATTTCTGAAACAAGTAACGAGACATTACTGAGGACAAATATTGGTACGTAATGCAAAAGATTTGATGTCACATGCCCATTTTTGACACCCCGAAGTGTAATGGTTTAATATAATCAACTCTGTATTCAACTACTTGATTGGTTCAGGATCTTTCATGGCAGGTAACAGATAATAAGCTCATAATTTATTCATCATAATGTTTTGTACAAGCATATACAGGCTTCGACACGAGTAGCGGGATTATCGGTTGCGTTCACACCAGGATTTGTTAAGCTAGCCTCCCACTTTTGATCCTCCATGCTCAAGACTAGGATTGGAAGAAAATACACACAGCTTTCAAGAGAGCTAAAAACATGTGCGGGAGGGAGAAGAGAATTGAATAGCAGAAAACTACCAAGACAGGAGAGTGACCACTGGTGAGAAAAAGCAACACCATGACAGCTGAAGTAGAAAAAATGGACTTGCTAAGCCACCTTGGAAATGGCCTGTGTTGACATTGCCAAAAGGAAATTGCATCCATTAACAAAGCAAAATTTATCGTGATGATAATATTGAAGATATTCGTCATAGAATTATTAAAAAAAAGCCTGCAAAAACAACCCAACAATTGAAGCTACAAGAATTAGTTCTTCCTATTCACCTTCAAAATGCATAATGGAGGCAGTGCTCCCTCTATTGCACCAACAGTCACAATTAAGTGTGATTGAACTTTCAGCATATGTAGATGTTCTCCACTCCATCCTTTCTTCAAATGCCATAAGAGTCTTGGATGAATTAACTTTCATATTGTAGAAGACTAGTTCCTTTTTCCAAGAATATCCTCCAAGTACAAGCTGCCCTTTCTTTGTGAGTGTCAATGGCTCTATGAACGGGTAGTGCGGCCACAAATTAATGCTACACATTTGAGTGCAGGACATTGAAGAGATCTGCACTTAGAGTCACTTGGACCTGTACATGAATGTGCACGCCTGAGGGCTTAAATACAAGAAAAGACACCACTTTAAACTAACAACCAAGATTAATGATTTCTTCGCCCTGTCTTGTATGTAAATATCTTAAACTACTGTTTCCCGGGGGCTGTGAAAATCCTCGCTCACATGTTAAACTCGATACGGAATTCCTTCAACCCCATATTGTCTCATTTCCATAGCCAATAATGTGGCTGAAAATGATAGCAATATGCACGAAGATCCCCTCTCAAGCAAGCCACACTAAAACAGTGACTTTCCTGCCACTTGGAAGGAGGTTGTGGCACTTCCATGGATTCATCCTTCAAGTCAAAACGTAACATCTTTTTAAGCTTTGAATTAAACCGTGTGTATTAAGTAATTTGAGGAAAATCTAGGCTGCACAATGGCCTTGTGTTGGTCATTTGATAGGTCCTCTACGCATTTGGTTTCCCCTCCTCCATATGCTTTTCAATTAGCTGCTACTTTTCAATCTTCATATGGCTGAAGTGGAACACGTGATGAAAGGCCATCACTGGTCGTGACTGGAGAGCGATGCTCGTAGATCCCATAAGGTGCAGACATGGACCGCATGCCATGTTTACGACCGATTTTGATCAACCCTTTTAGCGAAACTCCCACTGAGCAAAACACCCATTTGAGCAGTTCAATGCCTTGAACATGTGTTCAGCTTGGAGACATCAGGTAACATTT
Organism: Populus tomentosa; assembly: GCA_018804465.1. NCBI lineage: Eukaryota > Viridiplantae > Streptophyta > Magnoliopsida > Malpighiales > Salicaceae > Populus > Populus tomentosa. Next base: position 446,553 of record CM031993.1, on the reverse strand, counting down.
AGGGAGGAAGAGACGGAATGGCGGAGATTAAGTAGACAAAAGACACATCTCATGTAATTAAATTCCCAAAAATTTACTCTTCAACCAAACAGAATTTCTATCTCTTCTATCCTAAAAAACTAATCAAACACAACCACACAACCTTAAAAACATTTCTAGACAATCTTCTTAATACTTGCAAAGAACTTAGCTAACACAGAAAATTGACTGATGCCACTCTCAAAGCAGAGTCTGAAAAACATTTCAAACCGCCAGATAAAGTGAAACTGAATGATTAAGAATGCTTGTAAATAAACCTAAGTGAACCATTAACCTATGTACAGCCACAAATTCTGCAGCAAAAATGTTAGCAACACAAAGAGCTCTCATGAACGTAGTACTCCAAAAAAACAAAACTATACATTATGATCTACACTTAAGGACATGAAAACGCTGTAAAGTACATAGATCACATATCAATCATCATCTGACAAACAAACAACCTCGCTTGTTGGGTTTGTCAGCACACTTTTTAGCATGCTAAGCTTTGGTTGAGCCAATGGGTTTGAGTCAGAAATCAAATCAGTTGGTGGGGGGGAACTCCAGGCCTGAGTTGCATTTGTACTTGTTTGATTATCTATATCCATTAAAGATTCAAGTCCCTGGAGAGATGTTATAGAAGGTGAGATTCCCATGCTTTCACTATTTGTTGTCGTCTGAGGACTTGATTGTTGTGCAGTTGCAGGACCTCGTGAAGGAATCTCAGAAGATGTGGGAGAAGTTGTTGATACTTGTTGACTTTGCATCCCGCGTGCTGAAGGTCTAAAATGTTGCAGGTGTGGGGCAGGAGCTCGAATCTCATTACCGATTCGGAGATTGCTTGTGGCAGGAGAGATGGAGCTGATATGTGGTGGTCTGGTAGGGGTACTTGAGTAACGTCCTGAGCTATGAACAACTTGTTGTGGTGGGGCAGTTGGGGAAGATGTTGGAGTTGCTTGCAGACTAGCTGCTGGAAGACCAGTTGAATATGAACCAGTAACAATATAGGGCCGAGCAGTGGGTTCCAATAGCTGAAGCTGCTGCTGCACGATACTAGAGTTTATCTCTGCATGCCACCGACATTTGAACCAAGTTTAGGTTCCAACCAATCAAGACTCAAATGGATTCCTAACTATGTTTTCACGATTCATCTTTGCCTTGATATTAATTCCATATTTTCATTTTAAAGAATATTACCAACCTTGCTGCCTGACAGGGGTGCTAGATGCCTTATTATCCATGCACTTGCTCCTGAATGCCTCAGCCAAAATCTTGTTCAAGAAAACTCTGTTTTGATTGTCAGCCATCTCTTTCTTCTTACGGAGGAATTCAGATTCTATCTCCTGAAGTTTAATATCATGCTTTCTACGAATTTGAGCAACAACCTCCTGTATCTCCTTCTCGCAATCAGATTTCAGCTGCAGCTTCTGCAAAAGAGAAAAGATAAGGAATTCAAATACAACGGTCAAAAACCAAAATCACACAGAATACAACTGGGTAAAAAGGAAACAAACTGTATCTTCATGGATCTTGATTATTTGTTCTGTTTCTCTGCATATTCTATCTAATTCATTCTGCAATGGATCTTGAGACATAGATACAGGCATTCGAACAGCGGGTGCAGTAACAGGACAATTACTAATTATAGAAGTGACAGGTGCAGTCATCGTGTTTGAGATACGTGTCCCTGATTCACCAACAGCTATTGAATTAGCAGGCGCATGTTCTGCAAATGAAGTTGTAGGCTGTGAACCAGCAGAGAAGTCCATGGATGGTAACAATTCTGTGACAGGCGCGTCACTATGAGAATGATCAGAAGCTACAAAAGGTTGGGATGCCAAAGCATCAACTTGTTGGAAAGCAATCTGGTTATTACAAACTCGTGCAACTCTATCTTGCAATCTAGAGGATTCAGTTGGTTGGCCATTATCAGAGGCTACAACGTGCATACTGTCAATCTCTAGCTGATTGTGGCCAACCCCCACTTCACGAACTCCTGATGGATCCACCTCATGCTGCTGGTTAACAAAATTGTTTTCAGGCACTCCTAATAGAACCTCTCCAGTTTGCTGGCTGACTGCCACCATATCATCATAGTGAGGCTCTTGATTAAGAATACACACCACTCCATTCCACTGATCAACTTCAATGGCATTATCAGATACCATGCCAGATACTCCATCTTTCTCCATAATTCTGTTAACATCCTCTTCAGCTTCCAGAGAAGCAGTTTCAGGCGCTTCCAATAAAACTTCTCTGACATCCATGCATGAAGTGGATCTGGCGTAAGGTTGTCCTTCAGATGGTGAAGGATTTACAGAAGCAGCATTCTCCAGGCCACCAGTGGAAGTGACTATCCCAGTCGCCCCCAGTGAAAATTCTCTATCAGGCACCGTTAACATAACTCTATCAGAACCTTTTTCAGATGAAGATTTATGAATGGTGTTCTCAGGACCATCACTAGAGCTGTTAGCCTCAAGTACTCTCAATGTAACCTGTAAATCAGGGATTTGTTCTTCACATGGAAATGAATTCGCAGAGATAACATCCTCTGAAACACCCCTCACAGTTGCAGTCTGAGGCACTTCCAAGAGAACTTCTCTGTCAAGCATGCTGGATGCGGCCCCATCAGAGCTCGGTTTTGATGTAGCTAATACCCCAGGAAGTACATCCTCACTCGAACTCACAGTTTCAGGAACTTCCAGTGGAACATCATCTGGCATGCTCCGGGATCGTTCGGGAGTCTGTTCTTTGCAACAAGAATTCCAAGTGACAAAGTTTTCTTGATTATAACCAGACTCATTTGTAGTTGGTTTCTTTATTAATTCAGCATGTGCCCAGGACTTAACTCCTTTAATCCATTGAGCCTTCCTCTCTTGTAACTTGTTCCTTGTAGCCAGTTGCAATTCCAAAAGATTATTAAGACACATATCCATCTGCCAGTTAAGATCTTCAAACTTTTTTGCATAAACATTATCCAGCACCTTAAGTTTATCTGTTCTCTCCAAAATATTACTGTGTAAACGAATAACAGCTGCCTCTGTTCTGTGCATATGTTCAAGCTCTGCCTTCTCTTCCTCGTACTTCTTTTCGAACTTTTCCATTTCTTCTTGTTGCCTCTGCAATAGCTTCCTCATCTGTTTGTCACATTTCTTTTCAATATCTTTGATACTTTTTGAGTAATCTTTTTGTGCCAATCCTAGATGGGAAACGACCTGATCAATGGAGAGTTCCTGGCTAGGTCTCAGGTTTTCAACCTCTATTCTCCCCTTTTGCATGTTTGATGGTGTTGACAGTGATGATCTTCCATTTGACTGATTCTTGCTGTGATCTTCAGTTGAAAACTCTGCAGCTTTTGGAGATGTGGCCACCTTGTAAGTCCCTGTATGGTGAAGAAATGCTTTCTTCAGACATCGCAACTTTGAATAAACAAAATCTGCCTCATCTTTCTTGCACCCAAAATTCAGATGCTGTTTTGCAAGTGTAAGTGATTCTTTGTGACCAAGTTTGTGCTTTAGCATGGAAGCTGAAGTCCAGCACTGCAATTTGAACATCAAAAAATAAAGCAGGCTGTCAGCAAAAGGTAGCGAACATTTAAGCATGGACCTACCGACACAGTTTACAAGGAAAACAACAAATGCTCTGTAATTCTCACAGATACAGAAATGCTCAGGCACGTACACATAAATGAATGCAGAAGCACCAGAAAGGTAGGAGAAAACCGGGGGGGAGGGGATGTCAGCACCAAATTTCTTAAATCCAATTAGTAGGGGATAAAAAAGAAAATAATTCATTGACACTGTTATATCCTTCCTATGAAACAAATAGAGGATGTAGTAGAATATGAAAAACATTTTTTTTCTCCAAAATAATCAGATATCATAACCTCTAACCTCAATTCAGATGAAAAGTCCACTCTATATTCCTTCACTGCACTAAAACAACCACCTTATTCACAAAGAGAATAAAAAGTGCATTCAACAAAAAGCATACTAGCATGTTTGGTTAGATTATTTTTTCAGAAAAAAAAAACACCTCCCATATGTTTCCTCAATATTTCAGGTCATATACTTGTATCTCTAGCAAGCCATCCTCTTTTTAGTTACTATGTGCTATTGTTTTAGATCTGAGGTGAAAAACTGACCACAGCAAAGGATACTTGAAACCAGCTTGTCAATTTTTGAAACTCGATCGTTGTGAGATTGTTAAAGACAAAACAGTCACATTGAAAAAACAGGAATGAACTGATTTGGCAAAGGAAGATAACACAGCCATACAAATTCAAAACCAACCAAGAAGATATTGAAACTATTGCAAATGGAATGGACATTTGCGAATTCTCCTTAACAGAACAGGCATGTTAAACCATCAATGATCCAACATGATAGGACAATGGTAAGGCACAGTTTTATAGTGGTGACTAACTAATTATATTTTAATCAGAGGGTGAAATATTTGCATCACAAGTAAATAAAAGATCAAAAGCAGGGAAATATACAAAAAAGAAGGTTCTAACCAAGGATATCAGAAATGCCTGTAATATGCTAGCTGGTTCTCTACTGATATGGTGATTATTCAGCACATATTCCAGAAATCGTTCCAACATGAACTTGACATTTTCCTGAAACAACAGTGAAACATATCAACATAATGACATCTTAGATGAAAGACTGCTGCATAAGCTTGAGATCATTTATGAAAATATTGATGTTTGCTGATCCATGACCCAGAAACCTCCAACAAATTCATAACTGCAGAGTAGTCAAAGAAATGTACGCATTTATTAAAGTAAAAGAACCCATCAAATGCAGTAAACATATTACTTCCCTCACTTTTGGCAGAGTGCAGATAAAATCTGGTTAGTTAAAGTATTGGAAAGGTATGCAAACTAAAGCCAGAGAGGGTTTCCCTTTATTTTTAAAGTTTTCCTCGTTCCTTCAGAAGTGTTTCTTTGCATTAAAAGAGTCGATCAAAAATAGGAAGCAATTTTACTTTGTGGCCCATGAAATTTGCCTCTCACATTCGAAGTAAAACACTTGAGGAGACAGAACAAAGATGGCAGATCATCATTATCAGAATGCTTAAAAACAAAAAATAACATACAAAATTTCCTACTTCAATGGAGGACAAGGAAGAAAAATTATGATGCCATTTAGAAAAGAGCAAATTAACAAAAAATAAAATTCAAACACAATATTTGATGGTGATGATATTCAATTTCAAGTAGTAATTCAATTAAATCAAAATTCAACAGTGTAATGATGCAATGCTCCCTAGGCTTAGAAATTCGTAGTATGTTTATCTTATTAAGACCTCGACCACTTATTAAATAGTTTGGCAATTGTAGGGAAAATTGCAAGGATGATAACTTGCACGCACAAAAAAAGGTAATGTATTTGCAGGATTTTTATTCTTCTTTATTTCTGTCTATAAAAATCAATTCTGGAACCACCAAGAATAGCACTGGATAGGCAGACCCAATAAACCATATCAAAGATCATACTGCAGCATTATGAAAATATGTTAGAGAAACTAACTTCTTCAGAGGGATGAGATACATACTGGGAGTTGCAAAATTTCACAAAGTTTTGTTATCTCTGGCTTCAGAATGAGATGGAGACTCTTCTCTGAATCATGCAAATTCATTCTTTCATTATACTCAACCTTATTAGCTTTTAGTACTTCTGATGAATTACTATTCGAATTTATGAAGTTGGAAACATGATTTGAAGCAGTAGTGTTCAGACGGCCAGTTGAACTTGGCAGGAATTGAGACTTATTATGCACTGGAGCTCCAGAAGTTCCTGCAGAAATAGAGACAGTTTATGAAAGTAAATTAAGAAAAAATTGAGGAAATCCCACAATGATTGCCACCTGATTCTCTGACAAGAGAACCATCTGCGTGTACAGGATAAGAAACAAACCAAAACAGTTAATCAACAGTGAAATTAACCATTTACCTATTAAAGCAGCTTTTAGAGAAGGTGAATTAGTGCTATTGTTGGCCACTTTATTGCGCTTCTTTACAACTTCATCACCCTCAACTACAGGATTCTTCTGTATATCATCAGCATATTGAACCCTTTTTCTGTTCCTCTGAGACAAACCAGAACTATATTTCCACTGTGGCTGTTTTCCCTTAAGCAGTTTTTTCCAAAATATATGAGGCGGCTCTTCATCCAACAATTGAATTTTTTGCTCACCGTGCAATGGAAAATTAGTAGTATATCTTCCTTGATTTTGTTTAACTTTCAAAATTATTGAGTTACTTGGAGTATTATCTTTTCCCTTCTGAATTATTATGGTTAAGAACTCTTGGATAACATCTTTCAAATGTGATTGCTCAAACAATTTATTTCCACTCGAGGCAGTGTCATTGCCACAATGGAACTCTGATAATTTTTCAAAGAGATACGAAGCCCCCCACATAAGCAGCATGTGACTAGCAACCCGGCTTATACTGTGTAAACTACTCTCGAGTGTCTTATCTTGCCTTGCAATGATTAGAACTTTTTCTTCCACAGTGCAAGAAGAGTATAGACGAAATATATTTATCTGGTCAAACTGTGAATGTAATGTTATTTTTTGCAGGCTCCTTATATCAGTCATTGGGTTCCAATCGCTAGCAAATATGATGACAGTATCCACAGATGAAAGTTTGATGCTGGAACTACAAGCACGGGTTTCTAATAAGAACACAAACCTCCCTTCCTGATGATTATTGAAGAACTTCAAAGCAGATTGTTTCCTTGAAGGGAGTACATGCTCATCAACACGTTCATAAGAACCCTGGCCAAATCTTTGACGCACAAAGTCATCCAATATATCACCAATATTATCCTTTCCAGAACCTCCACTAGACTGCAAATCAAAACCAATGTGTGAGTGTGAAAAATATGCTCAGAAAAATATGAGTAAGAAAAAATGTACCAAGGTAAGAAAAAACATATGGATAAGTGCAAGGAATAGTAAAACAAATATCTGGTCTGTTTGCAGAGGTCATCAAGATGACAAATCAGACAGAATCTTTTTAAAGTATCATAATGATCATAAGCCATGATGTAGAAAGCATTCTTGATATAAAAAAACGTGAGCAACAGTTTCATATTAAATATGAAGTATCTTCACAAATGCATATGATCAAATTGAGAGTGAAATCAGAGAAAATGGACCCCTCTAAAATGGCTTTTTTGGTTAAAGTTAAACTATGCTCGAGAGTTTGAGATGGGAATCAGTGAAAAATGGTCTACACAGGAGACTCAGTGTAAATATTAGAGTTGCATCCTCGTTCTTTATGTCAAGGATTTTAATGCTTACCTCATATTGCAAGGACACAATAATGTCCAACTCCAGCTAAGTTATTCTGATCTTATAAGGGGAGACTTACCTCATATTGCAAGGGCACAATAATGTCCAACTCCAGCTAAGTTATTCTGATCTTATAAGGGGAGACGGAAAACTATTTTGCTGATTGAAAAAGCCAAACAGTGTTTTAGGCAGCTCATATGCATTATAATATACCTATTGGCCTGTACCCTCTGGTGTTGTTTAATGGATTTCATTAATCTAATAACAATTAATATTTAAATTCAACATTAAGAATCTCCAATCAGAAGAGGCATCAACAAATAAAAATCCCCCACGCCCCCCTCCAGGGAAAAAAAAAAAACAAAAGAAAAGAAATATAGCAAAAAGCAAATCCAATACTCCAGTCAACAAGGCTAATGCATCAGAATCCAAAAATCTTAACTTCATCACTTCTAGCTTTAACTATGACCCAAATCATACTCCTCTACACATATATAAACTCCAAAACCACACATAATTCAGTCAATTAGCCACTAATTATCTTTGCTACTCAATCTAAAAGGTTAACACACCATTGAAAACTTCACATTAGACACGGTTGACAAGTTTGCAATAAACATGCTACATTAACATTCATGAGAATAGATGATATTTATTGATAATACTTTAAAAAAAAAAAAAAAGGAAAATGAAACTTCATTCAACATAAATTTGAAATATTTTTCATAAAGCTTCTAATAAATTAATTCTAAAAATAAATAAATAAAAAGTTGAACAAATCAGATGAAGATTACATCACCCATGACTAATAAAAGGATTGGCAAGAATATTGATCTGAAAATAGCTATCACAAAAAATTATTATTAAATATCTTAAACCCAGAAGTACACATACACCAATCTAACAGAATACAACAATGTAAAAAAGCTGAGAAAGTTATTACCATAAATCTTCAAATAAACAGTAGGATCTTAATATCAGAAGGAAAAATTGAAGATTGAAGCTTCATTTTGTTGAAAACACTTGGGAAAAATAAATGGAAACGTGAAGAATGGTTAAAGAAGGTTGTTGGTGGAAACAAATTGCCAAAACCTAGGTTTTTATAGCATAACAGCTGTTTCCATTATGTAAAAAGTCATAGCAGTTGTAATGGAGTGGAATGAAAAATACATGGAGTTGAAAAGCCAGTTGTGACACAGTAACAGTTTGCCTGAATCCGATTCAGATGTGTAAACTATCCTGTTTTAATTCCATGATTGATTATCCATTTCAAAAGACCAGTTGTTCAAGTAATTTCTATAAAGCAAATTAACATAATTATTAGCTTACTTTTCCTTGGAAGATTGAAAGAACATAATGCAAAAACTACTGGCCTGTTTCTTGGATGAAAGTCAATGTAAGAACTTTGTCTATTACTCCAATACTAATAGGACTACGGTGCTGAACTGATGGACATAAATATTCAAAACAATCATCATATAGTAGCTAACAATACTTTCAAATGCACGTAATCAAGACTTTGAAGCAAAAAATATCACATGCAGAAGAACTTTTTAAAAACAAAAATGATATCAGTAGATGGTAAACCATGTACCTGAAAAAGGACCAGAACTCTTAATCCTCTCTCTTTTATGCTGAAAAGCATCTCACCCAGGAGTTGCAGCTTGCCACTTGCTTTTATTCCAATATCTAAAATGTCAACTTCTTTTCTGTCTTTCGTTAATGAAAATTGTAGTGATGGATTCATGATGTAGGGATGATCGCAGCACTGTCCACAATCATTATGCATGTATTAATTGCTATTGTAAATGCACAGGTACAATCTACTTTCTATCTATCTCATTGGCAATTGTAAATAAACCATAATTGTAGCAGATACAAAAATCATATAAACCAAATCAATGGGTGACATCTCCATGATGGAAGAAACTGTTGAGAATTTTAAACCCATAGTTAACCAACACTATGATCAATAAATCATGGTTTTCTGATAATTCCAAAACAAGAAATTGGCCATACCAGATTATGAATAACTGAAAACAGAAATAAAAAGAGAATTTCTAAAGCTTGTGTAATCATGTGCAGGGGTTTAAGAGTTTCCAGAGTCAAAAAATACCCAATGATATAGATTAATTTTATAGGTGAATTAGCCCAACCTTGCGACAAGAGATAAGAATATCGCGGAGGGCACCAACAGGATCATTCTTTCTTGAGGACGAGCAAAGTGCTAAAGATTTTGAAAGTAAAGTGGCACAATACTGCTCAAGCTGCATGGGGGATAACTGTACAGGAACCCAATATTCTTTAAACCTTGAGGGGTCTGGTCTGGGACCGTTTGCAATATATTTTGACAACTGGTCCTTCAAATTGCCAGTCTTAGGGCTTAAATTAGTTACCAAATCTTCACTGCCATTTAGATCACTCTGATGAACAAGCAGAGACAGCAGGTGCTCAGTGATGCCATCCTACAAATCCAGTACATTGAATAAGGCACCTATAAAAGGGCTGTGGAGGCCAAAAATAAGGCACCGGATGGACAAAAATAAGCACACATATGAACACACCTTAAGCTGACCATTTACAAGGAGAAGCCGCATAGCAGTCCTTAGCATCTTAATTTGTTTGAAATGTGAAAATATTCTAGAGCTCTGGCACTCATCCACTATTACAGCTTCCCATTTCATTGATTCAAGCACATTTAGATCCTGCAAAACAATATAGAGGTCGATGATAAATGCCATAGCAAATCAACCAATAAGAGTCTCCATAATTGGCAATAATTTTTTTTATTAGCAAGTACAGTAGCATAGACCTCTCTTTCTTTCTCTTCTCTTTTCTTTTTCTATCACAATAAATTGCATGAAATCATAATGCATGTCACACTACAGAAGCAGCATGAACGGCCTCCCAGCATGATCAGTAGGGTATATTATCCCAAGGAGAACTTAATAAGCAATCAAATTAACATGGGAACTGATCTCCCAAATAATCATGAATGCTGACCTCAATAATAACTTCTGGTGATGTTACAAGTATTTGAAACATAATGCAACCGCCTTCACTGTAAAACTCCAACTTCCTAATACTTTTCCGTATGCCTTTGTTTCCATGATAAACCACAGCATATAGAGATGGCGCCAGACGAAATAACTCTTCTTCCCATGAATGAAGTGAAGCAGAAGTTGTGATGATGAGAAAAGGCCAAGAGGCATTGGATGACAATGACAAAATAAAAGAAATCACCTTTGTAATTTGTTCCTGCAATAAACTCGTCATAACTATCCACATGCAATTAAGATAATCACAAAAACTAATGATCATCTGAACCTTGTCAACAATCTTTCTCAACTACCGTGGTAGAGTGTCGAACCACTATAGCATGATAAATTGAATGTTTCCAAGAGGAGGGGGTAGGTGTAAATCATAAAAAAGAAACATGCATAGTAGGTTTTAGATAAGAACATAAATCGTATAGACAAAAATATCATTTGATTGCATTTCAAAATGACCCAAATCCGATCTTTTAACTAACAGACCATCATTTGACCATCTTTTTCAGAAATTAAGTATTAGATTCACCGACAAGCCTGCATCAAAGAATAACTGATCACATACCTGATCATCGATAAGAACAGCATTCTCTCCCTTGAGCCAGTAGTCACGAAGATAGTTGACAAAGTCCAGATGGTTATAATCAAATTCAGGTGAACCTCCAGCTGACAACTGCAACAATTTAACCAATGAACGCTTTTTCATCGTGAGTTTCTGCAGGTAATTAACCGCAAACCAACAGGCCAGGATTTATATGACATAGAAGAAAGCTAACATGTGCTACAATCTAAAACTGGGAACAAAACGAAAATTAACCACATTAATGAATGCATACAAGTGCATAAAATCACAAGAAGCAAGATCAATAAGATATCTCTTTTGGTTTTTTCCCTCACAAGACTAAGGATATTCTCCATAACATCGACATCACTTACCTTTAATTAGCAGGAAAAGATTCTATTATTGTTTGTATTTCATATGAAGACTCGTTTTGCATGAATTTACCTTGCAGACAAAGTGGTTGACTAGTAACAATCTTTTGAGGGAACATGCTACAATAGTCATAATTTTACAATTGCCACCTTTTTATATAGTTTTGCATTTCAAGTGTAGAATCTGCCAAAAAAAACTTTAAAGCTTTTATCCAGATAAATATGCATCTATAGTTATGAATACTGCATGAGTTTGAAAAAAAGAGACTTCATAAAATAAAATATGAGTTCTCATATTCAACCATGCACACCTTATCTATTACAGATAAATACTCAGCTCCTTTTGCCTTCACAAGACGATTTTCATAATCTCTCATGAGGCTCTGAGCTTCAGGTGAATTCATGAAAGGAGCAATCTCCAACTCCCAGGTTGCATGCTCATAATCCAGGCCACGCCATTTAACAAGCCACTCAAATTGGCATGCTAGAATATTGCCAGCATGGTGACTGAAATTCTCTACGTGCTGGTTGGGAAACATTACTGATCGCTTTTGAAGCATGTGATGTGGCACAATCCAGTCTTGCTTCCACTTTCTGACCTGAACATTAAACTTCTCATAAGAGGAAACACTGACACGCATAAAGGAAATGAAATGATTGTTACTTTGTGTCCATTCATCATAAAATTAATGATCCAACATAGACACAAAAATACAAGCACAACAATTAATATCAGAACCTGGTTTTTTTGGTTGAATTTTGCTAGAAGTGAAGGAGCTTCAAGGATCAATTGATTCTCCGGCAACCAGCGATTATGAACATGAGCAAGACCTTTGTATTTAACATAAAATTGCTTCTGCCTTTGCACTCCTAACATAAATATCATCATACAAGAAATTCATACCATGAGTTGCACAATCTTCTCAACTTTAGAAAATAATTTGCAATGGAGAATGAATACCACAATTGCAGGAAACTTATAAACTTATTCAAATGGTTCAAAATAAAACTGAAAAGTTATAATAACATTTCACATACCATTGTCAACTGCCACCTCCACTTCACTGGCATCCCAAATTGACTCTATTCCCTTTGAAACTGAATGCATACCAAACTCAATCTTCTTCCTAACACATGCAAGACAGTACCAAACTCCAAGGGGAACATCCCCTAAAGGAGGATCTAGACAAGAAAGATGGTAGCTTCTTTTACAACCTTGTCCATCACAACACCTGAAATTGGACATGGCAAAACAATATAACAAAATTCATCCTATAAACACTGAGCTTCAAAGTAAAAAAACATGTAAACTTGTGTTCACGAGCAATGGAGGCTTCAAGTTTGATAAACAGTTGAGATACCTGACCTAGCCCTAGGCAACCTAATAGTAAAATGGAATTATAGAAAAACATGAACCTCAGTAGATAAAGATATTTTGAGATATTCCCTAGCACTCCAACACCTAAATCAATTGTTTAGGACCTCCAGGAACTGTTACTGGAAAAATAGCTACTATGATAGCAGCTTCCTCCATACAGAATAAACGATAGCATAAACTAGGTTGGTTTAAAATAGGTTTCAGATTAAAAATTGAGCGTGCTGAGAAAAGGGAGAAAATAAAGATGCAACTAAAGCAAAACTTTGGGTTGGTATGCAAACACCAAAAAGAATTAGGAGTCTACACTGACACCGCTAAAGAGAAAGAAGTTACTGAATTATGTTATTTTGATTCTAAATTCTGTATATTCTAGAGTTTAGTGGAAACCTAATCTTTTCAAGAATTTGTCCAAGGAAACTTAACACTATCTGAGAATCTTCAATTAAGGGGCAGAATCAGGGTTTCATCAAAGGGAGAGCCAAAATAAAAGAACACAACTAGGATGACTTTCAAAATGAGTAAACTTAGAAGCACAAAGGTGAAAATATGATCTTTTCTTTTTCCTTTTTCCTTTTTCCTTTTTCCTTTTTTCTTTTTTCAGGGGGGGGTACTTAATTATTATGAAAAACGGAAACATTCAAGGGTTAAATTTAGCACGAGGCAACAGAGACCAGTCACATGGTGATATAGAGCGAGAAGGAGTTCCAGGGTGAAGTCTAACTGTTACGCACAAGAGCTTTCCACCAAGCTTGCAGATGACACATGTATTTGGGTCGCCATCGAACTGAGAATATAGAGAAGACTTTTTAAGATGCAAGTCCGTGATGCATGGTTCTGCAGGTCCTGCAGTGACATTGGCTTCAATTCCCCCTCTATCCTAATTCAACACATCAAAATGATTACAATATAGATAAGGGGAAATGTTGAGTCATGGGATAAAATAAATAATTATTCACAACTTTTCATGAATTGCCTACTTGCATGGGATGCATGAAAAATCACCAATAAGATAAGAAATCAAATGATCTTAGAGAAACAGCTGGATCTGAAGAGAGAGAGAGGGACAATAGTCTTCACAAAAGACAATAATAAATCATGAAAAGAAACAGTAAGAAAATTAAGCCACAGCTCATCAATTATCAGCACAGACCATGAATCTTTTTTATCACATTAATTATGTAATCCTCTAAACCTTGAATTCAAAACTATTAGCAGTAAAGGCCGGAAAGAAAGGGTAAAGCAGTACACATGACGTGCAGATGAGAGTGAAAAGGGAAACAGAGCATAAAAGGAAGTGGACGACACTTTTTGGACTGTAAAATGGAATGCAGATTCCAACAAATACCAGAAAATCATCACTGAGATATAAAACCAAAAAACAAAAAGGCACCGCGGTCACTACTCAACTCCAAATTAATATTGCACTTCTACTACTTATCCACTATTTCACTCCCGTGCTTAGCAAGCCTTTTTGCCCTTACCAGCCAATTTGTCATGGCATCATCTAAACATAGCATAATACAGTAGACCCCAACAGGTAAAGAGGCAATTATTTTTTTGCAGGGACTCAATTGCCATCATAGATATAAGTTGTTAGACAGGGATGGAATAAATTTTACAGTAGAGGCCTGGGAGCCATGGCACCACTCAAACTTTAAGAAAGTTTAAAGTTTATTACTAAAATTTTGAATTTTTTTAATTAAACCCTCACAGTTGAGGCTTATTTCTTAGAAAATATCTGCTTTGCACCCATACTTCGCCAAACTTTATATTTTAATTTTTTTAATTATATCCTTGAAATTAAAGCATTTTTCTTAGAAGATATGTATATTGCACCCACGAAAATTAATTATACCCTTTATCTTCCTTGGTAGTCCATCATCAAAATAATCAACACCCCAAGCAATAAAAACAAGTTAATGAATTTGTGCAAGTCAAACCTTTGCCTTTTGGAAGATGTAGCGAACTTCGCCACGGAATCAGTTCTGTCGTTCTCACATGGAGCTGCATCAGCAACTTTATTTGAAACCATTGTTGTAGCATCAGAATTCAAGTCCTCAATGCTTCTTTTTCGTTTAAAAGGCATCTCCTTGTAACCACTCTCCACCTCAGTATCAACCCTGGGTGTCCTATTAACTGTCAAATCTACCAACTCTGCTGGCAATTGTTCTTGTTCCATTTCAGCAACATCATTCACCGGCTCAGAGAAAGTTCTTTGAGCTGACAGCAGCACACTGTCATCACTCTTCAGATCTTCCCTGCTGTCCCCTTCTTTAAATTGATGGTCTTTTTCTAAGAATGTGAGCTTCTGCCTTTTAAGTGGAGATTTTGGTCCACCATTATTTTCCAACATCTCTTTTACAGGTTCACTTGCAATGGAATTTCCTTCCAAATTTTTCTCAGAATCTCTCAAAACACACCTATCTATCAATTCTTCCACCTTCCTTTGACTGCATTCACTGCCCCCATTAACATTCTCAGAAGCACCATCTCTGCAATCATTGCCATCAGCATTCTTGTTCTTCATCTCCTCACAACGACCTACCAAGTCAAGCAGAAAAGTATAAGAATGATCACGTCCTGCAATGCTGCAGATTTTGCAATACATTTACTAGTCATGAAGAAAAGATTCGAAACAATTAATAGACAGATATTAAGAAAGAATAAAGAACAATTACTAGGCTACCTTCCAGATTAGCTTTCTTTTGTTGTCGTTTGAACAATGCCTTGTAAGCACGAGCATCCATTCTCTTTGTTTCAACCAGAACAGCTTTGATCACATGTTTCTTATCGTTTCCAACATCTTTAGTTTCAAGCTGTTTCACACTCTTCTCTTTCTTCTGCTTTTTCTTCATAACTGAAGAGCTTGATTTTGTGCCAGACTTCTTTGAACCAGAAGAACTAGATGAAGATTGATTCTTACCCCTCTCAGACCTTCTCAGAGGACTCGACAAGATTTGCTTCTCAACTAATCTCTCAGATTTCCTCGTAGCTGGAGGAGCCGTAGGGGTCTGCTTCTCAGGACGTTCAGACTTCCGAGTGCTTGAAGGGCTAGGAGTTACATTTTTCTTTGATGATGCTTCTCTCACCGACCTTCTTAGACCAGACTTATCAGATGGAGTGCACAGACCAGTTGATGACCTGCTAGCGATGCTTCTCCCTTTTACATCATTGTTTTTGCTTTCCTCAGCCTTAGCTTTGCGACTAGCTTTAGCATCATTTCCCATACTGTAAGCTGTAAACTACAAAACATGACATAAGATCCCACTGAATCAATCAGGTGAGGCTTATCGATGATGTTTTATGAGTAATCGAGCAAACAACAGTCAAGCAACCCTACATGGCTAATAAATCCCCCTCTTTTCTAGGTATATCCAATCCCGCCAAGAACATACTAGAAATTCAAGCAATCTTACAACATGCAGCACACCTCTTAACCACAATATCTCGTTTCGCTCCAATAGAGTGGACCCTTTTACGATGCCTCACTCATCCCTTGCAACAGTACGAGAAAAATACAAAAAAAAAAAAAAAAAAAAAAACTCTCCCAAATTCTTAGAATTTCCAAACAGGATACTTTCATAAAGAAAAAATAAAAATCAAGGGCTCACAAGATATAAACAATGTACATTTAGGGCTGCATCAGTATACAGTACAATTACATTCATGATCATTAGACCACAAAACCCTAATGGAATAATCAAAAGCAAAGACACCGACATTATCCTAAACAAAACCCTAATTCACTGAAAATTTTCATTTTTTCATGTTTAGATCAAGAATCCTGAGAGAAGAAGAAGGGATTAACGCCATAAGACTTCTGATTTACCGGAATGAGAATCGTCGCCGGGTTTAATTTCCCGGCTTCATGTGATTTCCAGAATCTTCAATTACCGAGCGGAAATATAAATTAAAACAACCAGTTACCCCTTTATTTAGCTACAAAGAACCAACTCTATTTTAGTCCTCAGACTTTTGCTTCCAGTCAAATCGACCCTGTAGCATTGTTATTAAACCTTGTCCGTCCAGGCATATCAACCCAAGACTTGGGTCATGCCGGATTTTATCTAGTGTAACCTATCAAAAACCTATATTAACTTACCATCTAATTGATTTGATCAAAACCTTTGATTTTACAAATAAATTCATAGGAACATTATTTTAATTTTAAAATGATATTATTGACTTGAATTAATTTAAGTTAACTATCCTGATTTATTACTCATGCCTTCCATCGAGTCAACTCATTAACTTTGTCCAAGGGCTTAGTTGAGAAGTTACCACCAATTGTTAATGTTTACTTCTACAACTTTACTTTCTTCAGTTGAGACCCCACAAATTGATTATCCCGATTGAGTCCCTCATCCATTGAGAGTTGGTAACCTAACATCTCTGTTGTAACCTGCAATTGAAAGTTCACCAAGTTTCCATTGACTTGCAGTTGCTTTCAATTTTATTTAAGTTTTATTCTTAAAACATGTTTTTTTTAATTTATATAGATATCCAGATCAATTTATATACTAATCCTATAAATTTTAAAGTTAATGATCATGTAAATTTTCAGTTGTTATCATATTAGTAACCATAGAGTTTAAATCTAAGATTACAAGTGAAGCAAATCCTTTAATCCCCAACTCTTATTATTAATGATCTATTAGATGGTTTCTTAAAACATATTAATGTTACTTAGCAGTAAATATTATACATGTGGTACATGGGAGTTACAGAATATCCAAAAAGATTTGTGTTTAGAAGGTTAATTATATGTATTTAAGGAGCCTAATAATGGCCCAAAATCATTATTAATAATATTTTAAATGTATGGGAAAAATACTGTAACTCTTCAGTGAAAAGCATGAGCTCTTTATATATATATATATATATATATATATATATATATATATCTTCTTCAGTTCAGATTGCAACTACAAGTAATCAAACGCAAGAACAAATGGTTAATTTTTAAGAATTGAAATTGAGTTGAGACAGGGGAGGGGAACGTTGCTTTAAATGCTGAATAGCTTAACCCTCAATCAATATCCAGCGAAACCCAAGGCAAATTACCAAATACTCTAAAACATGCATGAGGGGAAAATAATATAGCTTTCCTCATTTTATTTTATTTTTGTCTTTCCCCGCATTTCTTTTTATTTTTTGTTTTTTTAGATTTTACATGTTTTTTTTCTAATGGTTGTTTTCTTCTTTCGTTTTTGTTTTTTTATTTTTTTTATCAATTTTTTTTATATTGAACAGGTTGAATATTTAATTTTATAATTTTTTTCTTTAAAATATTATAGATTAATATAATGTTTTCCTACGTGGTTTTTTTTTATATAATTTTTTTTTAAATGGTATTTGTTAATTTTATTTTTTTCATATTAAACTGATTAAGAATTTAACTTCGTACTTTTTTTAAAAAATATGTTGTGAATTGTTACGATATTTCCTCACATGTTTTTTTGTTTCGCTACAGTATTTCCTCACATGGTTTTTGTTTTGTTACAGTGTTTTTCTACTTTTTAAAAAAAAATTATCTTTATCAAATTTTTTTTTATATTAAGTTGGTTGAAAATTTAGCTTTAATTTTCCCCACATGTTTTTTTTTTTCTCTTTTTTTTTTGCAAAATTGTCATTCTTCTATTTTCCATTATTTTTTTTTTTTTTGGAAATTTTTTTGCTGATTTTTTTTTTAATATGAAATTAATTAAGAATTTAGCTTTATAAATTTTTTTTTAAAACACTATAAATTGCTACATTATTTTTCCATATCGAAATCTGGTGTTAAAGGCTATACGGGGTAATGGGATTCGCCAGATCTTCAACCAATCTGTAAAATGAATTCACTAGAGAGAAAATGGTGAAGGGTTAGCTAAAGTTCTTGGAAACATATCTAACATTACTGGTGGCAAAAGTAATCTTGCTGGAGAAAAAAGATGATGCAATGGCAAGGCTGTGAACCAGGGCAAATCCATCTCTTATACGATAAAATTGAAAGACATGTTCTTGCTGCAAGGTCTAGATGCTGGGTCATTAGGGCAGGAAGGCTGGTGGTCCAGTAACCTACCACAAAAACAACTTGACATGAATGTTGCTTCCACAACTCAAACCCTGAAAAAGAATGGCCAGGAGACATCAATGGATCCTAAATCAAAAGCTTGAATCCTATTGTTTTCAAACCATTTAAGGTCAATTCAATCCCAAATAAGGGCACTCCCGAAATAGAAAAGAAGAAAAGGAAAAGGAACATCAAGCTCTTTAGCCTGTCTTTCTACTCTCATGTTTAGTTTCAAAGAAAAACCAAACCAGCTTAAAATACACAACACAACGCCCTCTCTCTCTCTCTCTTGAATTCCACTTCTGAAACAGACATGGTTTCTCTCTCTCATTGTTATTAAACTTGGTACGAGGTTTGATCTGGTTGAAAGTCCAGGTCAAGGCTTTATCGGATCAACCCTCAATGATGCTTTATTAAATGCAGTCACACTTTGCAAGGTTTGGTGTCTTTTCAGAGTCTGCGTTCTATTTGTATCTGGTTAATTCTATTTCGTTATGGTCAGTGGTGGGTGGTAGCTTCTTTCATGGAAGCTCTGTTACAATTAGGTTGATTATGGACTTGATTCGTCATGGCGGTGATTCTGTTTTTACTTTTATTTTTACTGCTTTGTGTTTTGCATGTCGTTTTGCTTTGCCGCTTAGATCTAGCGTAGCCTGGTGCATTTTGCTTGGGCTTGGTTTCGGGTTGGGCTTATATGCCTTGTTTTCTCAGGTTTTTGTTTGGTGCCTTATTTTCGTTTAGGACGGGACATGGTGAAAGCAGAACTACAATTTCGGAATATGTTTGTCCATAAATTTTCTATATTTATATATATAAATAAAAAACCGACAGCGAGAATTAAAAGCAAGCAAGGATAGCTATAATCCATGTTATTAAACTCGCTTCACCAATATTTTTTAATTTAAAATAATATTTTTTTATCATAACATAAAAACATTATTTTAATATATTTTTAGATTAAAAAAAATTGAAAAAACACCTTAAAAAATAAATTGAACCACAAAAAACTTAAGATTGATCCGTCAACTATGAACATGTTTTATGTCAAATTAGATGGGAATTAATCTAGTTGAATCCACGGGTAACCCTTAATTTAATCTAGTTTAAATAATTTAGTTGAACATGTTAATCTAATGTTTTTTGAAAACTTGAGTGAAAGTTGGTTTAACTTTAATTTTGTAAAAAAAAATATTAAAATAAGTTTTGAATTGGTGTGGTTAACCCAACTAATGTCGAATACAACAGTGTTTTATACTGTAAGGGGCGGTGACTGATTTTTCAGGATATATATATATATATATATATATATATATATATATATGAGGATGAATCCGTTTACACTACATCCTCGTTCATTGATTTCTTTAAGATCTAACGGTTAATATCACGTACTATCTCACATATAATATCTCTTCTTTATCAGGTTTCTTATTTTATAAAGTCCTAAATTAAATTAATTAATATATCATGCAGATGCCCTTTCCATAATTCCATGTTCTCAATTTTAAATTACAATTTTATTTCTGTCCTCCACTCCAAAAGTCAAAACACTCCCAGGTTTCCATGGCAAGAGATCCTGAATTTCACAATTCAATACGCCGAACTTACAAAATATATATATATATATATATATATATATATATATATATATATTATTGTTTATGATATTTAGAAAGTGGGCATTATTTTAATAAAATTTGATTGGTGTATTTTGTATATATTTTTTAGATTGTTTATGATATATAACAAGGATATTTTGGGAGGCCAACTTAATAAATTGAATTGAAATAACCATTGAAGTCCACCGATGAATTTAACTCACTCCCTTTCCAGAGCGAGGTGGATTATTATTGGATTATTTTATGTACCAGGTTTTATTTATTTATTTATTAATTTTAATATTAATCTAATTATGTTCAAGTCAATATATTTTATTTTGAAATAAAACTTGATCTCTGATTAAATTTTAAATTATGAATTTCTCGAGAAATTAATCTTTGTACCCTTGAAACGGTGGATAAAATAAAGGATATTTTGGAAGACCAGATTAATATATTGAATTGGAATAACCATTGAAGTCCACCAATGAATTTAACTCAAGCAGTTTATTTTTTATTTCTGTGACTTGGCTATGCTTATCTAGACACGTTGAATTGGAAATTTCTTTTTTGTTTAATTTTTTATTTTTTTATTTTTATCGATGTTTATCTTTTAATAAGGTTGAGAAAAAGAAATCAGTCTTGGCATGCCTCAACTAGTTATTTATAAATATCATGCTACTGTTAAAGCAAAGAATTCCAAGCACTTCATGATGAAGAATAATCAGGACAGATTTGAATATCCCCAGAAGCTCCAAGATAAGTTGATAATTAAGAACGTCTTTTTTTTTACATGCGATTTGGAATAGATTATCTTATATTATATAATTGAGTTTACAACCATATTGTTTAGTTTAAATTTAATTAATAAATAAAGTTGAATTCACATATTTTTTTAAAATATATAATTTTATTTTTTATATTATCTCATCACTTTCATCTTATTCCTTCAAGTGTTTCTCTAAACAAAAATAAAGGTGTAGATAGGTATTTTGAAAAATCTAGTTTTTAATATTAATTTATTCCTCTTAGTGCAGTGAACTACAAGGGTTAAAGTCTGATTTACTTTTATATTATTTTTAAAGATTGAATTCCATTTAGAATTTAATTATTAACACTACAAAACATGAAATTCTAAATGGAATTTCAATGATCTCCTCATTGAAATTTATGAATTGAATTCAATTTAAAAAATTACAAACATAGTATTAGTGTTTGTCACTGGAATTCAAAACTTAATAACCATCGTAAAGAAATTCTAACAATCACTTTTTTTAAAAAAAAAATTGTATTTAATTATTAAATCATTTCAATTCACTCTAAAAATGTTGCTTCATACAATACGCACAAAAAAACTCGTTTAATTTAAAGTAATCTCACCTAATAAAATACATATTTGCATCGTGTCCCGGGAAACACTTTAAACTTTAACCTTGAACATGGATCAGCAAATATTTGAGCAAACCCTGATAAAGAGTTATTTAGAATGGTAGTATATGTTATTTTTTAAAGTTTTTTTTTTTTTTTGAAATGCATGAAAATAATAATTTTTTGATTTTCTTTGATATCAGGTATTAAAAAACAATCCAAAAAACACATCAAAAATTAATTTGAAATAAAACAAACTCACAAATATAGTTTAACCACAACACTAAATACCCCTAAATTCAGGTATATAATAAGTTTTTTTTTTTTTTTAGCTTTGTAGACCCTGTAATGCTAATTTAGCTAAATAATATGAAGATGACGCTTTAAGGCTAGTGTGCTGTGTGTTTTTAAAAGTACTGAAGAATATAATAAATAAAGGTGTTGTGGGAATAAATAATGTTTTTGTATATACGAAAATGAATAAATTTGTTTAAACCCGTGATTTGCGAGTGTTATGATACCTTTGAACCGCTCCAACTTGCATGGTGTAAAGTACATATATGGGAAGTCATACACCGGCATTGACATGCCTTGCTGCTTTGCTAGTCTATTATCCCGTGATTTGCCATGATCGAATCGATACTTTTAAAATATATATAAAAAAAATATTATGAGTAGGGAGAGATTTTTAATAATATTATTAAATATGATCAGTGGATTAATTTTAAAATTTTTTATTCTAGTTTTTTTATCTAACTCAGATTTCTAATTAAACTATGTAGAAATTAATTCAATTTAAATTGATCGATTTTATGGATTTAGAAGTAATTTAAAAGATTTATAAAAATATAAATTGACTTTTAAAAAACTTTAAGATAACAATTTAAAAAAAAAAATATCGAGACAACAATATATTACATCAATTCTAGTCCTCTCACGACCCAAATCATAAACTCTATTGGGTCAAATAACATGTTTTATATTTTTTTATTTAATTATATAATAAAAATTTATGATCGAAAAAATAAAGATCAACCTTATAATAGATATTTATCTTAGACTGTGATAACTTTATAAAAAACAAATAAAAATAACCACACAGTTTATTTTCTAACCAATCCAATATTAGAAGACAAAATTTAAAAGACATATTTGGTTGGTGGATAAACCAAGTTAAACTTGTGAATCGAGTAACCTAAATAAGCACATCAAATGCGTGAACTGAGCTATAGATTTCACTTGAATTGTAATTTGTTTTTTTAAAACTATTTTTTATTTTACCATGTGATAACAAAAATAAACAATCACAAAATCGAACACCAACCTAATATCGAGATATTTTTTAAAACTATAATAACTTTATTGAAAACAAAACGAAACCAATTATAAAACTAAATTTTTAATTAACTAATATCAATAAATGAAATTGAAAAAAATTCAAACTCATCAAATCTACAAACGATGTCAACTATTACAACCTTTCATAAACTTTATAGAGTTTAATGATTAGGGTTTTTTTAAAAATTATTCTTTTTAATTACATGAGAAAAAAATAGATAATAATAAAGTAAAATTCAATTAAAAAGAAAGAAAAAAAATCACACCAAACCTATAAATCAAGGTAACTTGAGTTATTTTGGTAAACTCATAAATCATTTTAACCTTCTAAAAAGATAAATTTTTTAAAAAATTTAAAAATTAATTTTTAATTAATTTAATATAAATAAATAAATAAAATTATTAAAAAATGTTTTCGGGCATACCTCCCTGCCCTTGTAGGCAGGCACCGGGTACATGCGCACCTCTTTGGCCAAGCACTATTCGTCGTATTCGAAGATCACGCTGATTGGGCCGACTGGGATTTTGGAGATTATGCAATCTTTCTATGTTTAGTAAGTCAACGGTTTTATAACACCAGGACCCGAGGAGGAAGGGCGGTCATGTCCGGAAACGGAGAGCCTGGATTATAAAGCAACGAGACAAATGAATTAACCTCCCCAAAATCCATCCAAGACCTAAATGAAAGGTTTCTTATCACCCAAGTATTATTGGCCCCCACATTAAATTAATTTTTGAATTCTTTTCAAGGTCGCTCCCAAATGTTGTAGAACAACACAAGAGCAAAATGGAATATTCTCAAAAACTTTATCAACTAAAAAACCACATCTTGTTTTTTAAAATGTTTTTCAATTAAAAATATATATTTTTTTTATATTAGCATATTAAAACCATAAAAAATTAAAAAATAATAATTTAATTGATTTTAAAACAAGAAAAAGTTTTAAAATAAAATCAGATAGAAAAATAAACATACCTATACCAAAAGTCAAATCATATTAAATAAATTGCTACAAAATCAAAAGCCTTATCCAAGTCCAAAAAGTCCAAAAAAAAAAAATTATCCAATCTCAGTGTCGGTTGATTTTCCCAAAACATTTCATCATCAACCTTAACTGAATGACTTAGATCCTATATTAGACCAACTAGCTAAACTAGCAAGTTTGAAAATAAATACCTCTCCCCTTAATTGGACCGTTGGTTCCTCTCATGGCTACCTAGTTTGCCACGTGGTGAATCACGTCCTCCATTTCAGATCTTGACACGCGTCATCATAATTCCCATACATCCTGACACGCATTAGATTTTTGTGGGATCCCATGCCGCTTCCTAAAAGACAGGCGTGCATCTGCCTTGCACGTGTCAATCAGGTCTCTACCAGGAACATTTTGTGGGACCTGCTTGACCTCACTAGTAGTATATTCCTATAGAAGGGTGACCGGCGTCAAGGGTGACACGTGGATTATAATAGGCTGCGTGCCTGAACCTTGTGGGCTTCGTGTTTGGTTCCCTCGAAAGGGTGTTTGATTTTGCGTGTGAACGCAATTCTAATAAAATTTGATATATTTTTTAAATTAATTATTTTTAAAAGATGGTAGGCATTGTATTTAAAAAAAATTATTTTTTATTTTAAATTAATATATTTTTAATATTTTTAAATTATTTTGATGCGCTAATTTAAAAAATAATTGTTAAAAAATAAAAAAAATATTATTATTATACTTTTCTGAGTTAAAAATATTTTAAAAAGTAACAACAATCATGTTCTCAAACACGCTTATAAGGTTTTTAAATTATTTTGATATAATAATATTAAAAATAAAAATTATTATTTAAATATTTAAATATAAATTAATATTTTAAAAAATAACCATTAATACAAACCAAACACTATTTTAAACTATCGATGTGATTTTAATAATAATCACGTGTTGCTAGTTTATTTTAATTATTAATTAATTATTTTAATCATATATATATTTTTTTTTTAACATATAGACTAAATTATCCTAGAAATTTGCAAAACGAAAATCTAGCTAATAAAAATAATACAACATCAAGGATAATTTAGGAGAACAAGGAATAACTTATTCTTCAAATAATACCGACTTGATCACCATAAAAATCACAGGGTTTATCCTACTTATTTTATCCACACCCTTTCCATTTCTTTGTGGAAGCCCATGCCTCCCCCACCTGCTAAGAGACAGGCGTGCCTCTGACTTCCACGTGGCAATCAGGTTCCTATCGGGAGCATTTTGTGGGACCTGCTTGTCCTACTCAGTTCACTAGTAGGTATATTCCAGATGACAGGCGTCAAGGGTGACACGTGGATATAATTGGCTGTGGCCTAAACCGTGTGGGCTTTCGCGTCTGGTTCCCGAAGGGTGTTTGATTTTGCGTGGCACCGCAATTTAAATAAAATTTGATTTGTTTATAAATTAAATATTTTTATATTTTTAAATTATTTTAATATATTCATGTCAAAAATAAAATTTTAAAAATAAAATATTTGATGTTGAGGGTGGTGTTTGAATCAATCATTAATTATTTTAATCATATTTTTTTTTACATCTTAACTAAATTACCCTCAATAATAGGAGAAAATTACAAAAAAAATCTAGGTAATAAAAATAATACAACATCAAAGGATAATTTAGGAACATAAGAATAACTTATTCTTCAAATAATACTGACTTGATCACCATAAAAATTACTGGGTTTATCCTACTTATTTTATTTACTCTCTTTCCATTTCTTCGTACTCACATATTGCTGTTTACTCAAATACCCTCATGATTGGGACAAAACTGCAACAAAATCATCTGCAAGTAAAAGTAATTCAAGAAGAACAAAGGGTAATCATGGATTTAGAAGAAAGAGGAGATATTCTTTAATGAACTTATAATATCTACTTTTTCTTCTGAATCCATGATTCTCTCAGAACCGTGTGATTTGGAATCTCCATTAATTTCCTCCTACATGTATGAGATTTTTAAGTAACGCAAGCAAAATTATCCTGTGTGTCCGCAACCACATAGTATAGTTCCTTACACCACAGGGTAATTATCTCTTTTTTTTTTTTTAATAAATAAAAATTCATTATCTTATTGAAAGGAAAGAGATGTACCTGTCAAATGTGGGCTCTCCTAGAGTTTATACTATGATCAATTTATTTAATTACAATTACATCTCTGACTTACCTTAAGATATTTACAGCAACCATGTCCATCACTTACCTTAAGATATTTAAATTTAATATGGCCTCCGATCCCTATATATTCACCCCCTCCCCGTCCATACAACTTCACTCATAACCAAAACCTTCGAAGATCAAAGCCGCATACTTTTCTGCAACCTTAAACTCTCTGTCTTTTTTCTCTTAGCAAACAATTTTTTTTCAAAACCCTTTTGATTTCTCTTAACCAAAGACTCATTTTTTGATAGCTTTGATACCATGGCTCCTCATATTACAACTACCCTTGCTAACACCACCAACTCTCTGGTCAAGCAAGCTAGCTTGTCGAGCTGTGCATATGTTACCTTTCTGGCTGGTGATGGAGACTACTGGAAGGGTGTTGTGGGGTTAGCCAAGGGGCTGAGGAAGGCCAAGAGCAAGTATCCTTTAGTGGTGGCTATCTTGCCTGATGTTCCTGAGGAGCATCGGATGATACTCGTCTCTCAAGGGTGCATAGTGAGGGAGATTGAGCCTGTTCATCCACCGGAGAACCAGACTCGGTTTGCTATGCCTTATTATGTCATCAACTACTCCAAGCTTCGTATCTGGGAGGTCTGTATGCATGTCTTAGACTTACTTGCTAGTTGTACTTTTGTGTTTCTCTTGATGAAAAAACAGAGGATCACTGTCAGTTTCTTTTTTGCTTATTTTTAGTCTTCATGTATATATATAGCTCATAACCTTTTCGTCTTTGATTACAGTTTGTTGAGTATAGCAAGATGATATACTTGGACGGGGACATCCAGGTATTTGACAACATAGACCACCTCTTTGACATGCCTGATGGTCACTTCTATGCTGTGATGGACTGTTTCTGCGAGGAAACATGGAGCAACAGCCCTCAGTACAAGATTGGTTACTGCCAGCAGTGTCCTGATAAGGTCCAGTGGCCTGGTGAGATGGGTCCTAAGCCCCCTCTCTACTTCAACGCTGGCATGTTTGTTTATGAGCCCAACTTGTCCACTTATCATGATCTGTTGGAGACCGTCAAGGTCACCTCCCCCACCCTCTTTGCTGAGCAGGTAAATATCATCTTTGCTTTGTTATCTTGTCAAGGACTTCTTAGCTGGAAACTTTGATGTTTAATTTAATTATTCATTCTTTGCAGGACTTCTTGAACATGTTTTTCAGGGATGTTTACAAGCCAATCCCTTCGGATTACAACCTTGTACTGGCCATGTTATGGCGCCATCCGGAGAACATTAACCTTGACAAAGTGAAAGTTGTCCACTACTGCGCTGCTGTGAGTATTCACCAAGCTCATATAAAAACCATTTTACATACTTAACAATAATCTTGTCCTTTTGGAGATTTAAGTTCTACAATTCTAATAATGCTGTGCATTGGTTTACAGGGGTCTAAGCCATGGAGGTTCACAGGAAAAGAAGAGAACATGGACAGAGAAGACATCAAGATGGTGGTCAACAAATGGTGGGACATTTACCTGGACGAATCATTGGACTACAAGAATACTGCTGCTGCTGCTGCTGCTTCTGCTCGAGCTGAACTGCACCCATTCTTGGCGGCTCTCTCTGAGGCTGGTGTTGTCCACTATGTTACCGCCCCATCCGCCGCTTAGTGCTTGTAAATTGTGGAGCTACTAGTTTCAAACAGTCCAATTGTAGAGGAAGAACAACTTTTCTTTCAGCTCTTTTTGGTGGTTAACATCCCCTGTATTATTAACTGGGATGGGATATTGCTCTTTTGAACTTTCTAGGAAGTTTATGAGGACCTTGTATCCATCCTTTAGTAAATAATATGAACAAGTATTTTCTTTGTATACACATTTCTTTATCTTTTCATATGTTGTATTGAAGAACTAACTTCTATTTTTCTTTCATATCATTCCATCTCCAACCCTGAATTCTTCATTTCATTCGAATCTTAAGAGATGGGACCTTGTGAATTGTGAATCTTTTGATTTGAAGATGGTGTTTTGGCCTGTGAAATGGCCTGTACTGGAGAGTTTCACAGCCGTGCTGCCTCTCTATTTTAAGGGTATGTTTGGTATTGTGGTTGTTGTTGTAGTTGTAATTTTAAAAAGGTTGTTTTATAAAAAGTACTTTTAATTGAGGTTGGTTTGAAAAAATATATGTTTGGTTAAAACTGTGGTTGAAATTGGGTTGAACAAAAAGTAGTTTAATGTGTTTGGTTAAAAAAATACTTATCAAATTGAGTTTATAAAATAATTAAAAAATACTTTTAATTTAAATATTGTAGATTTAACTACCATTATTACATCATGAAATAAATAACTATATTTTTCATGATTTCTTAAGCACACAACAATAAAAACTGAATTTTTTGTTATTTCATCAAGTGATCTCCTTTTAATTTTTTTAAATACAACAGAATTAAAATAAAAATAAAAACTGAATTTTTTTTAACTTGGTTTGACACGGCAATAACATAATTGGAATTGCGATCAAATTCCACAAATGCTACGTCATCATGCTATATCCTTCTAATTTATGTAGTGTTATTAAATAATATTAAATACTAGTTTTTCAACTAAAACTCAAATTTTTTTTAAAAAATTACAATTTCATTACGTATAAAATTTATTCGACAAAAACTACAATTTTCCTGATTTTTTGATCATGCAATAAAATTAGGTAAAATATTATCAGGAATAAAATTGATTCGACAAAAAAAATAAACTTTTCTTGGTTTTTCAAAATTAAAAAAAAAAACTAAAACTCTGATTTAAGTTTAGGAAACAGTGTGAGTGAATTAAAATTCACTCGCACTATATAGTGTAAACTTTTCTTGGTTTTTTGAAGAAAAAAAAAACTCTGATTTAAGTTTAGGAACAGTGGAGCCATGCTCCACAGTTCCAGCATTTTTTCTTCAAGAGAAGCAGCATTTTGCTGCATCTCTAAAACCTCCGTTTCAATTTAAAATTAAATGGGCCCTACTAGTAAAAAGCAGGTTTTGTTTTGTTACCAAACGAAAATTTGTGTGGCTGCGGGTGAACCTCACTCCCAGCCACGTTACCAAACGACCTCTAAGTGAACGCGGGGATGCATTTATGCTCGCTGAAAAGTAGTTTTGTTTTGTTTTGTTTTTTTGTTGGAAGATTATTTTTTTTGAAAATAAATTTTGGAAAAATAAATTATTTTTCATGGTAGTATTATGAAAAATAAATTAAAAAATTCAATGAAAAATGAGTTGAAAAATAAATTGTTAATATGTTTTTCAAGTATATTAAAATAATAAGGAATAAATCATACAAATTAAAAAAAATTATTTCATAAATTATCTTAAATAAAATAAATAATTATCAAAACAATAGAAATCAAATCTAACAGATAAAAAAGATTAAAATAATAAAGATTAAATTTACAGATAAAAATATTGAAAAGATGAAATTAAAAAAAATACAATTTCATAAATTATTTCAAATAAAATAAATAAAAATTAAAAAAATAATGACCAAATTTGATACATAAAAAATTTCAATTAAAAAATAATAACAAAAAAAAATAATAATTATAAAAATAAGGACCAAAGTTGATATAAAAATCAAATTTTAAATGATAAAATTAAAGAAAAAAAGATTCAAAATAAAATATATAATAATTAAAAGTTGGAGGACCATATTTAATATAATCAATAAATAACATGATGTTTTTAAATTTTTCAAACTTCTAGAAAGTGTTTTTCATTAAAAATAAAAGGAAAACACTTTCTTGAAAATCAATTTAAATTTTTTTTATTGAAATTTTTTTTTATTGATTAATTTTTATAACAACAAATAAATAGCTGAAAGTTTAAAATATAATTTGTAGAAAACAATTTTTTCATAAAACAATGGGCTTATTATCTTAAAATATCCAAATCAAGCAGCAGCTGGTCCCCTCGAAAACATGCTTAAAGGTGTGCATGAGTGTTGCATGGATGCTCTCTAAAAATTGTAAGAAGAATACGTTTGAAGGTCCAAAGCACATAGAGATGCAACAGCCTCTCACAAAGACTTGCATAAGCAAGCAGGCAAATGCAGGATTATTGAGTTTTGCCTTTTTCGGAGGACTATGGGATGCTGATGGATCCATATTTTAAAAATATTTTATTTTATTTAATTTATATTTTAAATTTATAATTTTTTATATTTTTATATCATTTTGATATGTTGATATTAAAAATAATTTTTAAAAAATAAAAAAAATATTATTTTAAAATATTTACAAATAAAAAAAACTTTAAAAACAACCACAATTATATTTTAAAACATATTCGATCCACGATAATTGGCTTCACGATTAAAATCAGGAGCTGTTTTTCTTCCTTTCCTTTTATTTTTATCAACGACTTCATCTGTTTTTAGCCACTGAATTCAAAACTTAAAAGGGTAAGGTTTTTATTTGATTTTTTAATTTTGGTAGGGACCACGACTAGTTGAAGTGGACAAGTGGTCTAAATTTTGTTAGTTAGCTTAAGCTTTCGTTGAAAAGTCTTTTTATAAACCTTGGACTCTTCCTTGTGTTCAAAAGAAAGAGTCGCCACAAATAATTTATTTTTAAATTATTTAATGTGTTTATATTAAAAATAAAAATTTAAAAAATAATAAGAAATATAATGGTATATTCCACAAATTAAGTCTAGGCAAACCGACAATCTTAACTAGCAGAAATCAAGTCCATGATCTTCTAGATCGAAAATTAATGATGCTACCAAATAAAATAAAGAAATACTATCGAAACTGAAGGTCGGTTATCCAAGGGTCCCACATCTCATCAACTAACATAACCAGAAAGGTCGTCATAATAAATAAAAGCCCCCCATCTACTCCCGATAAAGATAGGCATGTTTGCCTGCCACGTGGATTTTGTGGGTCCTTCTTCATTCACCACCAGGTATATTCCTGGTTGAAAAACACAGGCCTGTAGAAATATGCCACGTGGAGTTTGCGGGTCCTTCCTTCATTCACTACGAGGTATATTCCTGGTTGGAAAACACAGGCTGCGTGGCTAATATCTTCTCACTATTTGATGGAGAAAAAAGGAATTCTTGTTTTTTTCCATCTAGAAAATTATTTGAATTTATTTTGATGTAAAATATTTTAAAATTATTTTTAAAGTAATCTTTAGTCTTAAAAAACACACAAAAAAATCTAAAAACATGAAACCAACTAAAATAAAAAACTTTTCAAGCTAGAAATGCTTTTTTTAAGCATGTTCAAATTAAAAATAAAAACACAATTTAAACTCTTATTATCATATTAAATTATGTGATATGAAATAGACTATTTTGATAACTGAAATGATCGCCTACAATAACTTTTTATTTGTGTCAAAATTTGGCAATCTTATTTCTTTTTTATCCTAGAAAAAAGAAAAATAAAAAAAATAAAATTTAAAATCAAAATGTAATTTTTTAATATTAAAGGGAATAGTCACCTGGTAACTTAAAATGATGAAAGACTAAAATGAATTTTTGATACAAATTTCAATCTACCATTGATTTACTCAAGTTTTTTATTTTAGTTCTCGATTTTTCAATTCAATCTTTATTTGCAAAAAAAAATACAATTAAATACTAATTCAATCTAAAAAGGTCTAAATTGTGTAAAACAAAAGTTTAAAAATCAAATTCATTTTATTTTAAAAAATCACCAATTTAATTCAAAATCATATTGTGATATAGTAAAAGGAGGAGCTCTTAGTGTGTGTGTATAATTTTTATTTTATTTTAATTTTTTAATAAGTTGATATCAAAAATAAATCTAAAAGATAATAATTATAAATATTATTTTAATATATTTATAATTAAATAGAGTTTAAAAAGGAATCTGTCGCACAATACAAAACACTACCACTAGCATAATGGTATATTCCAGGAACTTAAATCTGGTAAAACCAACAACCTTGACCAGCAGTGATCAAGTCCATGATTCAAGATCGAAACTTCATGTTGCTACCAAATAAAGTCAAGAAATATTATCCAAACTCGAGGTCCCACATTTAAACCAACTAACATAACTAGAAAAGTAGACCCCCATCTACTACCGATAAAGATAGGCGTGTGTGTGCCTGACACGTGGCGTTTGTGGGTCCTACCAACCCCCTCCATTCACCACCTGGTATGTCACAGGCCTATAGGGATTCTCAACGTGGAGAAACGGGGTTTGCTGCCTTAAGCCGCGTTGGGCTTCCGTGTCGTGTTTATAGTAGACCCAGGGCGGTGGTAATTGACCGGGTGTAATAATTTTTTTAATTACACTTTTACAGTTTACTCTTTATTTTTTTTTATTTTATAATCTCTCTTCTGACTATATAATAAAAATATTGTTTAATATAATAAGGTAATAAAATCAAGATGGAAGGATATTCTTCTGTTCAAGAAGTGAGATTCCAGGACTCGATGATTCAATATCCGAGGCAGCAAAATAATTCAAATATTTTTACTAAAATAATGTTATTTTTTTTTAAATTTAAAATTTAAAATGACTGAAGGGAGACTTATAGCTATGATTTTAAAACATTCTTAATTAATGGAAAGAGATTATCAGTTATTTTCGTATTATTACCATCTCATTATATTCTTCATTTAAGGAGTTAATCTCTCCTTATTTTACTCTCATATACTCCCTCTCGATTTCTTTTTCTTCGATAGCTGCCCCTTCGAGGCAAATTACCTCCAGATTGGGATAAATCTCGGCACAATCTCGTGCAATAAAATATAATCAAATGAATATTTTGGTTGACGAAGAAAAAGGAAATATTATTTAATGGGCTTTATCTTGCACCGACAAATTCCATGAGTCTCTCGTTCGCATCTTTGGGATTTCCTACTAAACCTCGGAGTTTACAATTGGAAACAAATGATTCGCCATGTTTTTTTTTTTTTTTAATTAAGATATAAAGAAAGATTCAATATTAAAACAAATAAAAATAAATTCAAACATCTTATCTAAAAGCAAGAAATGGACTCGTCAAATTAACGTGGGCTCTCTTAAATTTTATACTACTGTATATCTTTCACACCTACCTTTCAGACTAAATGCACGCTCGAGTTTCCCTATATATACGAGCACTCCCCGCAGCACAACTTCACTCATATCCAAAACTTTCAAAGATCTAAGCAATATAGTTTTCTGCAGCCTTTAATCTTCGCTTTTTCTCTTAGTAATCAAACGATTCGTTTCAAGACCCCGTTGTAGCTTATCTCATTTTCTTGATAAATTTGATACCATGGCTCCTGATATCACTACTACTCTCGCTAACAACGCCACCACTCTTGTGAAGCAAGCTAGCTTGTCGAGCTGTGCTTATGTTACGTTTTTGGCTGGTGATGGAGACTACTGGAAGGGTGTTGTGGGGTTAGCCAAGGGGCTGAGGAAGGCCGAAAGTAAGTATCCACTTGTGGTGGCTATCTTGCCTGATGTTCCCGAGGAGCATCGCAAGATTCTTGTTTCACAAGGGTGCATAGTGAGGGAGATTGAGCCTGTTCATCCACCGGAGAACCAGACTCAGTTTGCTATGCCTTACTATGTCATCAACTACTCCAAGCTTCGTATCTGGGAGGTCTGTATCCATGTCTTAGACGTGCTTTGTATTTCTTTTGATGAAAAACTGAGGATTAGTGCAAGGAATTTGCTTATTTTTAGTCTTGATCATGTATGTGTAGCTCATAATCTTTTCGTCTTTGATTACAGTTTGTGGAGTATAGCAAGATGATATATTTGGACGGGGACATCCAAGTGTTTGACAACATAGACCACCTCTTTGACATGCCTGATGGTCACTTCTATGCTGTGATGGACTGTTTCTGCGAGAAAACATGGAGCAACAGCCCTCAGTACAAGATTGGTTACTGCCAGCAGTGTCCTGATAAGGTCCAGTGGCCTGGTGAGATGGGTCCTAAGCCCCCTCTCTACTTCAACGCTGGCATGTTTGTTTATGAGCCCAATCTGTCCACATATCATGATCTGTTGGAGACCCTCAAAATCACCTCTCCCACCCTCTTTGCTGAGCAGGTAAATTTCATCTTTACTTTGTTATCTTGTTAAGAACTTCTTGGCAGGAAAGTTTGATTATTTATTTAGTTATTTATATTTTTCTTGGCAGGACTTCTTGAACATGTTTTTCAGGGATGTTTACAAGCCAATCCCTTCGGATTACAACCTTGTACTGGCCATGTTATGGCGCCATCCTGAGAACATTAACCTTGACAAAGTGAAAGTTGTCCACTATTGTGCTGCTGTGAGTATTTATCCTGCTCTTATATAATATTTTTATTTAATTATGTCCTGCTGTATATTCTAATGGCGTTACACATATATTTGTATGCAGGGGTCTAAGCCGTGGAGGTACACAGGAAAAGAAGAAAACATGGACAGGGAAGACATCAAGATGCTGGTCCAGAAATGGTGGGAAATTTACGATGACGAGTCCTTGGATCACAACAACACCGTGGTTGCTTCTTCTGGACCTGATCTGCAACCAATCTTGGAGGCTCTATATGAGGCTGGTGTTGATCTCCACTTCAGCGCCCCATCCGCTGCTTAAAGCTTATGGATTGTGTGGAGCTCGCTATTTGTAGTAGCTCTTAGTCCATATAGTTTGCTTGCTTGACGAACATTATTTATCTGTGAGGAACTTATATCCCTCGTCTAGTAATCTAAGAACATGTTTTTCTGTGTATACATGCTCCCAATCACTACTAAAAAAAGGAGCTTATAATTAGCAACTAACTAGTCCGTTGCAGATAAAATTAAAATCTGCTGCTGATAAAACTCAGAAACGGAATTAGCCTTCTGCAATATCATAGGCCATTAAATGCTAATTGCTACGACTGGAACGGGATCTATGTTTATGAACTGCATGGTTCCTGAAAAGCCTGCTGTTATTTCTATGAAATTAACTGATAACAAGGAAATACTGTCTTCTGCAGATGTTCATCTATCAACATTCGTCCAGATTTCCGTATCTCCGCAATTAATTACATGAAAGTAGTATATAAAATTGTTTTAAATAATGAGCTAAACCGAATCATTTGTTGCCCGTTTTCTAAATAATTAATATGGCAGGCTGCCTGCCTAGCAGAGCATCTCCAATGAAAATACTATATTAAAGTTCTGAATTTGATAAAATAACTTTTTAAATAATATAAATATGGGTTTTTTTTTCATGTGCAGTCTAATTGTAAGCTATTTAGAAGAAATTAATTTTAATATAATTACATAACATTAACCAATAAATATAAAACAAATGAAAAAAAATATTGGTCAACGAAAAAAGCATACTTTCATTTATTTTTGCCTTTTCTACAAAGAAATATATAAATATCACTTACTGTCTTGAACAGCTATACCGATTGGAATACTTAAAAATAAAAATAAAAGTTAAAAATATAATTTTTTAATTTTTTCTATTTTTTTAGCTTTCTGGTTGGAGATGCTTTTATGGAAGAATAAAGATTCTGAAAACTAAATATTTTTCTTGTCTGCATTAACATTTGTTTATTGAAAAAATATCAACCATCGATTTATGGGAACCATATATACTTGCTAAATTTTCCTTGATCCATTCAGAGCATGAGATCTTTAGAAATTAATATTTACCAGAAATAAAGGATTTTGTTATAAATTAAAACTCTAAAAAGCTAAAAACATTACAATCGTGGTAATTATGAAAAAAAACCCAAAATATTCCATTTTAATTAGTATTTTATCAAAATATTATTACCATTCTTTATATAGAAAATACTAGCCAAATTAATGGAAAAATTGAAATAAAAAAATTTCTTCTGAATAATAAAATAAAATTTCTAAACTGAAAAAAAAAATATATAAAAAAACTGAGGTAAGAATGGAGGCTTGTTATACTCATCTTTGTCTCTCTCTCTGACCTTTCTTTTAACCTGAGGAAAGAACACAAGAGATTAGCCACAATGAGTGCCATTACATTCGTAGCTTCTGTTTCTATTCTCTTGGTAGCCTCTGTAATCATCTTCCCCTCTAATGGAGTCACTGAAGATATTCTGGCTGCCATTTGCTCCCAAACTCAAAATCAAGAAACTTGCGAGGCCATTTTAGAGAGTGATCCGCGTACCAGCTCAGCTGACCTCCCTCTACTGTCTCTAATATCTCTCGAGCTTTCATCGAAACAAGCTGACAAAAATCACAACAGTTTCGTTCAGTTTCGTGATAATTCTACAGATCCGGATTTGAAAAGGTCCCTTGGCAATTGTGTGACAGATTATAACGATATCCGGGGCAAGATCAAGGTGGCTCACCAGTTGTCCCAGAAGAGACAGTACAAAAGAATTCTTGAATTAGGCCAGCTGATAAAACTGGCTTACAGTTGTGAAATCGGGCTCCCTTCAAACTCACCAACATCTGGCATCACTGAAACTATGCTCCTGACGAGCCAAACTGCAGTTTATGTCAATCAATTTCTGATTACTTATTTTAGCCAGCAGCCCTTGAATCTTGTTTGATTTGAACCTGTACAAGGGTCATCATGGAAAAAATATCCTTCCACCATTTTAATTGGTAGAAGTAAGTTCCTTTTGTTAAGTGTTCTTGTTGTTTTGCTTCTGCCAACAAGAATTTGTTGGTTCCACTGTTGTGTTTCTGTTCTCTGCTGAGAATCAGATATCTGCAGATTCCTCCTGATGTCCTATGATTGCTTACGGGCTTAATCAAAGCCAAGTGATTTCTTCAGTTATTGCACTAATTTGCATGCCCATTATTGCTAGAACAACAATGGGATGATTATTTAAATTTCGAAACAGGTATTTGAACCTATCTAGAACACAGAAAAGAAAATGAAAAAGGAAATGCTTGACATATCTGGAAATGGAAAGCTCAAGGAGACCCTTTACCTGTTGTGAATTCCTGTCAGCATAATTCTGATGCTTTCTTTTTTCTTTTTTAAAGCAATGCAAACATGCAAAATGGATTTGATAATGGAATTTTTTCACATTAAGGATTTATAGAATGGATAGAAGTTAGATAATCCAGTTCTAATGAAGTGATTATGACGAAGAATGACCATGATGAATTTGTTTGCAGAAACTAGGGTGTTGAAGGTATCATGGATAAGTGGCAGGATAACTTACACTGCCTTCACCACTATAACACATGCAGAGAATTACATAGCGATAACAATGTAGTCGGCTTTGCAGAAATTTGAGAGTTCTATGGAGTATCTGCTTTAAATAAATTATATGAATGAACTAGAATATATGCTTTTATGAAAATAAAAGATAAATCTAGGCCTAATAAAAGGTTTAATCGAATCAGATTAGAATAGTGATTTAAAATCACAATAATAATCAGAGTAGAATAATAATTTAAAATGATGATAATAATATTAATCTCGTAGTTGGACAAGATTTAAATCTTTACAAGATATTATATAGTTTTTTTTTAATGAAAATCCACTTCATTGGTTATCAAATTATTGGATCTCCTAAACTCATAGTCACTCTTTATATCAATTTTGTTATTTTTCCTTGATTATCTCAAATTTCTTGTTGTTTTCCTTTATGTTCAGGGATTTTGATTTTGTTTCTTGATCTAGGTTAGTTTTTCTGACCTATAGAATATGTTGTAAACCTATTTAAAAGACAAACTTGGTTTGTTACAACCCGAATCATGGATCCATGACTAGAAATACATGAGTAATGTCTTTAGGACACTGGCTACTCGTATGTTTAAGTCCCATAACATATATACCATAAAATACAATTTATAAAATTATGTAGCATTTCATAAACATTCAAAGTATCATTCAAAACAAACAAATCATAACCCATAATATTTATTACAATATATCAAACCAAACTTCAAATAAAAAATATAATGGTGGAGCATTTAAAACATCAAATTAAAACTAAAAGGAAAGCCTTACGAAAGCAAGAAAGACATACCGATTAAAAATAAAGAAGCAAGAATGATCAACAAAGTCAACCTCCTAATAAAATCTAGGAACCTAAAAATAATATAAAAATAAAGAGATGAGTTCAACCAATTAAGTGAAGAAATACATGTTAGAGATCAGACAAAGTCATAGACTTAGATAACATGCGAAACCTTAAGGTTCTAATAACAAACGAGGTTTGTGGCCCCTATCACTATGGAAGGATCAATTGCTATAGACTGATGTCTCTCTCACCAGCTAAATATACAAAATATTATATGAATATAGACTAACTACTTTCTGTTAGTATGGAGTTTATAACAAGATCCCAATATCAAGATATAACAGATATTCATATATTTATCAAAACAAATGAATATCATATCAAATAGAATTTAATTCAAATGAATGCGAATATAAATTCAAGAATTGATCAGTACTTGAAAATAAAGCAACATATATAAATATTTAAGAGAATAACTAGTTGTACTTGTCATATAATAAACATAAATATCTATTTATATTACATACATATTAAATATTATCCCAAACACTTAGAAAAATAGAGCAAAAAACAAACATATATAGAACTAAAGACTACCGAGGATCACTAACAAAAAACAAATAGATATAGAACTAGAGACTACCAAGGATCACTAGTAGGAACATCACCAGAACTTATAATGGATACATAAAAACACTAAAAAAAGAATCAAAATAAAAAAAAAATAAAAGATTAAAACTCTAAACTTAGAGACCAAAATGTAAATATAACTTAATCGAATCTAAATATATATCAAATTGATTAAACTTAAAAGAATCGATTAAACCTCCATTGCTCAATCAACTATTTGACCAAAATAACAAAAAAAAGTTTTATTAGAGAGGTGAAGATAGTGACATAATACACACTTATATAGTTTATTATAATTTTAAAGTGAATTTATGTCGAAAACAAGTTTTTTTTTTTTTTAATTGTTATTGGTTTTGTTCCTTTTATCTTGAGAAAATAACTAAATACTATTTTAAATTGTAAGGGTAAATATATAAAATAATATTTTTTTAATAAATTATATTCATTTTAAAACAGAAATGACATGTCTTGTCCTTATTGTTTTCGTGTCTTTTATTTTAAGAAAATAATCAACATTACCTTAAAAAACAATTCAACATCACAAATAGACTCACATGAGAATTAAAAAACAGCAATGCTATTCACACACACACATATAACACATTAAAGGGAATGTTGCCTGCAATATCTCCATAACCATATATATTAGGAATCAAAATCGCTTTCTCTCTACTTTTTTGTAAGAATATCTTCTTTCTTATAACCATATTTATTGTTTATATTTTAAAGTTAATGATTTGATTAACGAAGTGCTGGCCAAATAATTTCTCTTGCATATGGGGCTTGATCATGCTTCCCTTTTCCTTTACTTGCAAGATTTTCGAAACTCTTAGATTTTATTTTTCACTAGATTAATTTCCCACCATGAGAGTTTTATATATATATATATATATATATATATATATATATATATATATATATATATATATATCAAATCATTATATTCTTGTTTTAAAAGCAGGTAGATGGCATTTTCTCAACGTTTCTCCTCTGTTTTTCGTGTTCTAGCCATCTTCCTCTTGACCAACCCTACCTTGAGTGAAGCCCAAAGCACCCAAGATTTAATCGACAGAGTGTGTCGCCAGATGGAAGAGTACGGTTTCTGCAACAAGGCATTCCATGAAAACATGAAAACCCCTGCAACAGACTATGTTGGTCTCACAGCAATAGCAATAGATCTGGCAATAAAAAACGCAACCAACACCTATGATTATATAGTGCTTCTCGTCAAGAGCACAACTAACCCTTCAACGAAGGGTGCTTATATGGCATGCGAGAGTACTTATGGTATGGTGAAGTCGTCTTTCCAGACTGGCCTGCAATATTTTAACAGGAAAGATTATGGTGCTATGCTTGAGGTTGAACATGATATACCAAGAACACAAGCCAACTGCGAAGCTCGTTTGAGCACGCCGCCGACTCCAAATCCTTTGGCTGATAGGAACAGGCAAATGAGGATGCTGATTACCATGGCCTTGGTCACTGGGCATGAAATACCGCATTAATATTATTGTTTGTTGCATGCTAGCAACTCCATCTTCTCTAGTTCAATCTTACACACAAATCGATCTTATGGGTGTAATT
The DNA here is from genome assembly GCA_018804465.1 of Populus tomentosa. Classification (NCBI taxonomy): domain Eukaryota; kingdom Viridiplantae; phylum Streptophyta; class Magnoliopsida; order Malpighiales; family Salicaceae; genus Populus; species Populus tomentosa. The sequence goes on along the minus strand of CM031993.1, from coordinate 406,181 downwards.
TATCCCAGAAAATAATAAAATTTGAGCCATTCATTTATTTTGAGTCTTCCTCTTTACTATTTCTTCTCCTTTGAGTTCTTGTAGATTTGTTTTTACCTATTTTGCTCGAACTTGGGCATAAATATTGGATACGATGGTGTTAGTCAGATTATTTTTAGTAACAAGAGTTGTTTTTATTTTGAAGTAAAGTCCAAAATCTAACACTGAACAACATGAATCTATAGCAAAATTTAAACAGGATTTAAGCCAAGAAGGGTTCAGCTAATTATAAAGTTGTTTATGTAGTTTCGGAATTATTTTTTTTAAATAATGTCCAAGACAACATCGTTTTAGTTAAGAAAAAAAAAGACAGTGAAATGAGGTTGTTTTGGAATTTGATTTAACAACTCATGAACCCAAACCCATATAGCTAGGTGGATGTTCTGAAAAATGTGCTCTGCATTGTGACAGCCCATCATCAATGAATATGATCACAAATAAAGCTTCGATGCTGACTTAATTATTGGTCCAAGCCCATTTTCCTAGCTGACACCAACTCTCTCTCTTACCAAATCCCTCCTTTTCTGAAGTCATTTGTTTTAACAGGAAAAAAAGAAGTAAAATACAATGTTTGGGATAATATAATATAACTTGTTTAATTCAACACATATTATTGGAAAACATTTCAATAAAAAAAATCGTACATCCATACACACATTGATCTGTAATTTGCATGAGGAAAAAAAATAATGAAAGAATTTAAGTATTATAATCTATGTCCTGCTGTGTGACTGTATCTCCTTCCTCTTAAGAAGCGTTGCATTCTGGCGGAAGTCCCTGAGGAAACCTCTTAGCGTCTGTGCAGTAATTGTATATCATGTAGTTTTTTTTGACCCATTCCAGCCTCTGTTGACTTGTTGAACCAAGCTCTTCTGAAAGCCAAGCGTTGGTGTTGGAGGAGGCTGCAGCGGCGGAGGAATTTGTACCACAAGAAGATGCGCCGTTGGACCAGACACAAGCATCCTTAGCATTGAAGTTCCTGTAGGAGGCAGTGAAAGGAGCTTGTGACCAATCAGTCTTCACTAAGCCACCTCTTGTAGCCCAGTCATCTGCATTCCATAAACTAGAGTAAATTCTCATTGGCTGATTCTTTGGGAATGGAACACCTATTGATTCCATGTTCTTGAATTCTCTAATAGGGGTGCCATCTACAGAGAAACTGGTACAAAAGAGAAGAAAATGTTACAAGAAATCATTAATTTTGAACTCTAAATTAGCCCGGTAACTATGGAGTGGCTAGCTTACATGATTCTTTGTGGGTTCCAAAGGATGGAGTAGGTGTGGAAATCAGTAGTTGGATCAAACCAGAGGTAAAATTGTTGCTCCCTGTTGCCTTTGCCTTGGCTAAACACATTGGTATGGAGAATGTAAGGATCGCCACTCAAGTTCCCCAAGAACTCGAAGTCTATCTCATCCCATGTTGACCCTTTTGATGATAACTGAAAATATAAACACACAGATCAATACCAAGAGCATATGTTAAACTCTCTTAATCAAAACAGTAATTAATTAATATCAAGAAAACTTACATAATAGGCAGTTACAGTGCCAGCGGAGTTGCCAGGGACAAGCTTGAGTTGCATATCAATCTTTCCAAATAAATACTCGTTGGTGGATTGGAATCCCGAGCCAGAAGCTTTGTCAAGATTGAGAGTAAGAAGCTCACCATTGCTGAGTATCTTAGCACGGCCATCTCCCCATGTAATATCAAAGTTTTGGTTGAAGTTACCAAGAGATGACCCCATCAAGGAACTGACAGTAAAAGAGACCAAGAACATTAATAACATCGGAACACTTGAAGAAGCAAGCAGAAAAGCCATGGATACAATGGAATATAGTTTAGCAAGTTGTTTGGAAGTGAGGAGATGTGTATTGTGCATGTCTTGGTGGGAATTTATAGTACAAGTGTGTAGGAAGGAAGGAAGTGTGGAGGAAGGTTCATTGCGCGCAGCTGTTGCCAGTTGGACACAGATAGTAATGAATTGAGTGTAATCAATGGCATGCACAGACACAAATTATGAAACGCGGTTTTGCATGGGAATATATGATAAAAAAAATAGAAAGATGGAGATTTGGTTACACCAGATGAGGCCCAGTTTTCTCAATGACAAGCACATACACAAATGATGAAACGCGGTTTTGGATGGGATATCTGATAAAAAAGAAAAGAAAAAAAGATGGAGATTTGGGGACACCAGATGAGGCCCAGTTTTCTTCCAGCAGCAGTCACCTGACCTGGTTGTTGCTTTGTTGGTCCACCACTTTTCCTATCACCACGCTTTTTTCTTACCTAAACCCACCACCGTCACCATTGAGTCGGTGGTGGTAAGGATTGTTTATGGATTCGTTAGCATCAAAGCTGTTACTGTGTGCACGTAAATGATATTTAATAAACCAGGCTTCTGAGCACGGCAAATTGACCTTGTAATTCACCCATCCAGATCCAATATCTAGCCAGGCTAAATCTTATATCAAATTGATTTGAAATTATCCCTGTACTGTAACTATTTTGGCATTTTAAAATTGATTGAGGACAGGATGGGTATTTTATTTTTTAATAGTAAAATTACATTGATGCCCTTAAAAAGAAGAAATTGGTAGGCTGTCATGAAGGGGGTATTTTGTATTCTCATTTGATTGTGCCCGTTACCCTCATAATTATGAAAAATTGAGTTGACAATGGAGGCTTTTTTTAATCTTTTTAATTTTATAAGTATAGTATAAATACCTACTTACACTTAGAATTTATATTCTTAAGCCTAGCATCATAAGGTCGGTATTTTAGTCATTACACTACTGGTTTTTTTGTTTTCTTACTTTTCATGACCTTTGTTTTATCCTTTAATTTTTTTATTATTATTATTTGAGTTATCTCATTTTTTTTTTCTTTTTAAATTTAATAAAATTAATTGATTTAATATAGATGAATATTCACTTTATTTTGTTGAATTCAATTTGCTTTTCTAAAGTTCTAATAACCTATGTAGCTTCTTCTGAAGTCATTATTTGACAACAATAATTATTTTTTTTTGTTGTTTTTTTTTACTCGGTGTTTATGTTCTACTTTTGATTTTTCAAATTAGCCACTAAATTTTTTATTTATTTATTTAATACTTATTTTTTTTATTTTTTTGTTTGAAATAATTTATGAAATTGAATTTTTGTTGTTATTTTATCCTCATTTATTTTTTTGCTTTATCAAATTTGATCTTTATTTTTTTAATTGTTATTTTTGTAATATGTGATAATTTTTAGAGTTGCATTTTTTTAAATCCAACACCACCCATTTTTTTTTTCCATTTTTCTTCTTTCTTTTATTATTTTGATTTTTACTTTTTTGCTCCGTAAAATTTTCTAGATTTACCTGATTTCACTCTTCGATATTTAATTAGTTTTGATTTAAGCTTATTGGTTAAGCTCATATTTATAATTTCACGAGTTGTAAGGCTTGTCCATAATTGCTTTTCTTTTTTATTTTTATTATTTTTAAGTTGATATTTTTTTAATTTTCTCTTTCTATATTTATTTAATTGGATTATCTCAATTCTTTTTATTTATTGTTTTTTTATTAAATTTATTTTTTAAATAAATTTTATTCTTGAATTAAATAAAATTAATCAAATACTCATCTTATTTTATTTTGTTTAATTTACTTCAATTGTCTTTTTCAAGATGATTGCTTTAATTATCTATATACGACTTTTTTTTAATATCATCGTCGTCTAGATTTTTTCAATATAGCAAACTCATTTTTATGATGTGCGGTATCCACCATAAAATGACAATGAATCTCCATCAAATCTTTTTTTTTGGTCTTTTCCTTCCAAATATAGCTTGTTCTTCAATTAGTCTAATATTATTGTCATTAGTTTAAATAAAATTATTAAACTACCTGACCTACATTTTTCTCGCTTTTTTTTAACATAGCACCGTCGTCTAAGCTTCCTTCTGTACACTCAAAAACTTGAACGGCCCGCAGCATTGCATTGCTCGAGAGATTGCCATGAAACAATGGCTGGTCATTGAAAGAAGCACCAAGTCTTCAAAAACTCCACTAGCATAAAACTTGAATCAAGATACATTATGTTAAAAACTGTGAATCATGAATTATTTTAAAACCTATAGGGATAATTTGTCAATTTCTATTACAGTAGCAATATCTTACACAACCAAACATACATTCTCTTGACAATTACAGGATTAAAAATCTGAACACCAAACAACCTAGCACGATTCCCAATTTGAAGTAGAGTGCTATCCAAAAAGCTGCAGAAATCGACCCATCTCTTACGCCTGCCACGATTCAGCAGACAATGTTTCATCCAAGAAAACCCGAAGATTTTTATTATTATTTCTTACAAAACACGAGTTAGGACCTTACCTTGCTAGCAATGTTGTTGGAGAGCCAGTCTAGTCCCTCGTAGAGACCTTCACCAGAAGTGGCACAGGTGCTCTGGATATACCTGCAATAAACACACAGCTCAGTCGACATCCATGCATATTTACATAGCAGTAAACAATCAAGAAATTGGCGATGGAGATGTTATCAATTACCAGTGGCGTTGACGGAGTGAATGAAGACCAAGCTTATCTGTAATTTCAGCAGCATTCATAGCATTTGGAAGATCTTGCTTGTTTGCAAACACAAGTAGCACAGCATCCCTCAATTCATCCTATTCAAACAATAATTTCCATTAATAAAAAGCATAAAACCACAAAAGCAAAAGTAAGAAGTGAGAAGTGAGATTTAAAGCTTGTGACTACCTCATTCAACATCCGGTGCAGCTCATCCCTAGCTTCAACCACACGGTCACGATCATTGCTATCAACCACAAAGATGAGCCCTTGAGTGTTTTGGAAATAATGCCTCCACAATGGTCGGATCTGTGCAAATTAGAAAAGCAATTTGAGAAAAAAAATCCTTATACCAAACGTGACAAATGAATACAAGATATTGTATTCTGACAGCAGAAGTTGAGTAGGTGACCCTGTTCATAAACTGGCAATTCTAAGTTCATGCTTCCAACAACTGGAGCTAAAATTAAATCCTTATTTGATCAGCATAAAAGACAAGACAACAAACACAGAAATAGCTTAGGACTTCCACAACCATGACAGAGAGACTGGCAACTCGATTATTCAACATCAAATAATTTCTTAAACATCTGTGAGGATGCTATTTCAGTCTGTGCAAGCACAAATAAATGCATAGGGAAAAATTTAAGCACTATCATTAGTGATTGTGCAAAGCGAAGAGCAAATACTCTCAGAAAGGCAAAGGAAAAATTGAGACAAGGTGGCTTCAGTAATGTAGCTTATGAATTCATTCATGACAAGCATATTGATTTTTGTTGCTTATAAATGCACAAGAGTAATATATAAGCATACCCATTTATGATTGCAATTATATAATTTATCATAATGCACGCCACAGCTGGGATGTCCTTTCCTCACGAAGATAAAGGAAAAAACTGAAAGACAAGGTGGCTTCAGTAGTGTAGCTTATGAATATGTTATGTGCTGGTGGGGGACCAACTAACCAGCACAGGACCGTCCATAAGCACAAGCATCTGCGAAAACTTCAACCACTCACAGCAACAAACAGTGAAATATCTACCATATCATGGATTGTCATTCCTCCTTCCAAAAAGTGGAAAACCATGAAATATAAGATGGCTCTAGTCATTATAGGTAATGTTTTTGTTGCATGCTAAAGACAAGCATCTAATCAGCACAGGACCATTCATAAGCACATATATAACCAAAGATAAACGTAGACAGAAAAGGTGTATGCATGTGCTTACAATTGTAGAATTTCAGCCATGCAACGGATAGCTTCCGCTCATAAGAAAAAGAAGAAAAATGTAGCACTAAGTAGCTAAATCCATGTAGCTTATGTTTTTTTTTATTTTTATGTTCTGATGAAGCAATATCCAATCAGCACAAGACCTTCAATAGCACAATTTACAACCAAAGACACCAAGTACAAACATAAATGCACATCATGTCAGGCTAAGTCAATGATTAAAGCTGAAATATTAATGAATCAGCAACTCAAAAAGATAAAAATTAAATAGTTTTCCTAATGCCACCATTATATTCAAAGTTCTCATCACAGTATAGCAGAAGTTTCCATACCTTGTCCTGACCACCTACATCCCAGACAGTGAAGCTTATGTTCTTGTATTCCACAGTCTCCACGTTAAACCCTATAATGGAATCCACATATAAGCATCCCTTTCCCAAACCAAACAAATTCAGCACCAAAACAACCCTAAAATACCAGTAATATTTCGAGAACATACCAATTGTTGGAATGGTGGTGACAATCTCTCCGAGCTTGAGCTTGTACAAGATGGTGGTCTTACCAGCAGCGTCAAGACCCACCATGAGAATTCGCATTTCTTTCTTGGCAAACAGACGGCTAAAAAGTTTGGTGAATGAGAGCCCCATCTTTCCCTGTTCTCAGCTGCATCAAAAACAAACCAGTAAATCAAAAACTCCAAATTCAGACTTAAATAAAAGAAAAATCATCTAAAAAATCAACAGATCCAAACTTTAACACATTAAAAACCCCATTCCTTTCAATTCCTTCACTTTCCTTCCATTATTTCATTCTAAACCCAAGTTCTATAGAATCATGATCTCCCTTATGCTGATACCAACTAACAAAACAAGCATAAGGGTCGTCAAAAGACTCAACAAACATCCCAAAACAGATCTAATCTATCCGGGTCAGATCTATGAACCCTTTAAAACAAAAACAAAAAATCAAACTTTAGAACCAAAATAGGACCAATCAAGATCTAGAGTAATAACATCAACAATATATATATATATATATATATATATATAAAGAGAGAGAGAGAGAGAGAGAGAGAGAGAGAGAGAGACGACTTACAGAAACGAAGACGAAGAGAGAGGGCAGGATCTACTAAGAAGCTGTGCAGAGATGGGAGATGAAAGAAATGAGAAAGAGAAGGGGATATTTATCTATGTGCTTATAGAATCTAGCCATGGACGTGAGTTAACGCCGTTAATGACTTAATGACGTTAGTGTCAAAGTGAGATTCAGTTTCTGGACCGTACTTTTGTTTCGAGGCAGTGGATTTATTATATTTCTAATTACTAGTTTCATTTATTATTTAATTTGGCAGAAATATTAAATATTACCATTGTGTTTGTGTGGATTATTTATTTTTATTAATGTATTTTAAATTTAATTAATTATTTTTTGTGTTGTCTTGGATTACTTAGTAGCTAACTTCTGTCGATTTTTAATATTAAATTGAGTTCAATTGGTAAGAAAAAAAGAAAAGAAAGAAAGAAAGAAAGGACAATGTTCATTGATACCTCTAACCATGATTATAGAACCTTAAGATTTTGATCACGAGTAAGTAGTGTTAATTCAAACTTCAGACTAATAAAAAAATAAATAAATTAAGATTTTAAAAAATTAATTTTTTGTATTAAAAATAAAATTAGAAAAGGTACAAAAACAGTGCGGTATCAAAAAAATAATAAAAAAAAAGGAAGGAAAATTCATATCATGCTTAGGAAAAGATAAAAGACTAAATTACTCAAAAAAAAAAAAAAGTATGAAAAGAGGGATTCTCTTCTCTTCAACCCAACAGCAGCAGCCGTTTATTTTCATGTTTAAAAAATATTTTTTAAAAAAATTAATTTTTTTTTTAAATTAATATATTTTTTTATATTTTTTAATTATTTTAATATATTGATGTCAAAAATAATTTTTTAAAAATAAAAAAATATATTATTTTAATATATTTCTAAATATAAAATACTTTAGAAAGTAACTATAATTATTTTAAAAAAAATTAAAGAACACATGCACACAACTTTAAACATCTAATTAAAAAGGAAAGAGAAGCAAAATAATCAAAGAAGAGGGGTTGCACAATCACGATTTGAAATTTTTTTTAACCAATTGAGATTCAAAAGCTTGAATAGTATTTGATAAAAAAATTCTAGATTTACTCTCGCAATTTCATTCAATTTAAATAGCATTTCAAGTAGAAATCATGAAATTTAAATTAGAGTTTACAAAAATACTTCGAAGAAATTCAAATAAACTATGAATTGATTTAGATTAAATCCATTGGAATTGATTAAAACAAATAAAACATAGAATCGTAAATAACCCAAGAACGTAGCTGGCCCGCCAAACAGGAAACTTTAAGTTCATGAAGACGGTTCTTCCCATGTTACTTTTTTTGGTGCCATGAATAGAACCTATATATGTGAAAACATGTCTCTAGACTGGCAAGCTGTCAACACAGGAGATGTCCATGCATTCGGTCAAAGTTATACAGCATTATTGCAATTTAAAATAGCCGCCGACGGAATCAAGCAAGGGGTGGTCAACGAAAGAACCATACTCTACAAAAACCCCACTAGCATAAATCTTGAATCAAGATACAATATGTTAAAAACTGTGAATCATGAATTATTTTGGTATCTATTAGGGATAATTTGCCACTTTCTATTACAGTAACAATATCTTACAAAACCAAACAAATACATTCCTCTCTTGACAATCTCACAGGATAAGAAATCCTTGAACACCAAACAACCTAACAACGTCTCCCAAATTGAAGCAGAATGCTACCCAAAAAGCTGCAGAAATCGACCCATCTCTTAAGCCTGCCACATTCAGCAGACAATGTTACATCCAACAAAACCCTAAGACTTTTATCATTGTTTCTTACAAAATACGAGTTAGGACCCTACCTTGCTAGCAATGTTGTTGGAGAGCCAGTCTAGTCCCTCATAGAGACCTTCACCAGAAGTTGCACAGGTACTCTGGATATACCTGCAATAAACACACAAGCTCAGATGACATCCATGGATATTTACATAGCAGCAAACTATCGAGAAATTGGCGATGGAGATGTTATCAATTACCAGTGGCGTTGACGGAGTGAATGAAGACCAAGCTTATCTGTAATTTCAGCAGCATTCATAGCATTTGGAAGATCTTGCTTGTTTGCAAACACAAGTAGCACAGCATCCCTCAATTCATCCTATTCAAACAATAAATTTCCATTATTTAAATGCACAAAGCCACAAAAACAAAAGTCAAGAAGAATTGAAGCTTATGACTACCTCATTCAACATCCGGTGCAGCTCATCCCTAGCTTCAACCACACGGTCACGATCATTGCTATCAACCACAAAGATGAGCCCTTGAGTGTTTTGGAAATAATGCCTCCACAATGGTCGGATCTGTGCAAATCAGAAAAGTAAATTGAAAAACAATTCTTTAAACATCAAACATGTGACATATGAAAAAATTGAAATGCCCAAAATATTTAAGATAGAACGACAGAAAATGTCTCCTGGGTGACAGACCGCACATGAGCAGGTTGTTTTTTATATACATGATTCTAATTCAACTTTAATTACATCCTTAATTGATCAGCATAAATGGTAACACAGCCAAATTCAATGTAAGCACAAATACATTAATTGCATGAAATATAATCATATGCATTAACAGCAGGACAGTGGATATAAGATTTATGTTGTACACCGCACCATTGAAAGCTTTCCTCAGAAAGACAGGAGAACTGAAAGACACGATGGGTTCATTAATGTAGCTTACGAATATGTTATGTGCTGGTGGAATTCAACTAGCCAGCACAAGACCGTCGATAAGCACAACCAAAACTTCAACCACAAAACATTTACAACCACAGACAACAAAACATCTTTCATATCATGGGTTGTCATTCCTCATTCCAACAAGGGGAAAAACCATGAAAGACAAGATGGCTCTACTCAATAGAGCTTATGTATTTGTTGTGTGCAAATGACAAAGCATCTAATCAAATTCAACTTTAACTACATCCTTGATTGATCAACTTAAAAAAATGCTACCGAATTCCACCTATGCACATATACATGCATTGCAGGAAATATAATCATTCACATTAACAACATGACAATGGATACAAGATTTATGATGTACACCACACCGTTGAAAGCTTTCCTCACAAAGACAGGAGAACTGAAAGACAAGATGGGTTCATTAATGTAGCTTACGAATATGTTATGTGCTGGTGGAATTCAACTAGCCAGCACAAGACCGTCGATAAGCACACAACCAAAACTTCAACCACAAAACATTTACAACCACAGACAACAAAACATCTGCCATATCATGGGTTGTCATTCCTCATTCCAACAAGGGGAAAACCATGAAAGACAAGATGGCTCTACTCAATATAGCTTATGTATTTGTTGTGTGTAAATGACAAAGCATCTAATCAAATTCAACTCTAACTATATCCTTGATTGATCAGCATAAAAAAAATGCAACCGAATTCCGCCTATGCACAAATACATGCATTGCGCGAAATATAATCATACGCATTAACAACATGACAGTGGATATAAGATTTATGATGTACACCACACCGTTGAAAGCTTTCCTCACAAAGACAGGAGAGCTGAAAGACAAGGTGGGTTCATTAATGTAGCTTACGAATATGTTATGTGCTGGTGGAATTCAACGAGCCAGCACAAGACCGTCGATAAGCACATAAACAATAAAAAATTCAACAACACATCATTTGCAACCACAGACAACAAAATGCTTGCTCATTCCAACAAGAGGAAAATCCATGAAAGACAAGATGACTCTACTCAATATAGCTTATGTATTTGTTGTGTGCTAAAGGAAACACAGACTACAAAGGCATGTATAAGTGTGCATCTGCTTCTACTAGTAAAATTTCAGCAACACAACTGTTAGCTTCTCCTTTCATACAGGAAAAGGAAAAATGGCAACATTAACTGGTTAACTCCATTAAGCTTACGATTTGATTATGTGCTGATGGAGCCATATCTAATCAGTACACGACAGGCACATTTTACAGCAAGTGACAAGCACAAACACTTTGATACATATAGACAACAATTTGATAAATTTTAATAATATCAATGGCACATATTGACAACAGTTCAATAAATTTTCCTAAGATTGTCATTATTGCCAAAGTTCTCATTACAATTTACAACATGTACATACCTTGTCCTGGCCACCAACATCCCAGACAGTGAAGCTTATGTTCTTGTATTCTACAGTCTCCACATTAAACCCTAAATAGAAACACACAATTAGCCAAACAATACAAGAGTGCACGCTAAATTCAGTACTGAGATAACTATAAGGTACTGGTAAATTTCCATACCAATTGTGGGGATGGTGGTGACGATTTCTCCGAGCTTGAGCTTGTACAAGATGGTGGTCTTACCGGCCGCATCGAGACCCACCATCAGAATTCGCATCTCTTTCTTGGCAAAGAGCCGGCTGAAGAGCTTCGTGAACGTAAGCCCCATTTTTCCTAAATCAAGTCTGCATCAAAATCCCAACAATCAATCTTCAAAAAAAGATGTCTTTAACACCTTCCATAACATTCTATTGATCACGCCAATCAATCAAAATAAACAATACATGCAAGCAAGCAAGATCTTAACCAACATTTACAAACACAAGCAAAAACTTTTCTTTTTTCATACTGTTTCACAAACAACATGGTCAACCTATAAAAGAATTAAAAAAACCAGTAAATCAAGAGATCCAAGCTTATATACATGATAAAGTCTTCTTTTCAATTCCTTTATTTTCATTTCATTATTTCACACCAAACCCGAATTTTATTGATTCATGAAATCTCTTAAATCAATACCAGCAAACAAAACAAGAAAAAGGGTCATATAAAAACTCAACAAACACACAAAAAACAGATCTAATCTTACATGGGTCAGATCTATGTAACATTTTTAAGAAAAAACAGACTATACAACCAAAACAAGACTAATCTGACCAAAGCCCAGATCAAGATCTACAATAACGATACCAAAATCAATAGGAACAGAGAGATGGCGATGGCTTACAGAGAGAGTGAGGGAGGGAGAGGGCGGGTTCTACAGAGAAGAGAAGCTGCCCAGAGAAAGAAATGAAGGAAATGGAAAAGATACGGGCTCTATTTATCGATCTTTGCTTGATGGAAGCGATGAGTTAACGGCGTAGTGTTTTAACGAGGTTAGGGTAAAAGTTGATATTCAATTTGTAGGCCCCACATTTTTTGGTTGATTTTCGAAGGACAGTTTATTTTTGTGTTTCATTCTTTTTTTAAAGTAATTTTTTTAAAAAATATTTTATATAATTTTGATATAATGTATTAAAAGCAAAAAATTTCTAAAAAACTAATTAATTTTTTTTAAAAAAAATACATTATGCGTTGTAAAATATCACAACAAAAGAAGTATGAAGAAAAAACACAGAAAAGAAAGGCATATTGGAAGGTGGCAAATATGTGTGGCACATTGGAAGAATAAGGTACTGTTTATTTTTAAAAATAAAAAAATATTTTAATATATTTTTAAATAAAAAATAGTTGTAAGTCATTACCAAACACGTATTGAACTTCCTGTAGGTTGCCTCACTATATATTTAATTGATTCTGTCTCACGACAACTTGGCTTTGTCAACATCTCAGCCAACGAAAGAGACATTAATTTGCGTAGCTTAGCCAATGAGATTATGTTGCTTTCTTAATGGGCTTTCTCTCAAAACTGATCTCTGGAAAAAGAAAAAATAAAAAAGACGAGTTATTAGACAACTCCGAAGGGTTTTGAGTTATTCAATTTATTAAAACAAGTTTATTTTGTTTTTTATGTTCATCTAGTAGATTTGACTTAGATTAACTGATCTTAATTAAATTTAAATTGTATTTGATTTAATAAAAAAAAGGCCTGTTTTTTCTTCTTTTTAACACAATGATCTAACCAATAATGTACATCGCTTGTCAAAAAAAATTAATATCATATTTAAAATTGGTTCAAATCTGATGTTTCTATGGTGAATAAGAACCTGCTTTAATGTTTTAGACAAATAGCTTCAACATGAGTACAATAAAAATAAGACATTGGGAACTCGGTGAATAAGACACCGTTTGGAAATGCGGTGCAAACCGTGTTCTCAATAAATTAAATTTTTTTTTTTACTAAAATTAAGTGTGATTTGTACTTTTTGGATCATTTTAATATTCTGATGTTAAAAATAATTTTTTTAAAAAAAATCATTGACATGTATTTTAACATGAAAAATTATTTAAAAAGCAATCGCTATCACACTATCAAACACGCCCATAGAAATTATTTGAAAAGCAAAAATTGCTTTCTCTTATTGTCTGCTTATAAGACTACCAGAATCCTTGTAAAACCAAGATGATCCACGGCCAGTCCATGATTTTGTGGGGTGGAAAGGCTTTGATCTAACCCTTTCTTTTCCTGGCTTTGACTCATTCTGAGTTCTGCCTCGTTAGAATTGCTGTGGAACAGGATTTGTTGTCGATGGCAAAAGTAAAAATAACCATGACGAGCTCACCACCACCGTCTTGCTGTTTTTTCAGTATCCATTAGCCTCTCTGTTTCATCTCTTGCTCGACGCAGAATTCATGTTCATGTTGTCAATGGGTTGAGCAGTGGCATCTTGCTTGCTCAAAGCCAATCCAAAGATGACGACGACGACAATGGAGTCCATAACCTTACGGCTGGGTCTGAAATCACTTGGAATTTTTAGGAGAATACATGGCCAATTGTTTGGATTTTGGAGATTCCGTCAAGGATGAAGGGCTTCGAAATGCACTTTACATTATTGCCAATTGTCAAAATGACATTCCTCGTTATTTTTTCTCTGCATTTTTAGGATTTTGTATGTTTTTTTGCTACAATGTTGAGTGCCAAACAAGAAGACACATGAAGCGCGCACATATTGTTCCTGATGTATTCAGATTCCACACACCTGAATTTTTATTTTAAAAAACAATTGCTAGAACATTTCCAAACACCATGAAATCCATAAAAAAGAGATGGACAGTACAGAATCAAGTGAGTATTGATAGAATGAACATCATAACATTTTTCATATCAGATCTGCAATGGAAGACACTGCTATGCAGGTTGGGATGGGATCCAGTGCATAGAGGCAGCTGATATATTCGACAACAGCCTCCAAAGCGCCGTCGATGGCTTCCTCTTCACCGCATACTCCATTTGATTTCTTTCGCCGATATTGATCGATGGCTTCCAATGAAGTATGGCTAATCTTTGCCATTTTCTGCTGTGATTGTCACTGAAACTGGACGTGTTACGAAGCCACTAGTCATAAATAGCAAGCACAGCAACTATTGATAATCACTTAATCGATTAAAAATAACCTTACTCGAAAAAATTTCAAACTGGTATTATTTTCTTTTTAATATTTAGATTATATTATATAAGATTCACTCGAGTTACTTACTAAATTTATAATTATAGTTATAAAAATATGATAATTTTATAAAAAATAAATCAAAATAAATTATAAAAATTTAATTCATTTCCACGTAAATTTTACTTTACTTTCCTACGACAGGTCACGCAGACACCACTTGTCATCTTAGTTACACTACACGAGTAACTAACACTTTATCCCATTTTTTCCCACTGTTTTCGGCTTCCGGGCACCATCAAAATCTAAACTTCAACTGTTTCTGCCATCTGGGTACTTTAGTTTTTTGTTTATCAATGCGGCTCCGTTTGATTCCATATAGAAGTTATTTTTCAAGCTCTGCTGCAATAACCCATTGTCAAATTTCCTATTTTGCACGTCTTGGCCAAATAGACAGAGCGCGAAATATATTTGATGATTTACAAAGCAAAACAGTTACTTCTTGGAATGCAATTGTGGCTGGTTACTTTCATAACAAACGGCCAGGTGAAGCCCAGAAACTGTTTGATAAAATGCCTGAGAGAAATACGATTTCTTGGAATGGATTGGTTTCCGGGTACATTAAGAATGGAATGATTTCTGAAGCGAGAAAAGTGTTTGATAAAATGCCTGAAAGGAATGTGGTTTCGTGGACCGCGATGGTTAGAGGGTATGTGCAAGGGGGATTGATAGATGAGGCTGAATTATTGTTTTGGAGAATGCCGGAAAAAAATGTCGTTTCTTGGACTGTGATGTTGGGCGGTTTGATTGAAGATGGACGTGTTGATGAGGCTAGACGGCTTTTTGATATGATTCCAGTGAAGGATGTTGTTGCTAGCACTAATATGATTGGTGGATTATGTTCGGAAGGAAGGTTGAGTGAGGCAAGAGAAATTTTTGACGAGATGCCTCAAAAGAATGTGGTTGCTTGGACTAGTATGATTAGTGGGTATGCAATGAATAATAAGGTGGATGTAGCTAGGAAGTTGTTTGAAGTAATGCCGGATAAGAATGAGGTGACATGGACAGCAATGTTGAAGGGGTATACGAGGAGTGGTAGGATTAATGAGGCTGCTGAACTTTTTAAGGCAATGCCTGTTAAACCAGTTGCTGCTTGTAATGACATGATCATGGGGTTTGGATTGAATGGGGAGGTGGGGAAAGCGAGGTGGGTGTTTGATCAAATGAAGGAGAAGGATGATGGGACATGGAGTGCGTTGATCAAGATTTATGAGAGAAAAGGATTTGAACTGGAAGCGCTTGCTTTATTTAGTTTGATGCAAAGAGAAGGGGTCAGGCCAAATTTCCCATCCATCATAAGTATTCTTTCCGTTTGTGGTAGCCTGGCAAGTCTTGATCATGGTAGACAGGTTCATTCACAGTTGGTAAGATCCCACTTTGATTTAGACATATACGTCTCTTCAGTTTTGATCACGATGTATATCAAGTGTGGTGATCTTGTGACAGGAAAAAGGGTGTTTGATAGGTTCTCTTCAAAGGATATTGTCATGTGGAATTCCATTATTGCTGGTTATGCGCAGCATGGTTTTGGAGAGAAAGCCTTGGAAGTTTTCCATGAGATGTTCTCTTCAGGTGCTGCACCTGATGAAATTACCTTTATTGGAGTTCTTTCAGCATGTGGTTACACTGGGAAGGTTAAAGAAGGGCTTGAAATTTTTGAGTCAATGAAATCAAAATATCAAGTGGATCAAAAAACTGAACATTATGCTTGCATGGTTGATCTACTTGGCCGAGCAGGGAAGCTAAATGAGGCAATGAATTTGATTGAAAATATGCCTGTGGAAGCAGATGCTATTGTTTGGGGTGCTTTATTAAGTGCATGCAGAACCCATAAGAATTTGGATTTGGCTGAAATTGCGTCAAAGAAACTTCTACAGCTTGAGCCTAGCAGTGCTGGGCCTTACATCCTGCTATCAAACCTCTATGCATCCCAAAGCAGATGGAAAGATGTTGCAGAACTGAGAAAAACAATGAGAGCAAGGAATGTGAGCAAATCACCTGGCTGTAGCTGGATTGAAGCGGACAATAAAGTGCACATGTTCACTGGGGGAGGCAGCGCAAGCCATCCTGAGCATGGAATGATAATGAAAAAGTTGGAAAAATTAGGTGCATCTTTAAGGGAAGCTGGATATTGTCCTGATGGTAGTTTTGTGATGCATGATGTAGATGAAGAAGATAAGGTGCACAGCTTACGGCACCACAGTGAGAAAATGGCTGTTGCATATGGACTTCTGAAAGTGCCAGTAGGGAAGCCTATTCGTGTGATGAAAAATCTCCGAGTCTGTGGGGATTGCCATTCGGCAATTAAATTAATAGCTCAAGTAACTGGGAGAGAGATTATTTTGAGGGATGCTAATAGATTCCATCACTTTAAGGATGGCTTGTGTTCTTGCAGAGACTTCTGGTAATTACAAACACCTTATTAATGGATTGATGCCAACTTTGGTCGTGGTTTTTGAAGCCAAAATCAGGATAGAAACCTTTCACGGGCTCCTCCTTCAGAGATTTTGGTGCCAAAAGATGTTGTATGGAGCAATCCTGCATTCAGATGATTATACTAACAATCATTTGAATGCTGATGACTAAACTAGCAGCATTCTGACAGGAGTTCTTAAAAGCCATTATGAAGTCCACGTACGTAGTCATACGTACATTTTCTCCAGTAGAGCAGAGAAAATTGAAGGAAAAAACAATTTCAGAAGTTTTGCGTGTTAATTATCAAGACTACAGATTTTGATGCTTTGGTGTATCTTTTGGATGTCTGTGCCCACTTCCTCATATTTGCAGTATTCGTACATAAAGAACTGTCCTCCAATAAGCGCAATCAATACTTTTAACACTGGAAGTTTGCAAGAAATAGAGTGGACAAGCAGCCGCAAAGGATTAAAAAGTAGGAGTCTTACAGTTAGTTCTGGAGTATGGCTTGTAGAGGGAGAAACTTCCAGCTTTCCATACATGCTAAATCCTTACGTTAACAGTCTAACCAAGAAGTTTTGCTTGGTTTAAGTATTTTTTTTTTTTTATATATAAAATGTTTGAGTTATTCCAACCAATTCAAGTAACGAGATTCAAGGACTTTACATTTCCATTATCCTATGTACGAACATCTTCTGACGCTTCTGCAGGTATTAAACACACTCTGTCTCTAGATCCATGAAATGACAGGAGTAAAATTTGATCCGAGGTGCTTGGGATACAAAGTATTGTTGATTGACATTCATAGGGAAAGAAAGTTTCATATGTCTGGTATGAATTTTGAATGTCTTTGTTTTAACTTTGAAATGGTCTTTGGTGCAATGGCATAACGGAGTGAATTTTGCTAGTGAGCCAGAATAATAGAAATGCATTGCATGAAAACACAATTTTGCAGGATTTATGAATGCTTGATCTTTTATTAGGAGTGTAATCTGACTATCTGAGATTTTTACAGTTAGGTGAAATTAATTCATAATCCATCTTCTAATATCGTTGATAACCTAGAGTATGAAAGATTCATCAATATAAAAATGCAAAATTAAAGCCCACCCAACTGAGCATACATGCAACCTTGTACTCAGCACAAACTTTGATGCTTGTTTTTCTTGTTCTTCTGCAGGGGTATCATGCTTGTTTTTCCTATCTTCTTCCATTTTGTTTAGTAGTGTGTTTTCACCAAACTTTTATGACTTTTGTTAAATGACCAGCTCCTGCCTTTTTATTGCAAGGTGACTTTGGTCGCATATTTCTACAGCCCTGGTCCAATATTCGTAGAAAAATATGCCATCCAAGTGGGGACCTGGACCTGTTGTAGCTTGTGATGCCTTTTAATTTGGTCCAATGAAGATGACTGAAATGAATCAGCTAGGATGCTTCCTTTCAAAGTTGCTATAAACAAGTGGTTGATTACATAACGTCATGGTATTGCATCATTCAAGAATGTTTTTTCCTTTTGCACAGTAGTTACTCAATTTTCTTCTCTGATAATTGTCTTTGTTGTTTCTGTTGGGCCCTGTGATATCTGAAACTGTAACTGTTATTGGCTAAGCACTTTGATCCTCTAATAGTTTTATCTTTGGAACTGCTGTTGAATGAGGGGCATGACTTTTCAAAGCAAATAATAATATGATGAGACAAGTATCTAGGAAACACTGAGCATCATTTTGGCTGCCCCAACACAAAAGAAAAGGGTGCTTTAAGCAACTGGCATGAATTATTGGTGGCCACCGTGCCGGTGGGCAAGAGAAGCATCCTCCTAGTTTATCATTAAACTAATGTTTCATATCTCCTCCTGGTCCAAATTTTGTTTTGAAAGCTTTGACAAGCTGTAAAGCCCGCAGCCATTTCCACAAAGTTCTTCCAAATTTCCAGAGGTACTGCCCATAGAGTTGCAGGCTACCAAACTAGGCCTTGTTTTTGTTGGAACTCGGAAGGAGGTATGCTCTTCTAAAGTATCTCGGACTCGTACAAGAATACAAAAACACCATGTGAGCTCTCATCGATCGAGGCTCAAAAATACAAGATGAGCTCTCATCGATCAAGCGTTTACATGGCCTAGCGTTGCCACTTCAAAGAGTGAAGCTATCCCACTACTTGGAAAATATCAGAAGGAAAAAAAAAAATCTTAATTATTTCGTAGAGCCAAATAAACAAGAGAGGAAGGATAAAATATTTATGTGATGTTTCAGCACAGCATTAATGCTAACAATCTAAAAGCTTGACCATCTTCTCACCGTGAAAAAGAAAAGGAAAAAGAAAAAGAAAAAGAAAAGGCCGCCACCCTTATCTCTACAATGAAAGCTTTAGGTCCAATTCAGTGCCTTCTTCTCCCTTGTCCTTCTTCTCCTCCTCATGCTTTCTCTCGGAAGGACCAGCTACCTGACTGCTATCCTTGCCGTGCTCCGAGAAATCTTCAGGTTGAAATGATGGATTCCAATTCACAATAACTTTCTCTTGTTCCACTTTCGGCTTGATCTCCTCTCTCTCTTTAAATATTCCATTTGAGTTTCTTCTTATACGATCATGCATTTCTTTGTTGCGTCTCAGCAAGGCAAAGAACTTCTCCATCTTCTCTTCATCTCCGTCTTCTTTCTGTCCTTCTTGTTCTTCAATACACTCCATCTTCCTCTTCTTTGTCTCCCTCTCCATGCCTTGCTAGCTATAGCTATTTCCTCAAACAGAAACAAAAACAAAGACAGAAGCGTAAGCAATAGGCTACAGAGCATATCTTAGCACATAAGCAAGTAGGCTATCCAAACCACATTAATTCTACACTTATAGCTAGTGACTAGTGAGCCAACGACTACAAACCGTGTGAGTTGACTCGATGGGGTACTGCACGTATCATAAGAAATCTGTGACATAAATGGGCTTGGGGCTTCATATAACATAACAACAAACTAAACTTAAAACGGAAAAAGGTCTGTAACAGTGCGAAGTACTACTATTCACACATAAGCGCGTAGATTTGAGCTGTGTTTTTTTTACAATTTTTTTTTTTTTTAGCCCCTTGGTCTTTTTCTCTAACAATTGAGTCTTTTAATTGCAAAATTAATAGCCAATTGCTTCATATTTTTTTGGATAAGGACAAAATTAAAAGGAGAAGGATCAACTTAGAAAAAGCCCTGAAAAAATATAACCTGATTTAATTTTATGTTTTATGATTGTTTTTGTGGTTTCTTAGGTTGATCAATTTACTTCTAGATTTAATACAGTTTATGTTTAATTAAGATCCAATCAAGGCCCAACTAAAAAAAAAATAAGGGGAAGAAAATAAAATAGATAAATTATTCAACTGAGTTAACTCATTATGATCATGTCTATTATTTGAGTTGTAAATTTCACGTGTTAACCCAAATTAATATAACGTGTTATTGTCTTTTCATTTCGCCCTCTAAATTTTTTTTCAATTTATTTCTTTGACAATTCTTTGTTTCATATTTAAATTAGGACCAGACAAGATTAAAACGACAAAAACATGAATTGTTTTTTAACTAGATTGCTATTTAAACCAGATGTTCAGTTTGCTCTTGACCTGTTAGATCAAACAAGTCACACTGCTTATAATGATCGATTAATTTAGTCTTATAAGCTAATCTAGTTTTTAATTTTCATTTTAAATATTTCATCGTATGCATGATAAAAATAAAAACACTCATATTTTTTATGCAATTATTAGTTTTTAATCTGACGCGTAGCAAAGCGCACACGCAAATTCTTGTTTGATTTCAATGTGAATGCATTAGTTTACTTGGACATCGATCCTCTACTTGAAACTCAATCAGAAAGAAATAAATTTAGTTTAGATGTACTACAACTGATTTAAGAATATTCCTATCAAGAAAAATTCTAATAATGATGACGACGAAGACGACGACTGTTTTCTCTTGTCCTCTAGTAAGATTGGATGATGTTGTTGTGGGTGCTGGTCATGGAAAAGATTAATGGCAACAAAGTCGCTGGCTGCTGCCAATGATGGATGCTTTCTGTATAACTTTTAAACTTTGATGCAAGCAACATGACACTCTTACAGTGTGTATATTAAGGCTCCTTTTTCTTCCATGGTCTGTGCTTTCTTTCAATTACAGATTTAAAAGTGTTTAATTAACTAATAAAGATTATAACTTTACTCGAGCATTATTGAAAATTCTTCCATGGGGGCGGGCAGACTTTCTGTGGGAATACTTCGATGGGTCTGCCTCTCCTTAATTTACACACACGCTACAAGTCTCCTTGTTTTGTTTTCCTCTTGTTCATAGCAAGTATCCATCACAGTTGCAACCAATCAGCTATCGTCATGCGATGATCTAATACTTTGTTGGTAGGATAAATTTGTGGTTGTCGTCTTCTAAGATGAGCACATCTTGAAACCTAACATGAAATTTGTGGAGCAAATCAAGCTTGCTTCAGGCAAAGCTGAACTCTTTGAGAGCAACGATTGAGGGTCTATTTGGGCAGTTGTTAGCTGTTCGTCATCAAGCACAGAATTGTGAGATAAAAACAACACCTTCCCTTATAAGAAAATTCCAACTACTTCCGTAGGAATCTGAAATTGCAATGGATAGAGATCGTTCGGCATTGATAGATTCAAGAGAGGAGAGTTGGGTCATAATTATTGACCTTCTTTGTGTTCATATGGGCACCGGATGGTGATCTTAAGCCTCTGGATTTATGTCGAAAACCTAACTGGCGAGACAGAGTTGTCTTGTATAATTACGCAAGTCAATATTTGTCACACTCGATCTAAGGAAAAAGACTTGGATTACCTGCATCGATCATTTTTCATGATAACCTTCCATTCTTTTTCTTAGAAAGAATTTATCGGTGCAGATCTTATGAGTTTGATGGGAGTTAACACTCGAGTTTTACCGAGTTGATATAGATTGGTTAGGTTTTGATTCGTGAATTCTCCGATTAACCTGTCAGGCCAGGATGGGTTCAACATAATTATAGGCTTTCATGCAGAGTCGGCCGGAATTAACGCACAAAAAAGATAAAAAAAGATACCTTTCAACTCAAAATAAAAGAGAAATCCTTACAATAATGCGGTGCCTGCATTCACATTATCCTTGCTGAATTTTAAACATTATTCTGTTCACACGAATATCCTTCCAATGGGCCACGCTAGGCTGGCAAATCCACAACTGCAAAGGGTCACTATTCAACTTTGTTGACATGAAAGTACACAGTGGAAGAGCATAATGATATAGCATCTTTTCATACATGCATTCCAATGAAAAAAAAGCTATTTAAAAAAATCAGTTGTGTTTTAGTATATTTAATATTATACAACCATTTATTAAAACAGAATAACAGGGTATGCAAGGGTAGTGGATCAAACACAACTCAAGTCCTGAAAGTGGAGCACATCATGATATTGGAGGATACAAAGCAAATGATTGAAATTTATGGTTTCTCAAGAGCATGGAACTGAAAATCTTACATCAGAAATTGTAAGAAAAGACGGGTAGAGATCTTCAAAGCATTTCTCCATGATTTTATGGCAATTTGAAGCTTTTGAGGAGAGGCTTCAATCGCCCCTGACAGGCCATTATTTTGCTAGTCGAGGCAGCTGGACTTGGTAGCAGAAAATCAAACACGGAAACATGTTGGTTACGCATTTCAGTAAATTAGTGCCAGCTTTACATGATATTCAAAGCATTTATTTCTTGCAGTCCAGACAGATAGACTATTGTATACAGCCTGTCGCATATCTAGTAGTTCTCAAACATCAGATTTATTGCCTTTTTTAACAAGCTTCAGTCGTCTATCCACCGAACCCCATGTTTTGCATAAAGGTAATATGGTCCAATTGGACCTCTACCTCCCACTTCATAGAGTTCTGGTGTTGCATTGTTCTTGTCTATTTCCTGTAGAATTGGAGTTAGAATATTCCATGCAGCTGCAAGCTCATCGCTTCTCATGAATAGATGGTTGTCTCCATCAATGACATCAAGAAGAAGATGCTCATATGAATCGGGCACCTCCGCACTATACCTAGAGTATTAACATAAAGAGTATGCCAGACATCAAATTATAGATCAAAGTGGGGGCTGAATTGGCTTTGCTTAAGGAAATATGAGTTTCAACAGAACAAGTTTTACAACATGAAAGTGCTTACTTGTCCTTGTAGAGCAAGTTAAGTTCAGAAGCATCCAACTGCAAGCCTAGTCCTGGAATCTTATTATTAATCTTGACCAGGATAGCTTCATCAGGTGCATCACTCAGAATCAGCTCATTAGTAGCCAGATCAACATTATGCCCAAGGCGTTCACGATAAAGGTTTCCTGGGACATTATGGAAATTTATACGTATCTCCACTCTGCATCATGTAGTTCACCATGGTGAGGAAATTCAATATCGTCTAATCGAATAGTACACAATTTGCTTTCCCTGGTTTCTATCACATAAATTAAAGAACGCAAATTGCATGCGCATATAAATACCCCACACAATCCCCTTGTTTCTCCAGCTTCATTCAGTATAAATTTCAAGAGTTCAGCTATGTACACCTGAATGTGACAGTCTGGATTCTTGAACCTTCATATTTCAATTCGAAAACAATGAAGAGCCAAGGAGAAATCAAGCAATCTCATAATTAAAGCACCATGGTTTTTAAAAATTAAATCTTCTAAATATTTTATCTATAAAAGTTTCCCAGAAGAAGCTAATCTGTCAATTCCTAACTTGATGCAAACTTCAAGTAAGCTCTCTATTCCAAAAGATTAGACTATATACTTTCTATATCTAAATCAGGTTTTGGTTGCCTTTTTCTTTTTCTTTTTCTTTTGGTGAGAGATCCTGATTGTTTTATCAAGACCCATTTGGAAGATAAATCACTAAACACTAAATTAACTTCAAGGCTGAGTCAAAATCAAGTCTCAAGCAATGCACAAAAAGTAGGCATGACAATTGGTGCCACAATTAGACAGCAATCTAGGTCGAGGAGCAGGTTACATTTTAGCAAAAAGACTGATGAAGCTAAGAAGTTATATCACTGTTAATTATATAGAACACAAATTCCACAATTAATTTTTCACCTGTGTTTGATGAGTCCCAGGCCAGTTTTAATTAGAAAAGGCACACCATCCCAGCGTGCGTTATCGATGTATAACGCAGCAGCGAAGAAGGTTGGTGTCAAATTGTTTAAATTTACTTTGTCTCCAGAAGTAGATTTATATTGACCAAGAATGACATCACTAGGATCCAATCTGCGGATTGATCTTAGAACCTTGACCTGAAAAGAAGCTTTCAATGTGAGAAGATGAATTGATGTTTGTTTTCACGATGCATGCATCTAATGATCAATTACCTTTTCATTTCTAATATCTTCTCCATCAAGACTTATTGGTGGCTCCATGGCAAGTAATGCTATTGTCTGAAGTATATGGCTGTGCACTATGTCCCTAATGATCCCATAACCATCAAAATACCTGCATAAAACAGCGAAAAATATCAAATATTGAATTTGGAACCTATGGTTGCCATAATTCACTTTACTGAGCACTCTAGCAAAGAAATTATTGATCATGGTAACCTTCTTGTCTGCGAGTGCAAGTCTTCTGACAAAATGATCTGAATTATCAAGAATGATTCAGTGACTGAGCAGTATATTCAAGAAAGGTGTATTTCGAGGTTTATCACATCATAGATGCCAAATAAATTCATAAGATAAATAAACTGACCTGTATATTGCGTATATAAGTTCGGCTCCATAATGGCTCAAAGACCAGATTAGAGAACCTTAACACTGTGAGGTTCTCAATGAGGTTCCTTCCTAAAAGATGATCTATCCTGAAGTGCACAAAATATAAGTCATACATCAACTAAAGTGAATAGTTACAAAAAGAAAACATGATTATTGAATGAATATCAATAAATGAAACAGGTGGCATATTCAAGCACACAGAACAGATAATGTTGACCAGCACCTGTATAACTGCTTCTCCTCAAACTTAGAGAGAAGAGACTTTGTGAATTGTTGAGAAGAAAGTGCATCAAACCCAAAAGGTTTCTCAATTATTATCCGATTCCAGCCCTTACAAGTTTGGGCATTATCAGCTAGACAGGATGCAACATCAAGAAGTGCTTCTTGTGGGACAGATAGGTAGAATATCCTGTTTGCTTTGGATCCCCCCTGCATTGGTTACACTATTACAGAATCAATTATCAAATAATCCAGTTAATCTATTGTACGGTCAACAAAAACCCTCCATAGCAAGAAATCAAAATTTAAGGTGAAAGCATGTGTCGTCAGTATATGTATACCTCAATTTGCTCCATTCTGGCATTTAGATTTGACATCCCGACACAGTTATCATAACCTCCATTAAGATAGTAAGTTTTGCTAAGAAAAGCCTCCATTTTGTCACCACAGTTCTGTCTGAAACATTTCCAAAGTTTGATCATTAATGGATAGTTGAGCGTCTGTGATGCATGGATAACCATGAGACATAAGCATGCGTGCAGTTATTTATATTCTTATTTCTAGCAATTACTTCAATTTACAGAATATCTTAATAGGCATCGTTGTGGTTGGTATTACCAACTCAATTGACAGGCCTCGGGTGTGGATATCTAATATTCTCACAATGCACTGCACTTGTTACCCAAAGCTGTGAGATTTTATTGATACGCCACTAACTATGTTTGAATTAGTCATTTCTCAAGGAGGTTCAGAAATACTGAAATGGTCTTTCAAATGAGAGTGGATCAACTTCAAATTGGAAGAAATAGTTACACATTTTGACCATTCTGGCACATCGTTTGACAAAATTAATGTTTGAAAAAAAATAAAAAATTGGAGGCACTTGAGTGCACACAAGAAAACTCGTAAGGTGATAAAAGAAACATACTGATGATCAATGCGACAAGTCAAAGTTGAAGCTATAATGGATCTCAGATCTTCGTCTGTCAAATCCTTTCTTGAATAACCAAAGATGACAACATCCTGCATCCGCAGAACTAGTCAAACTGAGAGAAAATACAAGTGCAAACTGGAGTAAAAGCTAAGTTGGTTAAATCATGTATTTCTGCCTTTCCCTTTATGATAGAGGCATGCCCACATACCGGGTTTAGCAGATAAAGTAAAGCCAACAAAATGTAAACAAAAGAAACATAAAGTATTGACATCAGAGTAAACCTCACCTCAGGTAGAAAGCCACTATAATACAGAGCAAATAATGCTGGAAAAATCTTCGCCCTTGCAAGCTCACCAGTAGCTCCAATAACTGCAATGCAGAGAGAAGGCCCTCTACCACCCTCAGTCGCATGATTCAAGGAATGACTTCGTGAAGGCACCACATTTGTGAAGGGATCAGCTTGAAGCTCATGCAATGAACTTTCTTCAGATTTCGAAAGTCTTTTAGTCTCTTCAGCAGAATCTTCACGCAGAAAACATACTTTCACAACAACTCACAATGACACACCATTTTGGTAGCAATCATCACAACAAAACACAAACTTTCGGTGCAAAAAATCATAAACACGAAGCGACACTCAACATACAAACTGTCACGCACAAACTATTCAACCGATCTACAGTGAAGAAACAAACTTTCACTACAAATTCAACTAAAATTAATAATGATCACATTCAACAATGAATCTTTAGACGAAACACAAACTCTTTCTTTTAGGATGATGAATTAAACACAAGTTCTTACTATAATGAACCATTAACACAATATTTCACCACAAACTGGACTAAAATTGACAACACATTGCACTCGCAAGTAACAATGATCACAATTGACAATGAATAACTAACCATCTGGCAAACTTTGATTCTTAATAGTCATGAACTCCTTCAAAGGTCCAAACTCCCTATTCTTTTTCCAAAGATTGAATCTTTTAATCACCCATAGCTTTAATCCACAAAACCTTCTACATAAACCAGCACCTCCTCCAGAGTTCTTTGTCACCACCTAACACAAACCACAAAAAGCAACAAACTTCTAAATATACTCAAATGGACACTTACAGAAACCCAAAAAGTGTAAACGCAAAGTATCACTAACCTGCAAGCTACCAGCAGATACATTAAGAGAACTTGAACATTGAGGAATGGGTCTAGAAGTTGAAGAATCCCAAGAGGGTATTGATAAAGTTGGAAAAGAAAGTGACATCCTTTCTGGGTTTTAGTGGGGGTTTGACAGTAAAGGTTCAGTTCTATTAGCCATGATAAAAGAGCGAGAGAGTAGAGGATGGGTGAAACTGGTTGTAGTGGATTAGATTACAGTAAAGGGAGCTTTTCCGGTGGTTGATTGGTTGTTACTCCAATGGGTGCGTGGATCCTACGTGGTGATCTAGTACAAAACGTGAGCAAGGAATTACAATGGGCTGTTTGTGCTTGTGGTATTTTGAAGGTTAGTGATGATATTTTTTTTCTTGGATCTTAGTAGTATGGCTACCATGGACAAAGTTGTAAATCGAGCTAGTAGGTTAATCGATGATTCGTTAATGTTTTATATCAATCAATTATTTTTATCAAATCAAAATTATTTTAGTTAAAAAAACGAAATTGATTTATGATTTTATGGGTGGACTTGATAAAACAGAAACATTCTAAGAACTTTTTGATATTAATATCTCGAATGTCACAAGAAAAGGAATTGGGTTGGATGTTGATGATTTCTCTAAAACCTTTATTTGCTTAGAGTAGGAAGATTCAACCATCATGAAAAGGTAAGAAAGATTGAAGATTTGAGGTTTCATTTGTGGTGGTATATATAGATAAATTAAATTCATCAAATCACCTCGGGTTATATAGAAGGTGTATATGTAATCAGCACATGATTTTAGTTGGTCATTATTAGAACTAATTAACTAGCTTGTTTGGTCAGTAATTAGTGTATTGTTTGTTTTTATAGTTAAAAAAAATGTCTGAGATAGATTTTTTTTTAATACAGAATTCATTTAATATATGAAATATTAAAAAATAATATAAATTATATTTTAAAATCTAACCTAACAGTTTAAGTTTTTTGATTAAATTGATTATTTAAATTAAAAGGCTACTATAAAAACAAGTTTTTTTTAAAAAAAAACATTTAATTTCACTATTTAATTAAAAAATACTTTAAAAAACAAGAATAAAATATTGTTTCTTATGCCACTATTTATTTATCAAGCAACAAAAATCTTCAACTCTCCGTAAGGCACCGGTATAATCTATATAATTAAATTTCCATTCTTAAATAATTTAATGTACAAGTGCTTTCATTCTCAATATATATATATATATATATATATATATATATATATAGAGCAATTAATCAACCTGCATGCCTCCTTGTCACGTCATGGCCTCATCCATAAGGTCGGCTGCATATATAAGCATTGATTAGTCAACAAACAACCACTCTTATTTCTTGCAATTTGCAAATATCTAGATTAATAAACTATTGTTTAATTAGCTGACTCCATGATTGAGCCAAGTTGGTAATCCAATCCATGATGATCGAAATTTCATAGAATATAATCAATATATGACCGAAATTTAAAGCATAAAAACAGGGGGGGAAATGTTCTTTCTATTCCTTTTATCTCTATCTTTTCTGTGTCAAAACAGTAATTAAATTTTAGAGGGAGTTTGGGAGTGTGGTTGTTGTTGTTTTTCAAAGTGTTTTTCGTGCCGAAAAGCATGCCAATAATGTTTTTTTATTTTTTAAAAATCATTTTTGATATCAGCACATCAAAATGATCTAAAAAATACAAACCGCATTTAATTTTAATAAAAAAAAAATTAAATTTTTCCTAAAAACAGTTTCAAATTCAATGCCATACAGGCACTTATAGCCTTTGCAAGGACCTGGCCTCTCTGTTTTCTCTTCCTCAGCGCAAAAAAGAAAAAGAAAAAAAAAAAAAAAAGGGTATTCTAAGAAATAGTCTAATGCATTCCAGGCATTGCCTACGTGATGCATGGAGTATTCTGTTCTTGTAAATAAATAGATAAAAGTAAGAGCTACTAGAGCCTATATATAGTTCTGGGGAAACCTTGATTTAGCCCTTAAAGAGACTACTGCATCATCAGATCAAGACTTTAGATTATAACAATTTAATCTCTTAAATGTAATTAAAAAGAGTGATTAGCCGCTTCTAATGACAAACAAATCGACAAGAGTTAATGGAGCTGTGTCCATAGGAACTGAAACAAGGTCCCTGAGGCTGAAGTTCCTACGACGAATACCTTGGATACCAACTTATGCATCATTTGCAAAAATCACAGCTTCTTCGAGGGCCAAAGCTTCCAATCCTTTAATTGCTATTGAAAGTAAATGAATCGAGAGAGATTACACTATTTAGTTTAGATTTCATGCATGTTTAGAAACATTGGACATGATTGCGATTATATCCATGTTCTCAAATCAAATGTATAGATAATGTTTTTGGTCTAGAAACGTGAGTACAATCAAATCAAACGTGAGTACAATAGAAACATTCAAATCTAAAAGTTAGCAACACTGAAGGTTTAAAACTACAGGGCTAGGGGTGGAGCACTGTTAAATCTATATGGACTAAACCTATTTTACTTTTTGGCCCGTCTGATGTCAGCAAATAAATACTCAAATGGGGGCGTGGCTCAGTGGTGTTGGGAGCAAACTTTCCTTCCTTCGAACCTAGGTTCGAGTCCCAGTGGGAGTGGGGCTGGAAAGTTTGCTCCTTTCCTGTTTCTGGGTCCTCTCCGTGCGGTATGCCTGTCATCCCCGCGGTGTCTTACCTGCTCACTAGGGCTTGCAGGATGTTCAGTGGACCGTGGGATTAGTCGTGGTGCGCGTAAGCTGGCCCGGACACCCACGTTATCAAAAAAAAAAATAAAAAAAAAAAAAAATAAATACTCAAATATCTATCTAATAAATAGCTCAATAATAAAATTTAAGGACAAAAAATTTTTTTTTTTATGATCTCATATTCAAATTTTAAAGTTATTAATATGATAGTCACTGAAGATTTACATCATCGTTAATTTTAGAACCCATAAGATTAATCGAGCTAACCCGAACATCTATATTAATAAAAATAAATAATAATAAAATACTCAAACCAAATAAAAATGGATAGAATCATTTGACGAACACGCACGCGATTGCTCTGAAGACAAAACTCAAAGATAAAGTAGCAGTAGTGGCGGTGATAAAACGAAAGAACATGAGCTGGTGACGATAAAAAGCAAAGAGATTTGATGCACAGTTTGCAGAAAAAAACACGATAAATTAATCACCGGCTTGCAGAAAACAAGAAAAAAACAAACAACACTCGTCGGAACTTTTATTATTCCGGCAGACCAAAGTGCCCTTTGCACCTGCTAACGGGTCAATGAATGAATGAGTACACAACGTTGAATACACCTTTCACTCCATGTGGAACATGTGCCTGCCTTTCACCACCATGCATTTCTTAATATCTGAGAGATAATTTTGGACCTTCACCATGTATATATTTTCTTATAAATATGTCATGAATTCTTAATTCTAGGTGTATAACCTATAGTTTGATTGAGTGAGTCCACAACCCGGAAGACCTGAGCTAAGTCCATCCTCAAGCATAAGTACCCTTCTACTCTGCCTGCTAAGAAGGTAGATTTTTGCCTTTATAGAAGTCACAATAAGTATTACAAGATAATGAACTTTGAAGACAGCAGGTCGTGAATTATAATATATATATAGTTTGTTAGTCCTTTAAACTATGGTTAAAGAGATTTGAAATTTACTTTATTTGAGGAAATTATTGAAACACAGTTACTGCCCTAAGATCTACTTACTTGACAGTAAATTATTTTCAAGTTAACTTGTAAATTAATCAAAAATATTATTTTAAAATGATTTTAAAAGTGCATTCTCATATTGTACTTGATAATTGTCCCAAGAAATCAATACTTTAGATGAAAGATTTGTGTCTTGAATATTTGAGTAATTTTTTAGTTTTTACAATCTATTTTATTATTTTCTAGCCAATATAGTTAGAGACAAGTGTTTGATACTTGCAAAAAAAAAATTTTAGTGAATTTAGAGATTATCTAATAATTAAGTCAATGATTTATTGAGAAAGAATGTAAAAATATTATAGAGAGATATTGTAGAAATAAATATACAGCAAATAATGAAAATTCTGAAATGATTGAAGAGTTCATTATCTATTTATACCCTGTAAGTCTTTTTATATAAAGGAGAGGCTAAAACATAATGGTACCCTAATAATATTAAAAATAAAAAATATCTCTACATATGTATTTAATGTTGATGAAAATATAGTGGATTTTTAGAGTACTTTTATATACTATTCCTTACACAATATTAATGTTGACAGAAATACAATAAGTCTTTAAATGATTTTTATACACCCAATGAGTGTGAAGAGAGTCGGATCCAAAATATATTTGTATCCGTGAAACTGAGCTCTTTTTTTAAGTTGAATTTAAGAAAGTAGGGTTTTTTTCCAGTTGCATTCAAGAAATATTGAGTTTTTATCTCAACCGAGCTCAAGAAAAAGTGATTTTTTGAATAATTACAAAATTTAAATTTTAAAATTACAACTTAAGAAATTGAGATTGAGAACAAATCTCCTAAACCATGGTGAAAAAACGAAATCACAAAACATATAATTCTACTATTTCTAAATATAATATACCTAAATTTGGATCACCATTCCTATTTATTTTTAAAATAGCGTATTTAAAGCTCAATCCAATAAACCTACACTGTATCTGAACACCTAAAATACCTTAAAATCTAAATTCATGGTACCTAGAATGAAGACAAAGAACTCACCAATAATTATAACTCCATTTAGTGCACGCACCAATCAATTAAATTTATCTCTTTGGTCCAGTTGAGTGTGTGTGCCTTTCCATTTCTCTATGTATTTAGCAAAGGCAAGTCCTTTTTTTGCGCTACCACAATCATACAAATAGATAAAAATACCTAAAATTACATGTAGTTTTTTTGTTTTTTGTATGTATCATTATTTGCCTTATACAATCTCTTTTTTTTTTTTGGTCTTTGGAAAGTGACCCTTCCACCATAAACTCACATTTTTATACTAATTTAGCTATTTGACTCATGCTTAGCTACATATTATTTTTAAAATAAATATAAAACTATTTAACATGTTTTTTACATAAAAAATTCAAAGTATAAATCAAAAATTTTATTCAAGCATCTAATCAAATAAATCAATAATCATCTATGAAAATAAAAAAAATTATTAACAATAATTAAAAGAGAATCTAGAAAAAATAAAAAATAAATATAAATCAAGATACTTGATCTAGTAAAATGAGATATTCACCCGTTAATTTATTTATTAAAATCAATAAAAGATAATAGAAATAAAAACACATATGAAATTGATTAAATAAAATAAAAAATATTATGCAATGCTAAACATATTAGAAATAAATATTTTTTATATAAAATAAAGCGTATTTGTATAAAATAAAAAAACCTTCAAAAATTAAATAGAAATATTTTTTTTAAAAAAACCTCTATTCAAAAAGATTTGCAAAACCCATAGCTTAAGTTATGAGACCGGGACAAATTGATAAAAAAAATTAAAAATAATTACAAAACCAATCCTTTTATATATAAGAATAAATTTTTTTTAAAGGATGACGAATTGTATTAACTTTTCAAACTTTTTAACCCATGTCATATTAGATCAAAAACACTACAAATAAAAAAACTACGAAGCCCAATTTTAATAAATTAAATGTCGAATGATAAAATTGAAAAAATAAATAATAAGGGTGAAATCAAAATAAAAAAATAAATTAGAGGTCATCAAAAAATTTTAATTGGATGTTTAAATTAAGAAAATAACAAAATAAAAAAAAATCAAAAGAACAAGGCATGAACTGAAAAAAAAATAAAACAACATAAAGTTTAATTGAATAATAAAATTAGAAACCAATAAAATTTTAACAACAAAACCAAGAAAAACAATATTAAAAATCAAAAGAATAATGATGGAATTTGAAAAAAATAATATATGATAAATTATAATTTTAAGGACTGAATTGAAAACATAAATTTTTATTTTATATAAAAAACTAAATGATGAAAATAAATAATAAAAACATAAAAATTAAATTAAAAAATTAAAAGAAAAAATATTGTACTTTTTTGAAAGAGAGAGAGAAATATAATATAAAAAAAATAATCATTTACAATGGATCACCAGTTATCTACCGTCACATGCTACATAATTAGAGAAAATAATTGGTGTGGTGTTTCTATAAAACAACAAAAAAATAAATGTAATAACCAAAAGATGTTATAAGTGCCATTTAAAAGACATAAACACCATTTATTTATTGAAATATAATGAACATGTACTAATAATTTTTAAATAAAAAATATTTTATATAACTTAAAAAAATACTAAAATTTCCTCCATGAACTTAAAAGTTATAAAAAATTAATGTAAAAAATACATATCTTGGTTTTTGTTAAAAAAGAAATAGATAAAACTAAGGCTCCGTTTGTTTGTAGGAAAGTTGTTTCCTTTTGGAAAGTGAATTCCGGAAAAAATGAATTCCTAGAAAATAAATTCTGGGAAAGTATTTTTCGATGTTTGGTAGTGTTATGAAAAATGAACTGGAAAACACTTTCCAGTGTTTGGTTGTGTATGAAAAATAAACTGGAAAATAATTTATTGATGAATTAATTTTTTTTTCAAGTTTATCTAATATATATATATATAATATTTAATATAAAATATTTAATCACTTACAATAAAAAAAATAAAATCTAAAAAGTATAATGATGATTTTTTTTATTATATCCTATATTCATACATAGATTATTTTATAAAATATAATTATATATGTCATATCATATTATAGAGAAATAAGTTTGTGAAATATTTTTTACGTAAAACCTATTAATATATTTTTTTCAATTTTAAAAGCTTAAAATAAGTTTTTTTTTTCATATGAAGAAAGCCAAATTAGTTTATGGTAAGAGTTATATATTTGGATTTTTTTTTGTATGAAGAATTTTTTAAAAGATAAATACATATAAAAATATTTTTATTAGTTTTTTGAATAAATATTTTTTTTGTATGGGCAAAGACAATTATCTCTTTAATATCCCTTTAATATATATCAAATAAACATCACATAAACAAAACAAGACTTTCCTCTCTCCAATAAATATTTCACCCATCACAGAAAAAGCCACTCCCAATTACCCCTTTCTCTCATAAATCACCCATCACAGAAACAAGACTTTCCTCTCTCCAATAAAATAAGAAGCCTTCTCTCCTCTCACAGCTACCAGTCTTCTAGACCGTGAGCAGAAGTCTTCTTGCCAGCTTCTCCTCTGCCAGCCGTGAGAAGCCACTAGAGTGTTTTCAGCATCAATCATGTCCAACTCCAAGCAACGTCCACTCCCTTTCTTCTTTGTTCACAGCAGCTTCATTTTTCTTGTGCTAAATCGAGAGACAAGATGTTGATCAGGGGAACACGCGATTGGATTTCAGATCACATGGACATGAAAGGAAAGCCAACATGTTCAGCGTCAATCTCCCCCCCTGTTTTGCCTCACTATTTATAGAAATATCGCCCCCCCCACCAACCGTTTTGATCTCACAGAACACAGTTACCCCTCCCCCGATTTGGTCTCTCTATTTGTTTAGTGAGCTGCCGATTGTGATTCATGAAGAAAACAGTAGCAGAAAAAAATGTGTTTTTTTGGGTTGCTTGATTAGTTGAATGTGGATGAGATTAAGATGAAGAGTTATGGAAAAAATATGACAGTAGCAGCAGTAGCAGATGTCTAGAAAAAATACTCTTGTTCCTGCTCAGCTTCCAATTTATTTGAAGAAAAAGAGATTATGATTTTAACAAAAAAAATTCTAGAACTGTGTATAAAAATATGAACGGAGCTAAAAAAAAAAAGTGTTTTTTTTTCTTTAACAGAAGGAAAAACACTTTCCTTTAATAACGTTATTTTTTTTAGTTGATTGGAATTCATTTTTTTTGACTATTTTTGATATTATTGCTAAAGATAGAAAAACAAGAAAATAAATTTTAAAAATTCATTTCTTGCAATCAAACATGGCATAATATATCATTTAACAATCTTTCAATGTCAGGTGAATCTATGAAAAAAAGATCGAAGACCCCTACCACCAAGGTTTCCAATTTTTCCACGTAAAAGCAAAATAATAATTTCACTTGCTAATCCACAGTAAACTTTGTTTGTTCTACATGGAAAAAACCAAGTACTATATATCTCGTTAATTTTTTCACTCTTCATCTCTCTCTCTCTCTCTCTCTCTCTCTCTTAAACTGACGGGAATCTTCATCAGTTCTTCATTAGTGTTAAATCAACTTTTTTTTTCAATATTAACCCTGTGGTTGAGTCATTCATTGCCCCTTTTTTCTTTCCTTTCTTACTTTCCTTCTTTGAAGATTACGGGATAGAAATTTATGAAAGGTCTTATCTTTTTCTTCTTTTTGAATTTCAAGATAGATGCTTTTTAGTCCCTTCGTTTTCTTAGATTTCTGGTTTTGATTGTTTTCTTTATATATATGCTTATCTGGTGGTCCTTGATCAGTTGTTTCTTGATTGTGAATCAACTTGAATTTTGAGTTCAGGTGGATTAACAGTGGTTTTTCTCATCTGGGTTGTTTTTTTTTTTCCTTTTGAAGTTGTGATCTTTTTTAGCTGGGTGGTACTTAATTGAATTTGAATTAGACTATCAGATTTATTTGCAGAATCTTGACATGGGTTATTAGTCTTGTTCATCTTCTTTTGATCAATAAAGATATAACTTGACTCCTTTGTTGTGTTTTATCCTGATTTGAGGCTATTGGTTCTGCCACTATAGTACTTTGGATTGCCATTTTTTTCTTACAAAGTTGCAGAAAGTTGTGAAACTTTGTTTCAGGAGTAGAATTCTTCAGGCTCTTGTCATTTAATGTTTCTTAATTGAAATGCATTGCCATGGTAGCTAAATTATGTCTACAGCATGTAGTTTCAGTAATTTTTAAGCAAACGTTGATAGGATTTTCGATTTAAGGAGAGAGTCAGTTTTCGTTTTGTCACTTACTATAACAAAGTATTAAGGCATTGTAATTTGTTTTAGAATGGTGATGATAATTGTAAATGTAGTAGTTCTAGGTTCTATCATTCTTAACTGATTCTAATAGTTTGGCTGACGAACTCAATTTTTGTGTTGTTTCCTGCAGGTGCTTGGATTTCAATTTAATTTTCATGCTATAGTAACTTTTCGATCAAGTAAATCTAAAACAAGTGAGGCGTTAATGGGGTCTGAAGGGCTTCCAGCTGTAACAATCCATGTGACAGGATTCAAGAAATCCATGGAGTGGCTGAAAACCCAACTGAGACAATGTTAGTAATCTAAAAGAGTACATGAAGAAGAAGGGCATGCCAAAAGGTGTGGTTCTGGGGAGTTGCAATGTTCTTGAGGCTGCAGGACAAGGCGGAGTTTCTCACTTTACCAGACATTTCAATCTGCCATAAACTCAAAGGATTATGAATCTTCAAGTCCTGGAAGAATTATTTGGGTAGTTATCCATATATCTTTTGAAATCATTTCCAAGCTTCGTGCATACTGCTTGTCTGACTCTTTCCTAGGTCTTCGGTTTTCTGCATGCCGCTTGATAGTGTTTTGTGACATGATTCATTCAGCTACACTTTGGGGTCAATAGTGGGGCAACAAGATTTGCCATTGAGCATAAGCTGTCAATGAAGCTACTTTTCGCTGTCCGATGAGATGGGATGGAAACCACAGGTTAGATTATCATTAAGATCTTTTATTTTAGATTTTCCGAGCCTTTAGATTTTTTCTTTGTTCTGTCTTCTTTTTGAAGAGTTCCATTGTTTTGGTATGCAGAAAATACCCATCATTCCTTCAGATGGTGGAATTTCACGAGTTCGAGAGGTATATTTGGGTTTCAATGCACTCTTTCTTTTCCCTTATTTCTCAGCAAGTTGATGCAATGTCGGCTGGCAAACATAAATAATCAATCCATTAGTGCTTTGTTTTTCTGGTATCTTATTATGAATATTTTTTTTCCTTTTCTTTGGAATTGGACCGTGTTTTTGGTATCCAAGGGTACTTATTTTCGATTGCATCCTATCTTTTCCTAATGTGGCATGACCAATCGTCTCTTTTCAATGTTCCTTTACTTGTAAAGCAGAGGTATTAAGAGCGTGTGTATTGATTTTTAGTTTAATAGAAGCTGCCTTTTCTTCATCTTTTTTTATTTACTACAAGCTGCCTTTTCTTCTTTTTGATTGGAGGCCCCCACTTTGACTTTGGAATGATGTCCTTTATTCAGTTTGAAAGCTGACATTACTTGGGACTTCCTCATCACTATGTTTACGGTGTCAAACTGCTATCGATTGATTGTTTTCTTGGTGCACTTTTTTTTGTCCATCTGTTTCTTGGAATGTTTTAGGGCTGAACCATCACAACTTAAACTGTCTTGATACTAATTCACTGTCCAATTGCTATTGGAAAGGAAACACAAAGAAATTTGCAGTGACAGTAGTTTAGATTCAATTACCCAACAGTGGTTATCGATCCCTATATTTCTTCTCTTTGCAACTTATTTGTCATTAAGAAGAGAAATTGGGTGAGGGGAAGCTTATAACTATATTATATAGTCTATGTAAACCAGAATCTATTTTATTATATATGAGTTGCCTTGACAGAACCAGATTAAGTAAATGAAATATAGAGAAAACTATCCTCTCTTCTTGCAGCGTCTTTTCTTTTCTTTGTTTGGCAATTTTTTTAAGCTGGCAGATACTTTTTGTTGCAAAAAAATACCATACTGGTTTCTAATGCTGCTGTTAGGTAGGATGTGGAGATATCTGGATATCTTTGAATGCATTGCAAAGATGC
The DNA here is from genome assembly GCA_018804465.1 of Populus tomentosa. Taxonomy (NCBI): domain Eukaryota; kingdom Viridiplantae; phylum Streptophyta; class Magnoliopsida; order Malpighiales; family Salicaceae; genus Populus; species Populus tomentosa. The sequence continues at coordinate 368,485 of CM031993.1, read as the reverse complement.
TGCTACTATTTTAGCACTTTCTTTATTCTTACCATTGTTCTGCTACACTTACTAAAAGGGTTCTTCTTTTTGCTGCACGCAGACTACTCTTCCTGTTGAGGAGATCACAAGTCCTTGGCAAAGAAAGGTTATGAGGTGATGACATCCGATGATGCAGGCCGATTTGTGTGCACACTATGTTTACTACCATTCCCTTAGGTTTGCAGAGCAAAATGGGACAAAGTCT